>JAUESI010000029.1:4884537-4903178 GCA_032275145.1 Synergus laeviventris
AGAGAGAGAGAGAGAGACAAAAAGAGAGAGAGCGGGAGAGATAAACTAGAGATAGAGAGAGGGAGAGAGTGAAAGGAAAGGAGGAAGGCTGGTACGACATAGGGGTAGTAACTAAATGTGTGTAACTGGCGAAGACGGATTGATGATGAGGTAAGGGGCTAGATAAAGGTGAAAGAGGAATAATAGTTTCGGGTTACACCTGGACCGGAGGAAAGAAGGAAGGAAGGAAGGAAGGAAGGATGGTTGACGGGAATCAGAAGTAGTAGCAGAAGCAGAAGCGTTTGCCGGGGTAAGAAGGGGAAAAGTAATAAGAGGGGTCCGGGACAAACTCGGGCACCGGTGGGCACAGAGTGCGAGAGAGTAGCCCCTGCAAGCGGTGGCACAAGCACCCCTCTCCTCTTGGGTTTCGCACTCACTCCGGTGCGCTCACTCGCTCCGCGTATGTCATGGACGCACGGTGGATGTTAAGAAGAAAAACGCTCTGGAACTGGATCCCTATGCCGATCCCACGAGCATTACCAGTGCAACAAGAAAGTGTAAGAGAAGTTGAAGTAGAAGTGGTGTCTTCGAGTTATTATTACGGTAGTTGTCGTCGATTTTGTCTGTCAGTTGATCTCGATCTTAGTTCCGCCGGTGATGTTGATGACAGTGTAGTATGACAGTGTAGTGCAGCAGAGGGTTGTCACGTGGAGATCATTAGCGGGTCAGTTGCCGGTCTCGATAGTGATCAGCTGAGCTGATTGAAAATCGAATTGGAATTGTGTGTGGGTGGGAGTGGGAGTGGGAGGAGGGCAAGGTGTCTTGCACGCCTCGCGAGTGCGCCACTCGAACTAGATGTGCGTAAATGGAAGGTATAGGGGACATAGCCGATCATCAATCGCATAGCGAGCAATTACTGGACTCGGTCGATTCCCCAACGGCGATTTCTACGCAGGGCCGGGGCAGCAGCAGTGGGGGCGGTTCGAATGGGAACTGCATCGGTGATGGTGAACGTGGAAGAGGTGGGAGTATCAGGCACCACGAGGGTGGTAGCAGTGGAGGGGGTGAGGTTATGTCCGGCTCGTCGGCTTCACGAAGCCCCGACATCGCGTGCGCGAGAATCCCGCTGGAATTGTTCGCGGCTGCTGGTGCGCTCGGCTCCGTCAAGGAGGAGCGAGACCTCGCCGCCGCGGAGGATCTGTCTTCGTCCCAAGAACCGCCGGCGGGTCGGCCGAACGCGAGGGAGTCCCTCTCGGTCATCGTACCCCCGCAGGACGTCGACGTGGACTCGCGGGACGCTGACTCGGAACTCCTCAGTCCTGGCAAACTCTCGCCGACCTCCGGCATCAGTGTTTCCGTCGCGAGTATGATCGACGCGACGGACTTTAGGGCAATGCAGCCTGAACCAACTTATCAAACCCTGACCTCGGTGGCGGAGAGAATGTCGCCGCCAGGTTTTAGTCCAGGATCATCGTACGCGACTCTGACGCCGCTTCAGCCTCTGCCGCCGATCTCAACGATGAGCGACAAGTTCGTATACGGGGGACACGCCGGCAGTGGAGTCACTGGCAGTTTTGCCGTCATGCAAAACAACGGCCTTGGAAATATCGGCCTTGGAGGTATGGGAGGCTCGCCTTACGCGTACGATAAATTGCCCTCGATGGGGATGTCACCTCCGCACAATTATCCCTCGCCTGGTGGTGGACTCCAACCAAGTCCCTTGTCGCCGCAGAGTGCTTACAGTCAAAGTGCTCTAAATTCACCTCACAAGTCTGCGAGTCCGCACTACGAACCTGCTTTTTTACCAAGGTTACAGCAGAGTCCAGCTGCTCTGAGTCCGCCGTCGCCCCCGGTCTCGGCAGCCGCGAGTTTTGCGCCTTCTCATCATTCCCCAAATGCGTTATCAGGACCTGCATCGCCCCCTCCCATGCAGACGCAATTACAGCAACAGCAGCAGCAACAACAGCAGCAGCAGCAGCAGACAATTCAACAACAGACCATATCCCACACCCAGCATGTGCAACACACGTCGGTCGTCATGAAGACCGTCTCTGCGGCTGGTAACGGAGCCGGAGAAGTCGAGGAGATCAACACCAAGGAACTAGCCCAACGGATAAGTGCCGAACTTAAGAGGTATAGCATACCCCAGGCGATATTCGCCCAGAGGGTCTTGTGTCGCAGCCAGGGTACCCTCAGTGACCTCCTGCGCAATCCTAAGCCTTGGTCTAAGCTTAAGAGCGGCCGAGAGACCTTTCGGCGGATGTGGAAGTGGCTGCAGGAGCCCGAGTTTCAGAGAATGTCTGCCTTGAGACTCGCAGGTTAGTCGCTTTATGGTTCGACGAACCTTGCACCTTTTGTTTTAACTCAACTAGCTGTTGCCAAATAGAGAAAGCACCTGACACTGATCGGTGGAGTATCGTCATGATTATATCTTTGCCTGTACCTCTACATTTCCTGCAGACGAGTTGCCACGACTTTAGTTGTGGCAGTCGTCTTCACGAATCCCTCACAAAACGCTCCGCACCGAATTCGTCATGTAGTAAACTCATCTATTGGAATTCGCGTCTTTCTACTTATTAGTTTGAGCGCGTCTTACCTTAATTCCGCAACTTTAAATATAACTTGAAAAGTCATTTTGAATATAGCTTCGAATCTAACTAGAGATGTATCTAAAAAAGTTCAGATCCTTAAAGATTTCTGATAGTGTCCATTGGAGCCATCGGGTGATTCTTAGAGGGAGGCGGCTATTCGCGTCGATAGGTGTTTATAGGACAGGAGAGGAAGTTGGTGGTTGTGATGACTATCGGAATCGGATTCTTCTAATCAGAAAAAATCAGATTTAGGATGAATTGTCATGAGCGCGTGTCGCTAAAGAGCGCGAACGAGCACACGTGGTTCCCACGTGGAGAGCCATACCCTTCCATATCATTCAGAGATAGACGCGCGGAATAACACTTTTCGAATTCAACATCCTTTGCCCAACACAACAGCACGTAGTATTGATCGTGGTCACGCGGTGTGAAGATCTCCGCGCAGACGCGACCTCGACGGACGCCATCACCATGCCGCCGTCGCCACGCTGCTGTCAACCCCTTTCTTCAACCCCCGTTGTCCTTATCTGCTCGTCCCTAAGCGTCCATCGTACCAACGCATTGTAAACTATGCAAACCCATGTCCTTAATAATTCCTTTCTAAAGAAACTTCATCAGCCAGTTTCTATTTCTGATCTGCCAGAACAGGAAATTATAGAGCTCGAGAGGTTTTAGGTTTTCGTTTATTCTCTAGAGAATATAAAATTCTTGATGATTACTTTGGATTTTACGAGAGGTGTGGGACATTTTTGAGTCAAGGAATACTTTAAACGGGATTGGCTGATTCGTTACCATGCAGGTGCTAAAATGTTTTCAATTTCAGACACACCACACACAAAAAAAAAATCAATAAATCTTTTTTTATTTGTTTTGATAAAGAAACAGTTATTTCAAAAAACATATGTATGTTAAAAGCTTTCCGAAAAATTCCAGGGATTAGAACAAATGTCAATTTTTGCAATTATTTTTGGGTATTTAACGGATTCTATGAGATTTCTCATGAATTTTCCAGGAATTAAGGACATGTGTTACTTACCATATGAGCAGATTTAGATAACCCGGAGTTTTTTTTTAATCCAGTTTTTTCTTTTTCAAAAAAAAACGAGGTTATCTAAATATGCTCATAGGGTAATTAACACATGTCCTTTAAAAAGTGATTTTTTGAATTTTTGGAATTAAGGTTTCAAAAGATTTTAGGGACATTTCTAGGTATTGCAATCAATTTCAAGGGATTTAATTTGAGATTTTAATGTCTTAAAAATAATTTCCGAGGGAGTCAAAAGAAATTTCAGGTATTTTTTGGTGTTGCAAGCAGTTTAAAAAGATTTCCAGGAATTTCAAAACATTCGAAATAAATAAAAAATATTTAAATATAATTAAAAATATCCAGGGATTCCAAAGATTATTAAGTGAGTTAAAAAAATACTTTGGTTTTTTTTAGAAATCTCTTAAAATCACCTGACTGAAATCACTTGATAATAGTCAAACTCAAATTCTCGTGAAATCCCTTAGGATCCCGTAAAATCTTTAAACTCCCGAAGAATCTCTGAATATTTCTTAAACTTTTATCTTCAATATTGTTCTGAAATCCTTTGAAATCTTTTGCAAACCTTTAAAGTCATTTAAATTGTCTTCAAAACTACTTAAAATCCCTTTAATTTAAAAAAAAAATTATTTAAAATTCCTTTAAATTTCCTTTTAAAATTTAACATTCCTTTTAATTTTTAAAAATTGTGAAATCTCTTGAAAACCCGTAAATTCTTGAAAATTATTTTTAAATCCTTAAAAATTTTATATAATAACTTATTATATAACAAATTTGTTGGAATCTCTTGAAATTCCTTAAAATCACTTGAATTTTTTTGAAATCTGGTGAAATGACTTTAAATATTTTTAAATCGTAAAAAATCTCTAAAAAAATATATCAAATTAGCAAATTTGGAATGACATAACGTGAAAAAGAAACGACATTGTTTTCTGCTATATATATGGAAAACTCACTCCGCCTATAAATTTGTTTCAAATGTTTTCAATGTGCTCCAACTAGTTTCAACACTTTCAACTGATTTCAACATGCATGAAATTGTTTTTTAACTAAATGGTCCCATTTCGAATGATTTTTTGTCAAAAACCATTTTTCTCTTAAGACCAATGACCTATTCCAATAAAATGAAAAAATGTAATGAAAATGTTGTTTTTCATGTTTTCACCTTAAAAGTGATATTTGTAGCTGTTGCGTGATGCTATTCGCGTCTAATATTATTCGTTAAATATTCGTATTGGAATCAGTATTATTGTGTGCCAGCTAGAGCTACCGGCCTCTCCTGCATCCCAATAATCTCTCTCTGCTGACAGATTCGCGCTTTTGTTACCTATTTTGAAGGAAAGATAATCTTTAATTCTGAGCCCTCGCGCGGAGAGAATTAAGAAGGATAGAATGTAAGGGGTAAAGAAGAGGTATAGTAGAAAGAGTTTGCAAGGGACAATGCTGAAGAAGGGTTCGATCCAGTGCCCTTCAGATTAGAATTCTCCATTGTTCCGTTCGTTGCTCCGCAAGTACTTGACGTCTCATTAAAGCACTTCGAAGTAAAAATAAAAATATTATCTCCAATAAAGTTCGGAAGGTAGATTCAAAAGAAAACAGCCGAACTGATATGATCCATTTCGAGATTGAATCACTCGATCCCCACTCCACCACCTTCTATTTCAAATTCTGCAGACGTATATTCAATTTTTCGACCCGATCTCTGCTTATATTTCACTAAAGCTGAATTTCATAAATTTGTGTCATGAGGATTTTTTTAAAGATATTAAGTTTTTAAAGTGCATTTGTGAATTATTTTCATTTTTGTTTTCTAATCTAAATGTTGTAATCCTTTTAGAAATATTTGAGATAACTAGACATTTTTTCATACCTTGAAAATCTGTTTTAATTCTATTGACATCCATAAAAACCTCCATGTTAACCTTTAAAATATAAAGAATATTAAGAAATCTCTAAAAATATGTTAAAGTCGTTTTAAATATGATGAAATCCATTCAAATCTCAGCAGGCAACGGTGGATAAATGAATTTCCGCTTGTTATTATATAGTAATAAAGATATTTGATTATTTCACTTTCAATCATAAAGGGGGCTTCTTACATTTTGAAGAGAATATATAATTATATTCCAATGATTTTGTAGTGGCCTCATGTTTCTGGCTGGCAGAAGCGAGCTCTAGAATTCTTGTGTATTAAAAAGGGCGCTGGATGGTCCTTGGTAGGTCGGTTATGTACGAGCTGATATCTGCGTGTTGGTGGTACATTGGTGTGCCATCACATTCAAAAGTGTTATAGACAAAGTGAGTCTACCTTGAATAGAGGGAGAGGCAGGTATCGTACTATCTATGTACTTTTACGTACGTATGTGTTTGAGATGACGTCATCACCCCTTTTCGACACACACACACACACACATATATATATATATATATTATATGTCGTACAGAGCTAAAGGCTGGGCAGGGAATGCTTTCAAGAAATTCAGAGGTTTCCAACTAATCACCAGGCCTTCACTTTAAGGGTGTCTTCACACGAAGACCGGCTTATACCACTTGCCTTTTTCTATGCTACAAAGATCTCAAGATGCCTATTGCACATTGACATTTTTGACAATTCATGTTTTTGCATTGTAATAATGAAGAGTTTTCGAGATCCTATCGTTCGTTTTGAAGGTTTTATGTGAAATTGCAGTAACGTATTACAAAATAATATAGGGTGATGATTTTCTCACGAAAATAGGGGAATAAATTATAGTGAATAAAATAGACAAAGGAGGTACTTATTCTTATTGAATTCATTTTGAAGAGATTTAAAAAAAAGTTTAATTTTCACGCAAAAAGATGGCTTTTCAAAGAAAAATAGTTGACTTTTCAATAAAAAAAAATACATTTTCAACCGTAAGGTTTATTTTTCTATCGAGAAAATGGTTTTTCAGCTTAATCAAGAATAGCTGAATTTTCATCTATAAAGACACTAAATTGACTCTTACTAAATACTTGAACTTTTATTCAAAAAATGAATTTTCAACTTAATAGTTTACTTGTCAATGGAATAAGTATGAATTTTCAAGTAAATATATTAATTTTAAAGAACCAAAAAAAATAATAATTTGAACGAAAAAAGTAAAGTTTTAATAAAAAATCGGAGAATTTTCAACCAAAAAAAGTGATTTTTCAATTAAAAAAATGTATTTTTAACAAAATAGTATAAAAATACAATAGTTGAATTTCCAACAAAGAAAATTAATTTTCTAGCAAAAGTTTGCATTTGAGTGAAAAATGAGAAAAAAGGATAATTTCTTAAAAAAAGGGGAAAAATAGAAAAAACATTCTAGAGTTTATTATCAGCACAATAAAATTATTGTAACATGCGAGAAGTTCAAGTTGAAACAACAGTATAGCTTTAATGAGCTGTTTACAGTTCTAATTGAAGGAAATAATTGAATCACTGTCTATTGATTATTAATAATATATGCGGTAAATAAACATTTGTATACGAATTACGTAAACGATTTAAAACGGAATCTCGGTTTGGACGTGTCTGCACCTTTTAACTTATGTAATATTTTAATACCCGAGCAGAAATTTTTATACGGTTTTGAAAGAGTCCTGGATAGTTCTAGTGTGTGTCCCTGATCTGGAAAACTGCAGGCAAGGATCCCACAAGGCGGATATAAACGCCCCAACATATATAATAGGAGAAACTGGTGAATACCTCATGCAGAATAAAGAAACCATTATGTCGATTAATAATTGGTAATATTTAAGTATTTGTAATATTTATGTTTCAAATTTAAAAATTGTAATTCAAAAACCTGTAATTTGAGGTGGCAAAAAAGTCTTGAAATTGTTCTGTTACATATATCAATTTTATTGTATAATTCAATGTTAGAAATTCATTTTAAAGAGGGTTATATGGGGGAATCAAAAAGTAAGTGATTGTATAAATATAGAATTTATTAATGAGAGATGGGACATTGGAAAAAAAAAAACATGAAACAGTGGTTCAGATCATCGATGCATGATATACTAAAATAATTGGATACATATGTCAAACATATCGGCGTCTTTAAAGATCGTTATTTCCGAGAAATATGTCGCCCGATTTTGCATATCGAAATAGGATAAAGCTTGGACTTGAAGTCGCGAAGAAACTTACTTTGGCGGGTTAAAAATTGATTTTAATTTTCTGAGGCAGAGCTTAACATGGACAGGAAGTAGAAAGGAAGTAACGAGCGAGCGATTGTGGTTTGAGGTCGTTGTGACAGCACGCGCCGAAATTTGACACCCTTCCGATAGCGAAGAGACCTTATACGCGTTCCCATGTTATGCGCAATATACGCGTGCAATGCGCATATATTCATGTATTGTGTATAAAAGACAGACATGTGTGGGTATCATGTCCTTACTGTCATTTTCTTCACTTCCACTTCCACTTCCACTTCCACGGGATATCCTGTCGTAGCAGAGAATCACACAAAGTTGAAAAAGGATCCTCCAGTTCCCTGCGCACGTCTTTGTCACCTCAGTTGCGCAGTTTTCGAAGCCATGCCATCAGTCATCATCACACTGACACGACACGACGCACTTTTACATTTAAAAATGCTGGGCTACCTTCGAAAGGCTTTATTACATAATATTAAATTTTAGCTTTCTTTCCTAGAAACTCATCTTCACACAGGGGATTTCATTTGTGGAATTTTAGTTTTGAAAAGATTTAAAAAGAGTTTTAGAATTTCGTAAGACGTTTTAAGAAGTTTTTGGATTTTCTTCGAATTTTGTAAGAATTTGTAAAGGTGTGGTTGTCTTGTCATTTATTAGGCGATTTCAAGATATTTTTGTGAATTTGAAAACGTGGCATTTTCAAGATATTAATTTCTATAAATTTTTAGATATAAAAATTTCTTCTGCTGCATTTACTGTTGAATTGAATTATTGCACTTTATTACGCATTTCAATAAATTCTGCATGTTGAAATTCTAATTTGATTCTTGCGATTTCTGCATGGGAAACTCTTGAAAATTTGTTTTCTCTTAAAAGGAATAATAACTCATCGTACACTATTATACTATATATATATATATATATAGCGTTATAATAAAAATAATGATTATAACATATAGGCATATATATGAATTTTATTCGAATAATACATCAAGATTTTATGAATTATTTCGAGAGATAAGAGCTAATTAATTGGGAAAACATCGGTATAAATAACCTACAAAAATATACTTCTTTTCTCGGAAATATTAACGAATAAACTTATGGAGTTTTATGCCTTACTGTTAGATTACAGTCACAGTGTCAAAATGATCTTTCAAATGTTGCTAATTAATTCAAATGTAGTTTACAAACAAACCTGGCAACGACGAAAACAGTCTCGAGAGCCCGCATAGCTTTTTTGCAGAAGACTCGGGGTGGTAATATTCAGTATAGGTATCAATGCTATAGTAGTGGAAGGTCATTGATCCACGCACATGACGACTCAAGTACACCTTGAATTTATATCTTATCACGACCCTTTTTTATTCTACAAAAACATTGTCATATACCATATGTTTAGATATATTTGCAAAAAAAGTCAATTTTCAATTAAATAGTTTATTCTTCAAATAAATATTTATGTTTTCAATATTTATATATTTTCAATTTTCACGCACAAAAAACTAAATTTCCTATCAAATATTTTACCTTTAATTAAAAAACATGAATTTACAACA
This sequence comes from Synergus laeviventris, assembly GCA_032275145.1. NCBI lineage: Eukaryota > Metazoa > Arthropoda > Insecta > Hymenoptera > Cynipidae > Synergus > Synergus laeviventris. The sequence goes on from JAUESI010000029.1 coordinate 4,893,873, forward strand.
AAATATTTAAATTTTCAACATCAAAGAATTGCTTTTCAACAAAAAATACTTGTGTTTTGAACCAAATTATATACCATATATGGTATATTATATGGTATAATATTATATGGTTTTTTTTTTTCTTCAAAATAATTCAACTATTCAAAATACAACCCTTTCGAATAAATTCATGATTATTGAGTTTAGAATCCCTACTATTGGCTTCCGATATTTTTGTATTTCAAGTTCCTTAAATTTAAAATTGTTCAGTTTTCAAAGCTTGAATGAACAATTTGAGTCTTCAGTCTGAAAATTCTTAAACCGCGCGAATGATTTTTCTATTATAAAATAAAATTGTGTCCCTATATATAAATGTATAGTGACTGACATTGTGGTTCGAATTCAAGTTGTACCGCAGAGCGCATTGATAACTGAAAGGTGACACTGGTATGTTTTATGATAACCAGTCCATTGCTCTTCTCGGACTTCCACCTGCCATTCTCCTTCTTCATCAATAATATTATGAATTTTGCAGTCATAAAACTGCATTTTTCAACATTATACAGAGGAATGTATTTTTTCGCCCAGATTTATAGAATCAATCAAATTGCCGAGAAATAAGAGTTAAAATCTATCATTAATATAATGATATTAATATAGTTAACAATATTTAATAAAAATAATGATTGTTGGTACAAAGATATTTAAAGAATTAGAGATGATAAAAGTGATCCATTCTGGCGCTTTTTGAAAGATTTTTAATTACCTAGCTGCCATTAAATTAATTGGAATAGTTATATTGGTTTTCCATCTAACATCATTTCAACGTAAATTAGCCTACATTCCGCGGTATTTATGGTAATATTTATAAAACACAGTAATCAGATCTTAACATTAAATTTTTATAATTTGTCTTGTTTTACTGACTAATAACTAATAACATAGTCACGCGCTTTGAATTCAAATTACTAATAAAATTGCAACTTTAATTTTGAGAAAAATGTATCATTTGAAAGTAAAAATTTGTGACGAAGAGAATAATTTTATATTAACATTAACATTCAAGATTTCAAAAATATTTCAAGAGTTTCAGAAAATTTGGAAAGAACTTTAAAAGATTTTAAGGAATTTTATTGAATTTGATGAAATTTTAAGAGATTTCAGAAAATTTCAAGATATTTTAAGGAATACCAAAAAATATTTCTAGAATTTCCTAACAATTTTAAATGATTCTGTGAAATTGTAGGATCTCAATCTGAAACTTTATGAGATTTCAAAAGTCGTCTTTAGGAATTTTATATATCGTGTTATCGCGTAATAAATACGAGTGTATATATATATATGGCTTAATTGGATTGAAGTAGGATCAGACGTCTAAACTGACTAAAATTAAATTTTTCTATCTTTCTTTAACTGATAAGTATAATAAGTATGGTATAATACAAAGAAGATCAAAAACAATTTTTTAGAATATGCAAATGTGTATTAAACAACAAAAAAATACAATCCTCGATAAAAACTGATTTTAATAAAACACATCCTTTTCTTAATAAATGAGTCTTTTGTATAAACAAACCCTAATCGAAAGGAATTATCAAAGGGTGATGTTATTAAAAACTAATTACATTTTTTTTTCAAATACCTGTCAAACATTCTCAAAATTGTCAATTACTGACCAGAAATAACTCACGTTTCAAAACTAGACCATCTGTTTTCGCATAAACATTATTATAATATTAAATGTATCGATTTTGACTATCCCCAGGCGAAAGGTATTCTCAAGGGGTGTTAGATACTAATTTTATTTTATTTCAAATACCCTTAATTGACTACATTAGAAGCCAAAATTTCCGGGCAGTAATTGTCAATTTTGGCAATGTTTGACAGGTAATAAAAATAAAATAAAATTAGTTTCCAGCACCCTTTGATAATAGATGACACATTTATAGTGTATAAAGAAAATGAGGCGTTTTAAGAAAATCGGTTTTTATGTAGGATTGCAGTAGTTTTTTGTGATTTAATGCGCATTGGCATATTCTAAAATATTGTTTTTGACCTTCTTTGAATTTCAATCTTTACCAGTTAAATTTTTTTTTGAGGATTTGAAAAGTCTTTTTAGAAATTTTAAAAGTTGACGTAGAATTTAAGAGTCCAAAAGATTTCTGGATTCTTATTCAGATATCAAAAGATTTTCTAAATGATTTTGGAGGCATTCGAAAAGTTTTTTTTTATCAATTTTAAGGGACTTGATAGAATTGATAATATTTACAGAAATTTGTATGAAAAATTTTATTTTTATTTTGAAGAATTTCGTGAAATTAATAAGTGACGATCGACCTCTCCTTGGTTATAAAATAAAAATTTACTTTTGTTATTTGTGTTAATTAATTTGAATTCACGTTAAAGTTTTTGAAATTGAATTATTTTTTTAAAAGAATTTACAAAAGTAAAGTTCTAATTTTCATTGGCTGACTCATCCTTCACGTCATGCAAAGGATTCACACACATGTGTCTTGTTTCTATGTGTTTTTGCATGCAGTGCTGCATGCAAGCACCAGTGACTATAGTATGCAGTTCTGCACCCTATGTTAAAAGGGGCAGTTGGGAGGGCGCAGGGCGCAGACTGAACAGTGAAACTTCTGATAGTGTTTACGCTTCTGCCTGTATAATACGATTTTATATGAGGATCGTTATACGTCGCGTCGCGTCATACGCCTTATTACTGATAAAGTGCCTCAATTTCTAGTAATCTAGAATTATAAAATTATAAAATACCACATATTATTCTCGAAGTTAAGATACCTAGTATAAACTAATAATTTCCGAATATTTCATTATTTTCCAATAAAAAAAACATGGATTTTCAAAACTATATGTTCTCAATTAAATAGTTTAGTTTTCAATAAAAAGGGATAAATGAACCTGAAATGTATATGTATAAGATGAATTTTCAGTAAAAAAAAAAGTGAATTTTCAAGGGAAATTTTTTACTGTTCAATAAAAACAAAAGTATTTTTAACCAAATACAGATAATTAATAATAACAGTACATATTATTGTCGAATTTAAAATAGCTATGAAAAACTTTTAAGCATTTAGTTTTATTAAAAATCTGATAAACGCAAAGAAAATTAAGGAAAAGGAATTTGAAAAAATGACGTGTCTTGTCCCCGCTTGCGATTGCTTGTGCTGCGGTTAATTTATCAACAAAGAAAATTGTCGCGTCCAATTTTCATAAATTAGGTCTTGAAGAGTAGGGATTTATTTTGGTCTGACAAATAAATCAAAATGTTTGGTCTTCTTTACATCTCATTTCAGGAAGATGATGTATTCTTACACACGATTAGTTCTCTAGCGTGGCTGCTTTCTTTTTACCATATCACTATAGATATACGGTTTAGTCGATTTATCTCCCGAATGTTGAATTCTTCTTCAGAATGTATCTTTTTTTTTGTCGATATTAATGGCAAACTTGGCTCCAGATTAGAAAGTCAAAATTCCAGGTTGAAAAGTGACGAATTATTTATTTTTAAATAGTGACTTTTAAGCTTCCTATATAGATATATGAGTTCTTCAAAATACCTTATATTCACGTTTCATCTTCGAAGACTAAAACCAGAAATCTACACTGAAGATTAAATAAGAAGACTATCGCAATCAATCTTCATCGTTCTTTATTGGCTACTATCAACCCTATTATTGATTTTGGTTATTAATATTTCTATAGAAAATCAGTTTTAGAGATCAACCAAAAATACCGAATTATAAAAAAAAATCTGCTCCGGGTTGCGTGCTTCGCTCTCGCGCTAGTCTGGAGTATTTAATCGGAGTATTTTTCTGCATAAAACTTTGCACCTTTCCAATAAATTATACAATGAAAAATATTGTTTTTTCAACTATCTGCGAGAAAGGAAAAAAAATGGTTTTTAAGTCGTTTTAAAACAATTTGGATTCAAATTGGCTGGTTAATGAACAATGAACTTGACCTTCATTTTAAGACACTAAAAGATTAAATCAAAAAGGCCAATCCATAATAGGTCAGTTCCTTCGAAAGTTATTGTGCTCACAAACTAAAATTTACAAACTAATTATTAAATTCCCGTGAATAATTAAATATTTATAATGACTAGTTAATTATATATTGTTCGATATACTAGAAGTCGTGTAGAAATTTCGATGGGGTTATGATGGGGTTCTGGCCAGTTTTACCTAGTTCTCATGTCATCCTGATCAGCTGATCTGGAAAACCGGAAAGGATTTGATTACTTAATTAGTTCATTTTCTGAAAGAAAAAATCCTGTTATAAAAAGAATTTGTAAGGACTTTACAAGAACTCCTGTGAATTAAGGATTTTCAAGAATATTCACAAGATTTGAAAAATTTCAAGAGACTTTAGAAAATTCGAAGAGATTTCAAGTAAATTTAGAAAATTCCAAAATATTTCAAGAGATTTTACAAAATGGCTTTGAGAAATTAAAAGCAATTTCGAGACAGTTAAAAAAACTTTTAACAGTGTTTAAGGAATTAAAAAAAATTTTAATAGTTTCAATATTTGCAATTATTTTAATGATATTAAAAAATTTGAGAATTTTAAAGAAATTTCAGAATTATATTAAAATATGTGAAAGATTACAAGAGATTTCCAGAGTTGATAGACTTTGAAGTGCAATTGGAAAACACAAAACGTCTTTGCGGATTCTTCAAAACAAAATACTAAATTTTTCATTTATCAACAGCATATATCTCACTTTTATATTATTTTAAGTTGGGAATACCAATGTAAGATTGGTACTAATGAGATATTACTGCTATATCGTTGCCCCACAAATATCTAATTGTATAAAAATATTCATATTGAAAAATAGAAATCCCGACCAGGGCCTTGTCAGAACCCCATCATTTTAAGTAGGGCTGAACGTGGCACTTTCTGCACGGGATAAGTGAACTTGAATTATAGATGGCAGAATTCGGTATTTTGATTTTTCGTCAATTATTTGTCTATTCGTTATTTATTTCTTCGGTATTTTTGCTTAGTCCTTAGTTTTATTAAAATATTAAAAACGTTGAATTTTAATATCCAGAAGATTATTTCGTTTTTTCACTGCAAGAGAGAAGTTTAATAATGAAAAAGCTAATAACAAATGGAATCAATAATAGGGTTGTTTACTCTCTCGTAAAAAGCAAAGACATACGCCATGCCATCGAGATTTTTTCCCAGTTCATCCACGTGTTCTTGACCTCTTTGGAATTCTTATTAAAAATTTTCCCGTGCTAAAATTCCGATATTGAAACCAAATGGATAGACAAGTGCACCGAACTTCGAGCTTCCGCGGTCAGTCAAGTCATTGAAAATAGAAATTCGTGATTCTCTGTTGGTCGTTGGAAACAAACAAAATATTTCGCTGCGATTGAACACGGGATTTTGTTAGTTTTCTCTTTTTTTCTTTCTTTTTTATGTCATTAGGAGATTCATCCTTATCTCATCCCCTCCCTACCTTTTACCTCCCAAAATTCCCAAGTAGAAAGTGGTACCGAGCGATCCTAGTCATTTGAATTTGAATTCGCAGTGTCTTTGTTTTGAACGTTGAAACTAATAAATTACTAAATTTCTTCATAAAAGGTACATTTTTCGAAAGATAATATTTGTATTTTGCAACACACGAGATAAAGACGCTGCCAATTTATAGTTAATTTAGTTCTATAATTATATATTAGTTCCGTAAGTTGTGCGTGTGCCTTAGATCGCTGTGTGATTATTTCTTGATATAATAATAATAATAATTAATATTATTATTATTATTATTTGTGTTTTATTTATGTAATTTGAGATTTTATTTAAATTAAGCTTTCTGATTATTTGCTTTATTGTTGAGTTCAATCATAACGAAATAGAGCGAGATGCATATCGCAAAGTTTCGTTTCTTTCTCATTGACCAATCTATACGTATATAATAAATATATAAGTCACCTCACGACTCGCAACGCCCGCGCTCTACAAAGTCGACTTCTTTAATCCGTATTAAGAGTCACTGATTTATGACCCACATAAGGCTTTAACTCTTTTTTTGTCGCCTATAAAAACCTTATACTGTCGAAACAATCAGTGCTCCGGTACCTTATTTCTCTCTGGTAAATTATATTCACTCTTTCACTTTTAATTCACAATAGGAAAATTTTCGACCCGTAAACTATATGTATATATAGAATAAATAAATGACAATTTTTACTTGAAATTTAATTGTTTTTTAAACGAAAATTATCTTTTTAAACTTTGAGCTTTTAGTTTTTATTGCTGGAATGCTATTAGAAATTGATTACTAGAAATTAATAAAATGTTGTGCATTTTTCTGAGGAGAGGGGACCGAAGCACTGAAAGCGGGAAAGGTTTGAGGAAGTAGTTGAGAGAGAGACCGGAAACGGGAGTTTAACGAAAATGAAGTAAACCGAAAATGCAAGGTGTGTGTCTATCGGTTTGGTTTTAGCGCTGAGCAACTGCTCTGAGAGCGGCGGTGACCCGGACGCCATGCTGGATATCCATCACCCTGGAACTGGAATCGAGTCTCATCATCAACAGTTCCACAACTCATATGGTAATATCAAACTCATCATTTATCTTACTAACTCGATCGAGGTTGAAATTTCGAATCTAGTTTCTCTAACATTTTATTAGATAGATATAGAACCATTTCCCAGTCGAAAAATAATACTCGCAGCAGGGTTTACAGTCGTTGTCTTATAATATGTATAATATAATATATAACATCACATTATTGTCATTAGTTGCAGTTATTTCATTTCTTATATATATTATTATTATAGGCTTCTTATTTTTAATCTAAAGTATTTTTACATTCTTGATATAAGTGGGAACAGGGCTTCAAGTAATATGCCTTCGAGTTTCGTTATTAGTAGTCAAGGTACTAGAGCCCTGCTGTTCCCACTTACATCAAAAATGTGAAAGACATTTTCTTTAGTTTAAAAATAAGAAGACGGAGAAAGTATACCATATATACTATGTAACGGTCGGTTATACATAGTTCAATATATTAGCCCTTAAGGGAGAGTTTTAAGCTTCAAGTTCTATCCTCAAGATTCAATTTTCTCGTTTTATTAAAAAAAATATTAGTAGGCTTCATTTGGAATTATATAAGTGCTTCCAAAAGATTATTTCTAAAGATTTGTTTAAGTATTTTAGGAGATTGCAGAAGGGTTGAATAAGATTTTTAGGTGTCAAAGAATTCAAGAAACTTAAAGAGATTTTAGACAAAGGATTTCAAAAAATTTCACAGAATTTTCCTGGATTCAAAAAATGTCAAATTCTTTCAAATTCTTTAATATCGTTTAAAATCTCTTAAAATATTTTCTCTTAAAAATCCTTTAAGTTTCTTAGAATCACTTACATTTTTTTTAAAGTATTGAAACTTCTTTGAATTCTTTTTCTTAAAAATTCTTTAACATCAATTTAAATTTTGTGAAATACTTAAAAATATTTTTAAATTACTGAAAATCTGGAAAATTTTGAATCGAAATCATACATGTCGACTCATTTCGAAGTTTCGAGTTTATGGAACTATAGAAGCAGTTTTGATATAATCAGAGAGAAAATATATCTAATTGTAATAATCTACTAAATAAAAAAAAAATTACGAGATTGAGTTTTGAAGATAGAAACCTAGATCCAGTACCCTTATAATGGAATATAGTTGGCATATAATAATTGCGACCCATTTTTCCGAACTAACTTATCTGTTCCTTTGAAAAATTTAAAGTAAAACCCTGTAGGTAGGTATCACTCTGAAATTCTTGTTTCACGGGAAAACAGATCTCAGGTAAAAGTATTACTATAAAGGTTATTAAAATTACAAAGCTCATCTAATTTGTTTTCTCCTGCAGATTTCTTTAAGCATGGTATGCTTTATTCACTGTTGTATATTCAATTATTCATATATATATATATAATTAATACTATAATACTTTTTACCTGGATTCTCCTATTTAACTAAAATTTTCTGTGATGGAGTATAAAGAAAAACCCTTTTAATGAAGAGATTATTTAATGAAAAAAAGCAATTTGTCGATAATAAGCTGTAAGATTTATATGTATATAATATCCTTATAAAGTCATATATATATTATATGAGATTAGTAGTAAATTTGCGAGTCTGATGCCGTTTGCGATGAAATAATTGAAATAATTAAATTCAAGTAATAATCTACATGAAAAAGAATATAACTAATTTATCACATGTGTGTAGACGATCTGAATATTGAAATCCTTATACATTAACTTACAGTTTCAGTCCTAAATTTTGACTTTATATCTGAGTTATACTCCTATAGAACCACCGTAAACAAACTTCACCATGACTGACAATAGATCTACGAGGAGTCAAATTTGCGAAATTTGTTGGGTATATAAATTGACAGAATTCGTAATAGGAACTAGAAACAGCAGCAATTTTTTCGCATTATAATAATTTAAAATTACATGCTTTTTCTATATTTTCGGGAGCAACTCGAAGTATATAAAATAGGTAACTACATATATATATATATATAGTTACGAGGCAAATGAAAAGCTTGGACGTGTATGTCCACATTGTCCATCGAGAGATGCTGGGTAAATTCGAGAATCCGCAAACGAGAGACGGTGATTTAAGAAAAACGAGGAATCGAAAGCTCGTCTCATTTGTCAATGGAGATTAGTCGGCCCCGCAGAATTCATGTCTTGATAGGTATACTGCTTGCTCTAAGCGAAGTTAGGTGGATCCGTGGGATATAGTATCGAAGAAGTCGCCGAGGTAATCTCGCTACTTCGGAAGCTCATTCAAATCCTACGCTAAATTTCAATCTGACGTGTACAAAAGTTGAGCCCTAGCCCCTTGCAGACTTCGAATGAACGTTCAACACCCACATACCCCCTCAAAACACACACACACACACACACAGTCACACACATGATGATAGCAGGTTGCAGCTAGGTACGACTCGTGCTCGAGGCAACGGTCCATTTCCACAATCCTCCACTATTCTCTACCCTCTTCACCCTCTTCACCCCCTTCGTTTTCCCGTCCATAGAACGCCATTCCCCATCATCCACTCCCCTCCCTTCTGTACTTTTCCTCTTTCACCCCTTTAGGTGTCTCTTTCCTCTTGCGCTTCAACTATCCCGCCTTTTCCACCCCTTTTCAAAGAGGGTGGAAAATAGGTAACGTACATATATACATACCTATATAAGGCATCAATTTGTGTATGCCACGTTTTCCCATAGCGGGAAGGCGCATCTAATTAAACTTCCCGCAGCATGTTCACTTTCATATATATATAT
>JAUESI010000029.1:4931941-4944785 GCA_032275145.1 Synergus laeviventris
AAAAAAAATAATCAAAGAACGTTGGGAGGAGGATTTGATGATACTTTGACTAAATTTTAATGGTTTTCGATTTCAGATAATTTCCGACCGAGATATAGTGAACACCGCAAATTGTTTTTTTCAATCCATACTTTTAACAAAAATTCACAAAAAAGGTGTTTCTTTTATATGCTGAAACCCTTACCCTCCCCCCCCCCTTAAAGAGATTTTAATGACGATAACAGATTTAAAAGGATTTCGAAGGTTTTCGTAAAATTTTAAGGGATTTCTAGAGATTTTTATAGTTTTTAAAAGATTTGGTAGAATTTTTAAGGATTTTGTTGAATTTGATGAGGTTTCTAATGATTTTAAGAAATGTTAAAAGAATGTTAAAAGTCCTTCTTGCAAACTTCAAGTCATTCAAAAGCCAATCAGGTTTTCAACAACAATGTATTGCGAGATTTTGCAGACATTTCGTTACACCCTAACTTTTTTTTTGAGACAAAAAAGAGGAAAGGTGTCCGATGTTATATATGAAAAATGCTATTTAATTAAAAAATGTGAAATATGGCGGTTTAATTCACCTTTATTTGCTATAATTTTTGCGAATCTATAGAAGCGGCGTTCTTTCATTTTCGATTAATCACGAAGCGGTTGACGTATCGCGGTCATTCATCAAATTGTTAAATTTTGAAATTTGCTGCACAGTAAACTGAAAGCTTAGTTCGATGTTGCTCGTGAGTCGAGATGCTCTAGTTTGAAACGAAGAGCGGAAAACCCTTGACGGGACACCCACCTATTTATATGCCACAACTTTACTCGCTTATTCGTTCATTTGCTGGCACACATTTGTGTCCACACACTCACACACTTTTCCCACCTACCTACATAGTTTTATTCGCATAATTAGATACTCATCAATCCTATATAGCAGTATAGCGAATTCCCTCGCTGTCCACGAGAGACATTTTTTTCACATTATTAAATAATTAGAGCGCTTCTCACGAGGGAGACGGAATTATTTAGGAAATTCGGAGAATAATTAGTACTTAAGAGAATGAAAAATAATGGTCTTAATTTTTAAAATAGCGAAAAATTGTTAAATTAACTCCTTTTCCTATTATAAAAAGATCATAATCATCGAATATCGAAAAACTGTAAATGCTGAAATGGGTGGACTCGATTCTCTCTTTTCGACAGTAATCGATACTTGTCGATGGAAAATTCCGCGCGCTGGTTAAATTTTTATGATTCATATCATGCTGTCTATTATTCCTATAAAACTGAAATTTAAAAAAAACCAAATTTTGATTATGTCTGATGTAGAAAAAAAATAAATAATAGGATAAGAGCACCAATTATTGGCACTATGGCGTCCTTTCGTTGACACCCCCATCTAATTTTCTTGAAACAATAGGAAAATGTAAATGACTATAGTAACAACAAGAAAGTCATTTTATGTGGGATGGGGGGGGGGTCAATGAATAAATCGCAGTGCCAATAACCGGTGCTCTTATCCCATATCGTAAAATATAAAATTAAAAAAGAAAGGCAAACACGCGCGCATAAACACACGCGTTCGGTTTCATATTTGAAAATAGATATATCATAAGTTATGTAAAATAGTTAATACAGAAACTTTGTTTTGTATCTCTCAAATAAAAAAAAAGAAAAAGAATTTTTTGTCAAAGTTATGATTAGGCTCAGAGTACTTGAATTTTGAAAACTGATAAACTTACAACATTATGTTTAATTGACCGCATAAGTTTTATTTTAATCCGGACTGAAACCACAAGTGAAATATTCACTAATAAACAGGTTCATTTGAAGAAAGGAATATACTGAATGATGATACACCTTCAATTCACTCGTATTAGGACTTTATTATAAGTCTCTCTCTCTCTCTTCTCATCGTAGTCATTCGTAGGCAAGACAAAAGGTACCTATCTGACGAGCGGTAGCCAAAAGCGACTTTAAAGAGATTGTAATTCCGAAAACATACGATGAATTACGATCGTTATCGAATTTTCAAATCAAGTGAGTCAACCATAAATCAATTAGCCGCAACTCGTTGTCAAAGAATGACGAAAATATTTATTTAGGGTTTGATATTTTTTAAAATAAACTTTATGATTTTTACAGTCCTTATCTATCTGATGGATAGATCGTATCTATCAACCGATAGAGGAGTTCAAATTGCGCAATTATTTTAAAATGATTTTGCGTCCGCATCTGTATCCTGTTCCATACGTGGTCCAGTTCAGAAGTGGCGTTCCCAATAGGAAATTGTTTGAGATTTCCAAACATGGTGGTAACATAAATAAAATTTAAAAACAAAAGTTTTATAAAAATATTTAAAATAAACGGTTAAATAATTTATTATGACTAATTAATACATTTTTTAAATAATTAATTAATCGGTTATTTCAAATAATACTGTACAACGATAAATACGGTCTTTTTTTTTGAGAATATAGTAGTTAATTTTGAAATCTTATAAAACTAAAATTAAAAAAGATCCTAATGACATTTTTTAGGAAAGGAGAAATAAAATATGATAAATCATAACATTTTTTAAAAAAGTGGTCTTTGACATTATTTTTGTCGCCGTTTTGAATTCATTTTTAACGTCAATTTTTTTTTATTTTTAAGTTTTAAGTTTTAAGCATTAAGTTTTTTCAAATATTTCCATATTCGATACGTATGAAAAAAAAGTAGGAAGAGGAGGAGAATAATTATAGTATCAGTATTTTTTACAATTTGATACATATATGGTATGGTATACATATATTGGTTTGTATAATACTGAGATTAAACATAAATAGATTTTATTATCATTGTCAGTTTCATATGTTTACCATTTTACGATATAATGAAATTGCATGCTGAAGTTATGATTTTAGTTTATAACCGTGGATATATATTACAAGAAAAGGTAAATAGTTGTTTTTATTGAAAAAAAGTGGTGACTTAACTGTTGAATTTTATATTGAAAAAATAAGTAGCATGTTTGTGGAAAAGGCTTAATAATAATAATAAATTTTTAATAATAATTTAATTTTAATAAATAATTTACTCGTATTTTTGAAACATAAAAATTTCATGGTAAATATATTATAATATTCCACATATGAAACATATTTAAAAATTTTTTAAAGAATATTTACTTTTTTTACACTTCTTCATTCACATATTTGATTATTTTTATATGAAGTTAAAAGTTGTATCAAATCAAGGTATGTATCTTTTATGTAAAAAATATTATTTTCAGTAAATTTTAGTAAAATTTAATAATATATTGTTGTTTTATAATATATTTTTTTTTTTGACAAAAAAAAATGCCCTGCAAAATTTCTCCGAAGTTATCCGGGACGTCATCCGGTTTTGTCCAAAATAATAATCTGATTATATTGTACGAAATTTATCCGGTGTGTTCGGAAATAAAATTTTCCAGACTGAATCGGACTCACTCATCGGACTTGAATATTATCTCAGACAAAATCCAGACGAGAACAAATAAATTTCAGATTCTATAGTTTGATTCCATATTTCGTATAAAATTCGGACTGAATCGGACTCATTTTGGATTCCAGTTTAATCCCAGATGAAATCCGGACGAAAGCGGACAAATTTTAAATTCTACTTTAGATAAATATAAATTCTAGTTCCATATTTTGTCGAATAAATTATGAACAATTGCGGATTGATATCGGACTAAATTCTGGATCTTTTTGAATTAATTTAGACGAAATTTTATATGCAGGGTTATATTATGGAAGCATCTCGCGTAATATATGTCTTGTACACAGATGTCGATTTCGTTTTCTAAGATTTTTGACAATAATTTTCAACTGAGAGAACTGTCTAGTTGAGTAAAAATATGGTACAAATATAGTAGGTCAAGGAATTCGTAATCCAGAAAATGTGCCGCATATCTCACGTTTTCAAAGTCTTCTCATTTCCCTAAAACATACATCTTTGATCGATGGCTCGTGCGAAATTCCTATCTCCCCTCTATTATACTTATAGCTTTTCCTGCGAAAACGGTTCTCTATCCTACGGACATGTCAAATCAAACGTGATGTGACGGTTAAGCATAAAGTTTAAAAGAGTCTATAATATGCATCGCTTCAAAGATATATAATATATAAATGTAATAAAATATGAAGAAAATGTTTTACAATAGGGTATAGAAAGTACCGTATATTTTCTATAAATAACTTTTATATATGGTAGTTTTCGGTCATGAATAATGCGAGAGATTAGGTATAATCAATGAACGAAAAGTATAACCAATAATATTTGAAATTCTGGAAGAAAAAGGAATCGCAGAGCGCGTAAAATGCGCAGCAGCCAATAAGGATTATAATTACGAAAAATCCGGTCACCCGGACCAACACGACTGCAATTTGGCTTCGTTCACGTAAAAGTCGGGTTTGGATTAGCTTTTCTAGCCTAGCTCTCAGCGGATATAAAATATACACGTATATAAGGTAGATATCCTGACTAGCTTGAGTATTATCTTTCTATTGGTTGCTCTCTCTATTTGTATATATGTGTGCTCACCGACACAAGCCAGCAGGATAGCAAGGTATTATGTTTATATGCATATCGAGCCTGCAACTCTCTTGTACTCTGGCTCCGCATTTTCCAATATTTGAGCGAAACTCCTCACCGAAAGCTTCGACCTCGAACCGTCATATTTGGACAAAATCGAACGGACGAGCGAGCTAGCGCATACCTAAACGGTACCTCTCCAACATTTATTATAAGCTTTAGCCGGTGGAAGTATTATTTTTTCCCATTGCAGCGCCCGCCGTGGACTTTGCCTTTTATTTCATGACCGAACTCGTTTCGACTTCCTATACTTCCACGGATCGATAGGCATAGGCAGGTACCTATCTCACGGATGTTTGCTTTCGTTTTTTAAGTCTACTCGCGAGGTCACGTGATCGCAATTTTTACAAATTACAAAGTTTCTTTTTCATTTCAAATGAAAAAGGAAATTCATTTCAAATACTATATCTGCACACTCGATTCCAATTGTACTTACATTTCTGTACCTTTCTAATAAATTATATAATTAAAACCAGCAGTATCTATACCATATATTTTAGGCAGTGGCAAACATTTTTAGGAGCAGGCCCCTCTCATAATAAAGAGAAACAGTGCTTCATAATTATATTAATTATTCATTGACTAAACTAACATATGTCATATTATTGGCAGTTGAGATAGATTTTTAGCTGAGTCGATTTTCATGCATAGGATTTAATCATTTTTCATTAATAATTTTTAGATATGTTACCTAAAATGACCTCCCACCAAAAATTTTTCGATCCCAAAAAAACAGGTTTTCTTATATAAATACGGTACGTTTTTTTATTTTTGAGATTCCTATCGCTAACTGACAGTTGGTGTCATGTTAACTTTTCCATAATAATTTAAAATTTATGCATCTGATTACTTACAACAATGCAAAATTAAATAGTATAATAATTATTAATTCTACGGTTGGACCTAGCTCCGTTACCATGACAGTTCTCGAATTCGAATGGAATTCTCTATTATAATAAAATACATTTTATAACAGCATCTCCTCAAATTTTGTGAAATCCATTGAAATCCCTTATCAAAGTCCTTGAAATTACTTAAAATTCTTTAAAATTACTTAGATCTCTTTAAATTACTTGAAATGGATTTAAATAGTTTTTCCTAAAATCCGATAAATAATCGTATAGGATTTCTTGAATCCAGAAGATATTTGCTTGTTGACAGGATTTATGATTTATTAATTCAGCCTTCGATAATCCAAGTTCCTCTGAGAGAAAACAATTTTTCAATTATTCCCTTCCAAATAAAAATCCTGGTCTACAAAAAGTATATTTCTACCTATGAATATGAAATTCGATTAACGAACCGAGTGGATCTCCCTTTAGCGGAGACGGCCAGTGGTATTTAGCAATTTATAACGAAGTCAGCGAAGCGGCTGTCTCCTCATAAAGAGAAGCGAAGGGCTTACAAGTCCATTTCGCTATTACATGGTACGAGTTGGAACAGAAATATGTTATCGGTTCAGTCTTCCTTTGCATCGGCAGGCCCAATAAATGTTGAGGACAGGTAAATCAATCGAAAAAAGCTAACTTTTGACTTTAGCTTTTAATTCCCTATCGGAAGGACCTGTGATGTAGCATTGTCTTCGACAATCATTCCTCTAAACTTTTTAATTCTTTTTAAACCCGAGCGAAAGTTTTGGATCGAAATTCATTCTGAATCAATTAGAAATTTTCCGAATCATTCCCAAACTTTTATCCTTTTTAATCGTTTTTCATCCGTGCGACAACTGCAAATTCAATCCAAATGAATCCGAAATCAATCCGTACTTTATACAATCCGAGTGAATGCAAGCTTCATGCGGAATGATTTTTTAATGCTGCTGAATCTTTTTTAATCTGTATCCGACAACAAATCGAATAAATCCGAGATCATTCCGAACGACTTTGAATCCTTTCCAGTCCGTAAGGTTCAGTCGGATACAAAGCTTTGGTCTGACTTTTGAATTATGTCGGACTCATGAGTCAGACTGGCGCATCCTTGTTTCCACTTTTTATTAGTTGGGATTCAATCGAAAAGGACTCCTTACTAGTTCATATACAAATTTCGAAATGAAATGGATTCGAAAGGGAAGAATTTTTTCTATCTAAAACTTCTTTCAGAGAAGCTTGAATGCAAATGATTTCATAAAATACCTAATCGAGTCACTTAGAAAAGCCACAATTATAATTTTAAAAATCGAATAAAAAATGATTTTCTACTTGCGAAGAAAATGTGACTCTGGATGGACAGCTTGTCTTAAAAAGTTATCTTTACAACTTGATATCATTTAAATCTGATCTAAATTTACCGGATTGAACCATTTGATGATTCTATGGCGGAAGTTATTTCTAAAGTACGTCATCTCGTAGCGGCATCAATCTCGCATTACATTACTAAATTAAGCAGTTTCTAAATTAAGTAACACAACTCAATTACAGGCTTTTTCACTGAATTCACAGATATCTGTGAAAATATCGACAGTTGCAATGTGTTTTTGATAATGTAATAGAATAGTAACGAGCACTTGGACAATGGACATCACGTACTTTAATCGGACATGTTGTATAACATTGTGTAACCACTGCATATAGAATGAATAATTAATTAGCTTGAGACGAATTTGGTGCGGAGCCTTCAATACCATTTTAACCCTTTTCAGATCTTCGATGTGCATTAAGATTTTGCGCAAAATATATCAGAAAGAATGGAACTGTGATGATGTATAGTAAAGAAAATGATAAAATTCAAAATTAGATATCCATGCTTTACCTGTCTTTACTGTAGCTTTCATCAATCATACGTTCCATACGATCACAACTGAAAAAAAAAATAGTAAAAATGAGGCTAACGAAACCACACTGTTTTTCGTTATTGGAAAATAGCTTTCACTTGGAGCGTTTCTAATCATCGGGTGTCTAAGAATACATATGTAAATTATGCAGTAAAATCATATTCGTGTGAAAGATTTTAACAGTCGAAGTATTCAATGATTGATTGGCAACGCTCTAGAGTAGAATTTCAAAGCAGCTACCAAGAGAACGAGTCCAGAAACTGCCTGACTTTATCGACTTCTCTATAGTAGAAGCGTTATCTTCATAAAAAGATGAACAAGATTGGCATTAATAGAATCGCAAGTTCGTTTCGGTGCTCAAAGCGGATTGCAGAACCAGGACGAATAGAAACTTCATGATCTCTGCTCGTGTCTTTCTTGACATTTATGACTGAGCGCGGAATTGGCACTTAAAAGAATAAAAGGTTTTAGATAATAAAAGGTTTTAAATAATACAAGATTTCAAAAGTTCGCATCCGTATTTATGTATGTTAATGCTGTACGTCTTCATTGAAACCGAAACGAAGCGAAAACGATCAAGAAGCCCCAATTGCGGATCTCGTGCTTTTGGAGACTATACCATCTCATTATATATTATGTCATAATACCCTGTTGATTTCGTTTCGAATTTAGAGTGGACTCTATTCGTAGTTGGCACCCGGGTAAGAGAGGTAATCAGGGTCTAAAACAGGCCCTGCAATGGCCAATGTTTCGATATATCGCCATTATACTTAATCCCTTTCCTTCTACTTTCATTTGTTCGTAGCCCCTTTTGCAAAATTCCTACGTTGTATTTCATATTGGCACGTATGTCCCCTCTCTTGATAAATAATCATGATGAAAGAAATCTATCCTAAATGATGCTGCACCATTTATTAAACATTTATATATATATATATATATATAAAACTCTATGTCTTTGTTGTGTTCCGCGGGTTGGGAGTCCAAACCCCTGCGGAACCTATTGGAAACAAATTCTAAGGGGTGTCATAAATTTGCCTTACGGATGTCTCGCAATCATTATAAATATTTTTAAATCCCTTAATATCCTTTGGAATTCCTTAAACTCTTTGGACCTTTTAAAAATCCCTTGAAATTCCATAGTGACTTAAAATCCCGGGCGAAACCGGGTAAATTTCTGCTAGTACCAAACAAATGTAAACTAATTAGCAAGTGAAAATTAAAAAGATATATTTCACTTGAAATAGATTGAAATTTATCTAAATTCTGTATAAAATGTTCCTAGGGTAAAGTAATTTTCTCAATTTTTTAACCATAGTTATTGCAAAACAAAAATCCCTATTAAAATGACTTTTTAAAATGCCCGAAGAAACTCTGATTTTAAATTTGTGCTTTAAAGCTTGTTGCAATAACTAACTATAACTGCAACCGATTTCATGATTAGGTCCCAATATAGCATCACAAAGTGAACCAATAATTTATATGTACGTGATCCTCAGGAAAATCGTTCATTCATCATGATTAGATTCTTCTCTACGTGCCAACATGTGACGAATACATTTTCTAAAATTGTTCAACAAATCCCAGAAGCTTCTCTCGAAAAAGCAAATAATAATTTAACAAAAAGATTGACTCAACCATGACACAATCCAAAATTTCGAGAGGAGCTTTAGGGAATAGACGAGATCCTAGAACTTTTCCAGGCTGGTTGTAGACTTACATATCAGTGTTTGATAAACGAAACATTATAATGAAAAGTGACGAGGAAGTAAAAAAGTAGAGATGGAAGCAGGGGCTCGTCAAAAAAATACTCCCTAAAACCCCATCAGTCGACGGTGACCCAAGTTTCTCGAAAGCCGTCGGTTGTTGAACCTTCCAATGTGTTTTGCATTGCAGACTGCCAGATGCGCAATGTTAACGTGAGATCAGTCAACTCTAAAAGAAGGAAAACACCCTCCTCTTCCTGCTTGTGAGTCTCTCAGTTTCGGTGTTCGTAATAATTCCACCTTTACTACCAATAATATTGTTGTAATACATATCGAGATATGACGTATTGTTAAACCCGACCTCTATCTGTTATATACTTGCCGGTTAACTTGCCTTTGCATCTCGTCATGGTCCGTTTTTCGTTAATTCTTGATTGTTAATAGTTGAATTAATGAAATTATTAATTGACTGATGGATGGATCGATCGACTCTCGTGCATATATACATAACCTATTGTATTCTCTTCTATTTCTTCTTTTTTTGTTTCCCCTTATAACTGGTATCGTTGTATACGTCTAAGCGTAGCTTTTTCAACTTTATGCGGTTAACTGCTCTGCTGCTGCTATACTGCTGCTGCTGCTACTGCTGTTGCTGCTGTTGTTGCTGCTGCTGCTGCTGCTGTTGCTGCTGCTGCTCCATTCTTTTATTTTCTCTCCTCCGGCCCCAAGTACGTCCCGATGACGCCGGTCTAGCAGATCTGATCATTAAATTCACCATCGATATTTCGAATAACAAACCTTGTAACAAAATCGAATCACAATTCATATTTTGCTTTAAACTCTCTTGTCTACGTTTCCAAAAAAAGAGTTGATGACATCCTTTTCGGGATACAAAACAGATTCGAGAGACTTTGCATTAGTCGACACGTCAGAACTAGAACCTGTATGCCATTTTCATTTATTTCAATCTTGGATGGAGTTTATTATTCTCTTAACAATCTATTTTCCAACCTGCAGAATTAACTTGTATGAGACGCAGATAATTGAACTAAGATTGATCTATTGATTCAGCTATTAATTATTCGTATTTCATTCAGTAATTAAGATTCAATCACCTAACGATTTTCAAATGCATTATAGATAATGCAGATACCATATGTATATATGAATAGGAGAGGTAAAAGATTTAATTTTGCTTAAAATTTTGATTACAGTTTTGTATGCGACTTTAGATCAACTTTTTCGAATAATTGATCAGAACTGCAGACTTAAGTCAAATTAGTATTACAATGCAGAATTCCTCAAACCCTGAACTTCTCCTATTGGCTATTTTTCTTAAGTGGTTTTTTCGTGTTATAAATGACGGTCGTGCGCAACTACAAAAAATCTCCTTGAATAGTTTTCTTTATTCTTTAGACAGTTTTCGTAGACGTTTCATTCTTTTGTCACGTCTTCTGACGGGAAAAAAGATTCGTTAGATTAATTACGTATTTATTATTGATGGATGTCAGGTAGGCAATTATCAAGAATTGGTGTATTCACTATTAATACAGAGTATTGTTGAACACAATTGTTGAAGCACAACTCTTCTAATTTTCTATTTACACTTCCGATAACTAACGATTCATTTTTCTCATATACATAGAGAGTTAGATTATGCAAATAATTTCGCGATACTGTGCGAAGAAAGGAGACGCGATTTTTTTTTTGATTATATTCTACTATTGTCGTTCCTCAATTCACGAATTTTCAAATTTAGATTGTTACCAAAAACATACCTTAAGGAATTTGGTGGAATGCTTTGGAATTTTGTTAAGGAATCCATAAGCCTTGATTTTCAGCAGTCAGAATCTCAGTAATTCAGTACGGTGTTTGTTGAAGACAGTCGAAATGTAATGCAGACGTACGCTGTGGAACATTTCGATGGTTACTAATAATAACAGTAATTAATTGAAGATGAAGCATCAGTTGTGGTCGAAAGGGTTGATGTTGCGCGATTGTAGGCCTCGATCGCAGGACATCTTCATTCGATACACGACTATGCAGATATCTTGAAATTTAAAGAAACTATGTAAAAATGAATCAGGAAGAATTTTTTAAAACGAACAATTAACTGATTTAAATCTCTTATTTTCCATTATGGATGTTAAAATAATTTGTTCGAGATACAGATAAATTATTCCACAATCCATAATGGTGGGTTGCTAACTGACCCACTTCTAAGGGAGTCGAACTGCAGAAAATCGATGACATGGTTGTTTGAAACGAGGTATCGGATTACAAGTTTCTGAAGTCGGAAAGAAATTAAGACGTTGGATCTGCTTCGGATTCATTCGAAATAGTTCCAAATCATCAAATCTAATGAATTTTAGGATTTATTCAAATCTCTTGATTTCAATTTCTAATTATAAGTCCAAAGCTTTTAATCAATTGAAATTAATGGACGAGGAACGAAAAAGCTATCTAGGCTCAAATGAAAATTTATATTTTCCAACAAAAAGATTTTTGTAGAAACGAGTTTGCAAGCGCAGATCCAGTCCAGTTGTTTTTTTTCGTCAATTTTGAAAATGTGGATTAGGAACGACATTCGGTCGATAAAACGAATGCACACATATTTTCGTTGTGTTCTTTATCCTGATTTAGCTGTGCGCCAATCAGTTCGAAAGGCAAGCCAAATATCCCATGCACGTTCGCTGTACCCGTAGGAAATGTATATATATATATATATAATATACCTATATTATATATATATATGTATATTATATTACATTATGATCTTTTTCCACTCGCATACATATCTTTTGCTGCTGCTTCTTATACGTAAGCTTTAGCTTTAGATCAACCAGAAATTATCAAATAACATTGCAAAGAAACTTATACAAGCGACACTTATTACGGAGGCATTTTATTGAGAAGCTGCTCGAGTGGCTCTTTTATGAGAAGAGTCTGACAAGTAAATTAATAAAGAGAAATTAATTCTAGGTGAAATTTGCGAAATTCGTTAAGAGGACGGTAACAATGGTCAGAGCTGGGCTAAGAATATAAGAGCTTTAGTGCGCAACATCAGAAACAAGAACTCGCGACTTTCTTTTCAAAGGAAAAATTTGAAAATGAATTGTAATATAGTGCCCAGCTTTGAACATGTAATAATGGAAAAAAATTGGCTTTCGTATTGTTGTAGAGCGTAAGTGTAGATGTATTTTTTTTTCTATCGACTACACATCGCGTTAGCGCACTCTTTCTACTTTCTCTTCATATCTCTATGACGCTGCGCTTTGGCTAGGTCCGTCATTGTCAAAGACATTGCAACGTTCATACTGAGGGTGTAATAATGCGCAACTTACTCCGGACCGTCTTACTACTAAGTAGACACACTCTAAATTCGAAACTAGCCAATCAGATCACGACGGGGACAAACGATTTTCGTAACGGAACGAAAATTCTTGTCATATTTTGCTTTCACCAGATCACTAGATGTGGGTGGTATTCTGGTAGGTATGTCTCCTTCCTGCAGCCATTGGTTTTTTATTATTTTCAAGGTCTATTAACTTTATGCGTCCCAGGTACATCACCTACTATATGTATACCAACCCCATAAACCCACCACCCCTCGACTCCAGAATACGACCTACCCTCTGGGGCCATATAGGCAAGGGGTTGCTCGTTTGTTTTTTAGAGTGTATGTAGCCTGTCTTCCACATGATGATGCTTACGATCATAATAATGATAATAATAGCACTGAGGATGATGATGATGATGATGATGATGATGA
>JAUESI010000029.1:4955565-4965588 GCA_032275145.1 Synergus laeviventris
ATAATAATAATAATAATAATAATAATAATAATAAGGGATTCTATGGAATTTAGAGTATCTAATTCTAAATAATTTTATGAAATTTATTGGGATATTATGAAATTTTAAGGATTCTTAATGCGTTTTAATGAGATTTCATGGCATTTGAGGGATTTAACAACATTTTATTGGATATTAAGAATTTTTAAAGACTTTTAAGAGATTTTAAGGGATATAACGATATTTCATATGAGATTTTACGAAATTAATTATTAAAGATTTGACGATTTTAGAAATAATAAGAGATTTCACGATATTTTAAGAAATTTTCTGGAATTTGTACGTATTTAAGGACATTTAATGATATTTAAAGGATTTAAGAATATTTTATGGGATTTTGAGTAATTTTAAGAAATTGAAAAAAATTTCACAAAATTTTCTTGGATTTTAGGGAATATTAAGTAAACGAGATTTCGTAGAATCTCTGAAATGGTTTCACGAAAGTTATTGAGTTTTCATGTCATTTTAAGGAATTTTATGAGTGAGTATATTTAAAGACTTTTAAGAGATTGTATGGGATATTGCGAAATTTAAAGGAATTTCACAAGATTAATTTTTTGAATCTTATTGTGATTCTTAGAAATATGAAGGGATTTCATCAGCCTTCATTTAAAGGGTTTTAACAAGATTTATTGGTATACTTTAAATAATTTGAGGTAGGTGAAGTAAGTTTATAAATTCTTTATTATAAGTAGTCTTCTGAGTGGAACGACTTTGAAATCAATTAAAAAAATTAATTCACCATAAAATTACCGACGAAATAAAATTATAACTTTTTTATACTTTTCTTTCAGTGAAAATTACTTTGGAGTCAGACGAAATTCATTTACTATCAAAATAAATAATTATTGCTACATACTATAATTTACATTTGCATAGTTATAATGACGCCAACTGTCACTTTGTGACGGGAATCTACAAGAAAATAAAAAAAAAATAATAAAAAACAGAAGTATTACGACTGTAAACGAACTCAAGTTGCGCGAACGAGCAAATGAACGAAACTAGTTCATGCATTAGTAAGATCATTATTATTGTTGTTCGCAATATATATTTTTTTTATATGAAAGGAAAAAATCTTTTTTTTATTCAAGCAGCACTCTCTTGTAAATAATATAATTAAAATTATACCATATTATATTAAAATTATATTCAGGTGCATGATTTGTACATGTCCAATCGATATATAACGACACCTGTTATAAGTTTTGGAGTAGCGCCAAGTTTTCTTATAAATACTCAAATACTATCTTAATTCATTTCTCTAAACAGCTTCGAATATAATGAATATATTTTGTTGAATATCAATTTAATTTTTAATATCAATTCCCTGTATTCATTGAAATGTATTACACGCAAATAATGCGATATCTGCCGACTATATATCATAATTATTTTATACCAGTCAGAGCTTCATTAGGACTAAAAAGTTAAAATCGAGCTGCACTGCCTATAAAAAGCTCATATCGTTTGGAAGGTTTGATTTCAACTCCATCTCGACGTTACTTTGAACAACTAGTCCGTCTCTTCTGAGCATATAATAATGCTCATGCACTATCTCGAATATTCCACAGTTTTCATATGAAATTGAAATCAAAGCAGTCGAATATTCGAATGTGCCCTTCTATAGAACGTACATATTACGTACCTAACATATATATTTACCATATAACATATATATTCCTCTCATCTACGCCATGCTCACAGATTCAGCTTTAGCTCTTTTTCCATTGCTTTATACTTGCGTCTGTCTGTCCTGGTCTACTATACATTCGACTATCTATCCTTTTCGATTGGATTTACTTTATATGGTATATATATATATACGAACGAAGCTGCAGGATCGGCAGAAGGAATACTTTTTTTTAAAGCTATGGCAATAACGAACACGTCAATTGTCCATATCCTCCCAACTGTCCGCGGATTCTACTCTATTCCCTCTTCATTTGGAATTTTATATCCATTACTCATGCGTTATATAATGGCGGGGGTATGATTGCTTTTGCATTTCAGAACATAAAAAACATGTCTTGCGTGTCTTTTATGAGTGCCGATTTTCCAATCCTTAATATTCTCATGTGCTTCGGATTAATTCACTTGTCATTTCAATTATAGACATGTAATAAAGGAAACTATAGTATTGCTCAATTTT
Source organism: Synergus laeviventris (assembly GCA_032275145.1). Lineage (NCBI taxonomy): Eukaryota > Metazoa > Arthropoda > Insecta > Hymenoptera > Cynipidae > Synergus > Synergus laeviventris. The sequence goes on from JAUESI010000029.1 coordinate 4,957,757, forward strand.
TTTTTTACAAATAGATCGAATTCTATAATTCATGAGGGAAAAGAGTTCGCAGAGCTTCAAAAATAACTTATAAAAAATATAATTAAACTTTTACAATATAGAAAGTTTCATAATTAATTCATGACCAATTAGAGGAAAATTGCATTATATAATCTGTAATTTATTATTTTATATAATTTCGAGTTTATTTAAAATAAAAAATAAAAACATATTTGGAAAATAATAATAAAAATAAAAGAAACTGAAGTAAGCATAATGTTTTCTTCACTGAAAAATTATTCCGAGACAGATTAAAAACAGGAAATTATCCTCGTTTTGTGTAAAGTTTATAGGTTAATTTTTGTGTCAGTGAATCTTTCACCTGAAATCGATGTAAACTTTATCCTTCGTTTTTTCTGTGATGGCAGCAGCACAACACAGACGAAACATAACAATAACAACAGAACAAGTCCATGAAATGCATCATAACACGTATAACCCCACTCAAAACCCCTTAACCCTTAGTGAAATGTTACTAAAGTAGTTTTAAGTTGGGATTCGTGTATGCAACTCAACTTTTTTCAGTGACTGTACATGTTATGTTCTTAATGTGTAATTGTATCTTCATTATGGATAATTCAATCAATCACTGATTTCGACAATGCACGGCTGCTTTAATTATACATCGTTACTAATTTACATTTTTTTTTCTGCTTTCAGCTGCCCAAATTCCACAGCGCGGAAGTAAGTAACAATTTTTTCTTTTAATTATACCACCCTTCTGACTTTGGCCTTTTTTTCATTAAATATAACTTGATACTTTTATTTTTCTCTATATAAATTATATGTATTATCCTGCAAAAGTCCATTTCACACTTTTTCAATTTACATCAGAAACTAAAGACACGGAACAATTAATTGAATAATGCAGCTCAAAGAATTCCTTAACTATTGCAAGACTGTCGATAAAGGAATTTACAATTCATTAAAAAATTATTAAGAACAAGTTAGTTATTCTCTTTGAATCACAAAAATGCAAAACCTTCAATATTGTATATAGAAAATAGGCACAAAGTGGCGAATAAATAATTTTCCTATATGATTTGATATATTCAAATTATTCTTCTGATAATTATTATTCAAGTCCTTCTATGTGATGAACGTCAGTTTTAATTTACATTCCTATACATGGATACCATATCATTTAGCCGTTGCCAATACAATAGTCTAATTATTTCATTCAACACAATCTGCGTACAGAGAAAACATTATTATTCGCAATAAAAACAACGATAATCTTTCAATATCAATAAAAAAGTGATTTACCCCCATTTATACTTGATTAAATTAAAAAAAAATCTTTTATTATTCTATAAATATTTTATTATGAATAGAGCAGAGTATTGTTAAAGTGATTACCCAATAAAATAGACACTTTATAAATGAATGCAGACAAAATTAACTGACCAGGAAAAAATAGAGTTTTTCACTCTATACACTATAATGGCACTCTACTCTAGAGTAACCTCAAATCCGATTTTAAAACTCAAATTCAAAATCACTTAATTTATCTATTTGCGAATACAATTAAAGCGTGATATTAAATCAAATTTGACGTTACAGCATGCAAGAGGAAAGACGAGATGGCGACCCAGGCAGAACACCAACAGCCCGCCCCCAAGAAACCCCGTCTGGTTTTCACAGACCTTCAGCGCCGTACTCTACAGGCTATTTTTAAGGTGAGGATCATGCTGTAATAATATTATCTTTCTATATTAAAAATGCACAGCTCGAACTCTCTTTAACCACGCTCAGCTTCCTTTGGTGCAACTATTTACACTTGCAATGAACACGAAAAATTTCCCAAGGTCACACCCCATAATCAGACTCTTATATAGGGCCCTGGATCATGCTTCGGTACACTCTACATGGTAACTCCCTCGGCTCGGAACACGCCCACTTTATTTAGCCACGCCCACTCTATTACTCAAGTCTTATAACACGGCTTTTAATCACAATCTAGTCTGAGCCCCTGAATACCACCTATACTTTTCCAGGTCATCTGCTAACCGTAAAAACCGAGAAATAGCGAGAATTTGAGAACAAATTCTAAGTTAGAATGTCAAATCAGGAGGTGTATTTGAACATTTTTTAAAATGATATTTCAAATTAAAAAAAAAAACTTTTCAAAGCCCTAAAATTTTCCGAAAGTCCATAAAATCCCTAAAAATCTTCTAGAATATCTTAAATTCTAAACAAGCTTTTAGAATTTTTTCAAATTATTCGAAATTCCTTGAAATTACTCGCAGGAAAATCTTAAATACTTGTGCTCTTATTAAAAAATTATAATTTGCGACCAGAAAAAAACCGGGAATCACTCAGGAATTTGGTAGATTAAAATTGGTATAGACATCACGTTTTCTTAATCACATCCAGAGCGATTTTCTCTATAGTTAACTATTCCCACTATATTAATTTACGCCAACTATGTCAGGTCGTACGAATTATAAAAAGCCACACCTAATATACTTCATCGCGCATTGGACCACGCTCCTTAATCCTATTGAGATTCACGTTTTTAAGACCAGCCCACATTTTGTAATAAAATTACACGCATTGGACACGCCTACTTCTTGTAATCACGCCTTAGTCCACGCCCCCTTTCCTTAATAACAAAAATTTTTGTATACTTTTTTCTTGCAGATTGTTTAAACGATGTACTATATGCATAGTCCAGTCTAAAATATAACAATATTAAAATTTATACTGTCTTTTATTTGAAACTTACTTGGAAAATATATTGAAGGATATTTGATAAAAAAAATTTCCTAAAATGTTTACTTAAAAATAGATATTTTAAGCTTTGTAATTTTTGTCCCTGGGCAGAAACACTGTAATTCTTATTCAATTTTCGTTTTTAAAGTTTGGTTTTACACTGGAGTTTCGATTTTGTCTTTGATTCGGTGTTGCTGGCAGGTCGTAAAGAATGAAACACAAAATCGAAACTCCAGTGTATTCCTTGAAAAATTCTTTAGAACTCTACTTGGATGGTTTTTATTTCTCAATTATTATTTCAAAATTATACAAATATTATTTTTATAAACAAAGTGTTTTCAATGAGTTGTGTCTCTATCAAAAGCCACTCAATAAAGTTTTAGAGAATCGTTCAAGGCGTGAAACCAAACATTGAAAATTAAATTGAATAAAAATTGGATTGAACTTTGGTATACTCTTTTAGTGTCCTAAAATGAAGGTCAAGTTCGTTAGCCATGGAGGTGGTAAAATTTTACACAAATTTATAATACCTTATCTGACGAGAATGTAAAAAATTAATTTACTAAAATTAAATTAGGTAAACGAGTGATTCTGATTTCATTCCAATTAAGAACACAAATTTTGAGTCTCGAAAAGGTTAAAAGTGTTATAGCAAATATCTTTGGTGTCAATGTGTTATTAAAAAATAAATTAGATCTCAAAGCCGATCCAACTTTTACTAGCTTTGATGAAAGCCAGTTAAAAAAATTCTTTTAAAAATTCATGTTGAAATAAAAATGCGGGTGAATTTTAAATACAAATTTGTTCGATTAGGTATGTGCACATAATATGTCGAACAGCAGCAAGCAAGGTGCTGAACAAAACATAGTAGTCGCGTCCTACTTTCCGTCAGGCAGTAGTACACAACGATTCAAGTCAGCCATGGGCCTCAACAGACACTGTTGTATTACGGAGAAATAATGTAATATAACCCTCTCGGTTTCTACATAAATTATTGTGCAAAATAATATTGTTTAATATTAATATTAAGTAAATCCCACACGGAAAAATTAGAAATCAAAACTTTCATTGGTCTTGAATCGACTTTATTAGGATTATACGTCAAAACTTTTCAAATATTTCATCAACTTTTTTAAAAATCTGAAGTAGGTACTTTTCGTGAAGAATTAATTCTAAAACAGTTTTCGAAATTTTCATTGACTCTTAACGTCTCGACCAAGTCAAGAAAGTGTGTTTTGACAACTGTTTTAAAATTCTTCGCGAAAAGTACTTCAGCTTTAAAAAAAAATTTAAGAAATCTTTGAAAACTTTTAGCGAATCCTAATGTCGACGATAGTCAAGCAAAATTTCGATGACTAATTTTGTCCATGCCGAAGTCTTAATATTTAAGGACGACTAAAAATTTTAAAAATCTAACACATAAACAGTATTGACACATTAACACTGCATTTAAAAACTAAATGTTCCAAGAATGCAGGCCTCAAAGTCTCTATGTACAAAAAATAAGGTACATATGTATACAATAGTGTACCTATACTTTTTTATATAGGGTATCTTTTTTTTTTACAAAAATAAAACAATTTTAAAATGTGAGAAGCAGAAAAAAAACCTGCTTTGTAGTTTTTGTGTAAATTATTTTAACAAATAGACAAAATAATACCAAAATATCCCAAAATTAAGATTCCTTTGAAATAAAAAATGTATTTTAAACGAAATATTTAAATTATCAACCCAAAAAGTGAATTGCTATAGTCGAATATTTGAATTTTCAATAAATATAAATAATTTTCCACCAAAAAGACGGATTTAAATTTTTAACAGAAAATTTAATAGTAAAATTATCAATAAAAAGTAGTTGATTTTTAAACGAAATTGTTTACTTTTCAACAAAACAGGTGGATTGTCAAGAAATGATTTTAATTTCCAACGAAAAACTATGAATTAACAGCCCAAAGTAGTATTATTTTAAACAAAAAAGTGAATTTTTACTCTCATTTTACTAATTCCCATTAGAAAGAAATTCTATTAGTATAGGAGTAAGTAAATCAACTAGTAAGCCTTACGAAATGGATAATTAGTATTTTGCTGTGAATTAGTAGTTTTTAATTAATCAATAGTAAAAAGTGACTTAGTAAACGAAATGGCACTATTTGATAAGGGTTCAATGAAGACAATTAATTTTCAACTAAAAAGTGTGTTTTTAACGGAAAAGTTTACTTTTTATCAAAAAAGTAAATTTTCAACAAATAAAATGAATTTTTACCATAAAAAGTGAATTTTTAACGGAATATTTTGCTTTTCAACCAAATTTAATAATAAAAAAAAATTATTTTCCAAAATTTAATTGAATTAAACATTTTAAAAATTAATTTACAACGAAAAATAGTTAAATTTTCAACAAAGAAAATTTATTTTTAATCATAGCATAAGTACTTGAAATGTTCAAAAAAAAGGTTTCTTATTGAAGACCATTTAAATAAAAAACGAAAAAGAGATGAATAAGTAATTTTTTTGAAAACAAGTTGAAGAAAAAGTACTTAATTCCTAGAAAAAACTGTGTTGCCTTTTAATTTGTTGATTTTATAGAAAAAAGAAAATCGTATATATGATGGGGACCGATCTGTGTCGAGGTCTGAGAATGTGAAATATATAGTAAGAATTATTTAATTTGAATATTGATTTAAACTTTAAAAAACATAATCATTTCATGTTAAATGCCTTCCTTATATAATATTATACATACTCGTATTATACATATATATGAAATAACGTCATAGTAATATACAGATCATAAAATGTTAATTTTTTATTATGATGGTTCGAAGATATATGAAGTGTCACTTTCTTTATAGAGAAGTTAGATGGCCAAATAGCAGTCTATGAAGTCGAAAAAGAAGCCATAAACAATTGTTTAAAAAACTTTTCTTTACTCTTTCCCGTGGAGAGAAGGAAGTTCTATACCTGCGCATTCATGTATACACATTCGTATAGATAGTTGAATTCAGTTGCGCGTCAACCGAGCGTCTAACTATCGATCCGTCTTGAATAATTTCGCGAGCTGCAGTTCTTTATCTGCACTCAGTTTTTCAGTTATCTATTTACTTCTTGATGCTACGAGGGCTTCGAAACTGTTCAATTAATAAATGCCTTTATTCGTTGGGGATCGTCCGCCATTTATTATCCGCAAACATTTTTAGGAGGCCCCTCTGAAAATAAAAAGAAACAGAGTGCTTCACATATTTAATATATATATACTTAAATATATTAACCGTACGTAACTATAATATATTGTAATACTTCTTGCTTTAATTTTAGCAAACTTATCGTTGACAATATCCATATTTAATTCGCTTTGGCAGCTTCACGTTCTATTGTAACAGTCGAGATACATTGAGTCTATAGTTCTCATGACTAAATATATATGTAGATAAAATGTAAAAATGTAGCTGAGAAAAAATAAAGAGTTGTGAGCACAACAAAATTTGGTTGCTACTACTTGCGGCTGCTGGTACCTGCAGGTATATATATAATGAATATAATGAATGGCAGATATAAGAATTAATGTTTATAAACTCGTATATTTGAGTCTGATTGATTAATACTCTTGGCAACCTTGTAAGCCTATATATAGTCGCTGCAACTATAATAGATTTGATCATTCCATGAATTGTGAATTTTCGTTAATTAATATTTAATGCTTAATTGCAATGTTTAATATATTTAAAATCAAATATTTAAATATTTAAAATTAACTTCAAAATGGAAAGTTTTACGTAATTATCTTGGTAGAGAGCATAGATCAGACGCTTTGAAATATTAATACGCTATTTTATAAATATTGTATATTTCTGAATGTGAGCTTAAATATCTTGTAAGAAAATTTAAGTTTGAATTTGACTAATTTGACTTTTCAATGTTTGAAATAAAGAGATTTGGATGCAAGCCAAAGACTCCCATAACATGACCTTAGCCCAGTTTATGTCTGCGTTTCAGGCAGTTTTTTTTATCTTAGATTCACAAAATTTAAACAAATTTCTTGAGATTTTTTATATATTCTGTAAAAAATCTAAATTTATAATTACTGAAGATAAAGCTGTTTCCTGAAATAGAGTGCAATAAATAGTTCGATTTCCATCTGAATTGCATGAAATTTATCTATAATTTTTATATGTAAGGAGAAAGTCGAAGGAGTAAAACTAATTTTAAGCATAAAAAAATAATATAAGTATTGGATAGTTGGAATATTCAATTAATGCAACAGCTTTCTGGAAAGAGAAGTAGATCAATAATATCTAAGAACGTCGTATAAAACATCTGGTACGTCTCGAACCGTTACATTTTAATTATTTTCATTTAAAACTTCCATTTAAACTTTCTTTTGGTTCTTCCTAATTGCTCTTATAAGTTACTCAATTATGCAGTTACAATTCTTTCGCACAGTAATTCCTTTAATTTGATGTCCAATTGACGTAACTTCATTATCTCCAAATTTTATGCAAGCCACTGCATTATTTGGATTCGAATATAAAATGTACGAAAAAGGATACTTCAATTATGCATTTCATTTATATGTTATACCCATTCGGATTTTTACCACTTTATTTTAGAAATCTTGCAGAAAGCGCCCTATTTTGTACGTGATTTAGGCCAAACCGATTTCCGATTTAAACGCCATCTCCATGTGCTTAAAGAGCTAGTGCTGGTTATTTTTTTTCGATAGTGCACGTTTACAGAAACATATGTTAATAAGTTATAAATTATAGGTATAATTTTCAGCATATTTTCATTCTTCAAGTGATAATTACAATTTTTTTCGGAAACATTCGAAGTAATTAAATTAAATTGTAAAATAAAATATTTCTGATTATTTGTAACACTTATTTTTATAGGAAAAAATTATAGTACATTTTCCTGGCAACTTTTAAACTTTTTATATATATATATATATATATTTTTAGCAACTTTGAGCGTGGCTACTGCCTGGATGGCAGTTGATTGACCCTTTATACTCGTAGATAGTTGATTTTTACGTTCGGGAAGGTTTTATATGAAGTTTTACTCTCTCTCTCTCTCTCTCT
>JAUESI010000029.1:4965688-4980604 GCA_032275145.1 Synergus laeviventris
CTTTATACTCGTAGATAGTTGATTTTTACGTTCGGGAAGGTTTTATATGAAGTTTTACTCTCTCTCTCTCTCTCTCTCTCTCTCTCTCTCTCTCTCTCTTGGCTATAACGAAAAAAGCAATGTTTTAAAAAAGATTTGTCATTTTTAGGAAACTAAGAGGCCGTCGAAGGAGATGCAGGTGACAATCGCTCGGCAGCTGGGCTTGGAGCCCACGACAGTCGGAAACTTCTTTATGAATGCGAGACGTCGTTCGATGGATAAATGGAAAGACGAGGATCCAAAAGCTGTAGCAGTGGACGAGGGACAATTATCACCATCACTCGGAATTAGTCCACGACAAGCGTCTGACGTTTTGTGACATACGTCCGACCACGAGGAATATCATGACGAGTCACCTGAAGAGGATCTTTCCTTTTCGTAAACCTATATTTCGTTGAGTTTTTTTATTCTTTCGCTTCGTCTTTTTCATACTTCATTTACACTCAAAAATCTAAACCAAAACGACCTCAACAAGAAAAATATGACTTCATCATCTTTAAAACCTTCAAGCTTAATTAGAAGAAGCACAAACTATAACAATTTCTTCTCCATTTTCCTCAAAAACTGACAAACTGCACAAAATATTCGATGAAAATAGGAAAACTAGAAAACTATTGTCAAAAATGATGTGATAAATGGAGTATCAGACAAGCGAAAGAAATCATCATATGCTACATCAGTTGTTAACGATGAAATCCGTCCGTATCGCCACTCGAAAATAATAGAATCTCAAAGAGCCGCATTTCTGACAACAGCGACGGCGCGGCGCGGCGCGGCGATGACGACGTGTACGTGTACGTTTCATGTTGCAAACAAGAGTCGAAATTCGATCGAGGTCACGTGACGAACCGATGCACAATGCACGTCTCGATTTACGTGCATGGATATGCCAATGTTTTTTAATCTTCAGTGGGTTTCACACCCTTTAAGAATGAGTTGGAAATATTTTCTTTTAAAAAAAGTCTCGATCGGATTCTCGTCACAGCTCAATTTTTAATCAAGTGCCATAAATTGCCATTGTTTACACATTAGGAGTATTTTCAGCGACCATTCTAGTCTTTGATCAGTGAATAAACTTTCACGAAACTTTACGAGCTTCGTCAATCTTTTTAAATTAGTCTAGTCAAAATTCAAAGTATTTTCCAGAGCGAAGAAAATCGTAGTCTTTCGGTGGAATTGTTAAACTACTCTCTAAATCTGAATTAGTTAACACTTACTAATTCAAATAGTGCGAAGTCGTGTACTATAAATTAGTAAAAATAAGTTACTAATTCAATTAGTACTAATCTACTAAAGAAATTATCTTAGACTTTTGCTGGTTACACAGTAATTAAAAAATAATTTCAAAATTGAGATTACAATTTATTAAATTTGATTAGATCACTTAAAAATTTTACATTCGTGAGAGTAATCTTGAAATTCCTTAAAATTCCATAAAATTCAGTCAAATTTCTTCAAATACCAAAAATGAATTTTCAATGGAATAGTTGAATTTAAAAAAAAAATAATCCACGAAAATGTTTTATATCCATTAGAGTTTTTAAATTATCCAAAATAATTGAAAATACTTTATAATCCTTCAAAATCATTGAAAATCGTCTAAAATTATGTATACAAAAAGTTTAACATTTTTTCATGTTCGTAGTACAATTCAATTAGTAAGTTAAACTCACGAAGAAATAGTAAGTCGTAGAACGAACAATGCATTGCGAAGTTTTCAGAAATGTCAATAGAAACTGCAGATTAGGTACCAGCCTTGGTAGAAGGAATGACATCAAAATTACTCGCACATGCGCGGTAACAATCTATCCGTCTTCTTTCCCCTCGTGAAATTGTGCGAGTGAGTGAGTGGTCCGAGCTCTGAGCTGCTTTTTAAATGCGTTTAAAAGTGTGAGGTTATATAAAACTAAATGTATATTTAAGTATGTGTTGAAAGAAATTTAAATGCTTTTTTAAATCTAAATTTTGCGATAATATAACCTCAATTTTCAAAAGGCTCAAATCACGGACCACTCACTCGCAAAATTTCACGAGGGGAAAGAAGATTAATAGATTGCTACTGCGCATGTACGAGTAATTTTAATGTTATTTCTTCTACCAAGACTGGTTCTTAATCTGCAGTTTCTATTGACATTTCTAAAATAGCAAGTTCGATCTCCTCACTATTCCTTCATGGTAAAACTACTACATAGATTAGTAAGTTGCTAGCTCTTACTAATTCACGTTGGAAATAGGTGACTTACTATTTCATTTAGTAGAAAGTGAAGAAATTACTAATTCAGTATTAGACAAATATAAGGCTACTAATTCAGATTGAGAGAGATACATATTCCATTATTCAGTGCCTGAAAAATTTACAAATGTTACTTTCGGACAAGGAAAACGCAAGAAAATCCGCGAGGATTTGCAAATTTCTCAAGGAAATGACAGGAGGATGTCCTCGAGAAATTTGAAAATTCTCGTGAGTTTTCTCATGTTTTCCTCGTCCAAAAATAACACGTGGGATTTTTATGCGATTAAATAAAAGACAGAACGTCTACAATTCGAAAGATTGGCGATTAGTGCTCATTAAAAAGTTTTTTTTGAGTTGCTGCTCTTTGTGATTTACTGCTTTTTAATAAAATGATATTCAGAGAACTTCTACCGACAATTCGAGCATGAAAATTTAATTCCCATGTTCAAATTAAGTAGGGAGGTCTCACGTGACTTGCATGACAACTTTTCTATCTATAACTCGATCTTTTGAAATCCATAGATTGCAAATTGAGCAGTAACTCACATTTTCAAGATTCTTGTTTTACCTCAGGTGTTTAACACTTAATTATTATGTTTTATCGCTGAATGTCAATGTCAAGAAGAATTATTAAAAACGAGAATTCGAGAGTGAAAGAGAAGGTGGATAAATCATCGAGCAACTAGTGGCAGCTCAAGTCAACGAAAGTAGATTCGTCAATTCCTCGTTGGTCACGTAAGTGTGGAACGTTTTTACGGGCATGTGCTATCGTGGTGAACTTTGTGCACGTGTACCAAGTGATATATAGTATTTGTGGGGGGACGCTCTTGTGAAAAATAGCGAAAAAAAAGAGAGAGAGTTAGAAATAATGTTAAAAGCGGTGCACCGGTCAATGCGTGCTGTATTGTGAGCTGTGCTTTTGTCCATACGAAACTTTTATTACATGAGCGGTGTTGTGAAAAGGGATGGGAAACGTCTGGTTCATCAGGTAGTTTCAGGATAAACCGGCATTAGCCAGCATCATTTTTCAGCAAATCTACCAAAACTCAGTCATGATTTAAACATTTAAAAATTTAGGGTTTTCAAAAGAAGAAATCTTTTTCTTTGTGAATTATGTTCACCAAATAAGTCGTGATTTCAAAAGTATTATTAGCAGAATGTATATATTCTCGATCGGCAGGACCAATATCTAGTTATTTAATAATTTAATAATTTATTAAGAGAACTCTCGAAGCTCTTCACAAACCTGACTTGTAACTGAAAAGATGTATTAGATATATTTTTTATAGTTTGAACAATTTAATTTCGATAAAACTTATTAAATAATTGTAAACGCTTCGTAAAGTTTTTAATGTCCTTAATTTGTCCACCAATATTAAGGTGTGCTCATCAAAATTCCACGGCTATCCATAAGGAGGGGTTCAAAAAGTGGTGAAAAATTGTCCACGTGAAATATGGATAACCCCTAAGAATATTCAGAGTTGAAAGAACCAATGCATGATATTTAAAAATTTATAGATCTATAATTATTCCATATAGTAATGATGAATTGAGGAATAAAAATTGGATAAGACAAGATAGTTTTGAAAATATTCAAAAGCTTCCAATTTCATAACTTAAAAACAACTTCATTCTTGTACATGAAAATTTATTCAGATTTTTCAACTCTTTTCTCAATATTAAACATTATGACTTTTGAACTTGGTTATATTTTGTATTTTATTTAGAAAGATTTTCCAAGTTTTAAATCAGGAACTTGAAGTTTGTCTAGAAATTTGTATTCTTAAAACTCAATTATAATGGACCACAAGACTTTACTTTGCAATTTTGAGACTCTAATCAAATTTTTAAAAAGTAGCAAAAGAATTATTGTATATATATCTTTTCTTAAATTCCGTACGTCGTATAGAACTTTAATATCTAATACACCTTTCTAAAAATTCTTAAAACATTTTCTGCATTCATTTGTATTCAATCCTAATGACCAGAATTTTCTATTCGTACAATTAACGAATTATAAAATTTCGAACAATTATTTAAATTTAAATAATTACACATTTTTTTTTTAAAACACTAAAATCCGTAATGTGAAAAAATACAAAAAAAAACTTCCCGAATAAAAATAATATTACCGAAATTTCAAATCCCCCAAATTAAAAAGCTATTTTTTTTTATTAAAAGTTTCCAATTAAAAGTTTGGAAAAGAAATTTTGCACACAAGTTTTAAATACAATTTTAAGCATATTGAAACCAAAAAAAAGATATTTTTTTTTATTTTTGGTATTTTGAATTATTTTTTTGATATATTTTCTTACATTCAGGATTTTTGTTGTAGATTTTAATGGAACAATGTAATTAATTCAGTAATTAATTCGTATAAACATGTAATAATTAATTCACCTAATTATGTAAATTAAAATAATTTTCGGCAAATTTCAATTGTCATTAATTTAAGAATTTTTGTGAATATATAATAATTCGTTAACTTTACAATTTGAAAATTTGATAAAACTTTAAATTTGATTTTTGAAAATTTAATAATTTAGGCTCTATAGCGCTACTCCTTCTATAGAGATCAAAGTTTGTCTAATGATCGAAAAAATATTGAATTTAATACATTTTTTCGCTTATTAGTATACATATTTCTATTTAAAAAGTGTACCTATTCGAAAAAATATCTAAATATATACGGAAAAATCCGAAAATTTATTCGATTTTTTTGGAATCATTCGGATTGAACGGATTCATTCAGATTACAAGTTCGGATTGATTTTGAATGGGCGTACAGAATGGTTATAAGAAAAATTTCGGCTTTGTTCGGAATGAATCTCAATATCTGAAACTTATTTGATCAGGTTATTTTACTAGAAATTATTAAAATATTAATATTTTAAATTGGTTATTTCAAAATGGTTGAAAATGAAATGTTGTTTTCATGACTGAGGATGAAGAATATATTGAGATGAAGTGAATTTCACAAATGTGCCATTCGTAGGTTTCATATGGAAGAAGAATGAATATCTTTCAGGATCGAGTTGAATTGAGTTGAACCAAATATGTAAAAGAAAAGTCGAAAAAGTAAAATGAAGAAGCTGACAAGCGGCGCTCACGTTGGAGTACCGGAAATGCGCGAAGAGTCATTGTATAAATTCACCGTACCAAACGCGGCAGTTCCGGCTGCCGGACTAAGATCATATATAGTACAAAGTAAACATATATTATTGTAATAATGGATTAAGTACTATAGCGAATAATAGAGATTAACGTTACTGGCTTCGTGAAATGCGTCGATTTTTCATATACAGAAGTTTTACGTCATTTACCTATATATAATATACGACACAATTAACTCGTGCGACGACGACGTTCTCCAAAAATTCGGGGTTCATTATTCTCAAATTTCGAACATTCCAGTGAATCATATTTTTATTTTTTCATTTTAAATATAGGTACTATTATATTCCATTCATCACGTATACGCAAACATTTCCCGATTAACACATTCAGCGCATTTACCAATTAAGCCAAACAAAAAAACGGATGAATATTTTATTATAATGGACAATTGAAAATAACAACTTGAGAAAAATCGGAGATTGTACGCGCCAAGTACAAGCTTGAAATCACAGAAAGAAATTTCTTATAATGTTGCAATGTATTTTAACGTTATAATAAAAGGGAGAACGCGCGTCTCGCACTCTATATGCGCACTAAACACAAAAAACACAAGAACACAAACACGTGCGGCGTACGTTAACGTCTTAATAAACTTGTATCATAATATTGTAAATATATATTAGTTGCGAAAAAAGTTTATTATATATATTAAATTATTATTATTATCGCGATTATCGATAACGATTATTATTAATATATGACTATTAACGCAAAAGTGTTTTTGTTAAGGAAACTATAAAGCCGCGTATAGGTAGAGGTATATATGCGTACGTACAATAACACAGTAGAGGCGCGGTAAATTCGTAACGTCGTAATGAAAAAATTGGATACACCTAGGTAAAGGAACATGATGTAAACAAAGAAGTATATAGTATAATATATTAATAATAATGGTAATATATTATATATAAATATATAAATATGACAAAGCGAATAATATATAGTACAGAATGACGCCAAAGGAGGGGTTCATGGGCTTTTGGTTTTTCCACGTAAGTCTCTCCTTTGGCAAAGCGAGATGTGGCGACCTTAAATCATTATTAACAAACATTTTTAATTCATTAATTCGTTGTATTCTCATCATTTAATGGGACTAGCTAAAAATATCGACAAAATAAATATCAAATACACAAATTGAAAGAAATAAAAATACCTAGTCGATTATAATATTATAAAATCTCCGAAAATTAAAATTAACGAATCATTGCCGAAGCTTATATTTTAATTTTAAATAATTGGGTAAATTAATTATTGAATACTGAAACAAGAAAAATACGGAATAGATCAAATTGACGAAAATAAAAATATAGAATTATAAATGCCCGAATAAAAAAATTTACAAAATCAAAAAATATCGCTTTATATAATTTACGAATTGAATTAAAAAAAAAAAGATACGAATTATAAAAATAACGAATTACCTATTAAATTTACGAAATTTAAGTTTATCGAAATTATGTATTTAAATTAAAATAGTTTTCAATTATAAAAAGTTAAATTCGTACAATTATTTAAATATATCAGGAGAATAATAAATTTACTTTATGAAATTTTATAATTCGAAAATATGGATTTTATAGTAGTTTTAAAATTCGGGGCATTTATAATTTGGTATTTTTATTTTTCGCCAATTTGTGCATATTCTTTATTTACTAATGAATTTTCGATAAATATATAATTATGAATAAAAGTATAATTCGATAAATTTTTAATTCGGAAATTTTGAAATGCGGGCCTTTATAATAAATTATAGGTTATTTTATTTTTCGGAATTTTTTATAAGTCCAAATTAAATGGAAATTATTATTTGCGAATAATTCCTATGTGTCTATAACTAGCTTTTATATGCTATTAGATTTATGTCGAAAACTAAAAAGAATTTTTTTTTTCCGAACTATTCAATGTATATAGAACGATCAGTAGTTCCGATATATTGATACATTCCAGTTTACACCTCGTTATACATTTAAAAATTAGGTGTATTTATTAATAAGTGAGGCGGTTATTTTCATTTGTGAAGGACAAAAATTGTAATAAAAAATGTCGCTTCTTACTTGACAGGACATTTTAGATTCACTTTATTTTATTTAGTATTTGTTTGAACTCGATTTTAGAAACTCAGTCCTTTAAAAAAATGAACTTTTCTTTTTTACTTTTTTTTTGCGCTACATCCGTTTGGTGCACCAGAATTATCCGGTGATAATTGAAAAATCCTCGAAGTCTCGTAGAAACAAAGGCAAATTGTAAAAATCGAAGGTATATTTATATTGATACTTA
Source organism: Synergus laeviventris (assembly GCA_032275145.1). NCBI lineage: Eukaryota > Metazoa > Arthropoda > Insecta > Hymenoptera > Cynipidae > Synergus > Synergus laeviventris. The sequence continues at coordinate 4,973,415 of JAUESI010000029.1, forward strand.
ACACATATCCATCAGAATAGGGAATAGTGATAACAGCTTAAAATGTTCTTATCAAACTTAAATCTCTGTGGCCTAAAAGACCATTTTAAATCCAGACTTTAAATTATTTTAAAAAGTTTTCCACATTGGATTAAAAAGTTGTGAAAATGTGATATTACTAATTTTCAAATGATTTTATACCTAAATCACGAAATTCTAAAAAAAAAACAAAAAAAGATTTTAGGTCACAGACTTGAGTAAAACGTTTAAAATTAGACGACGAGATGCCGAGCAGGGATATACTTTTATTTATTCTATATTTTTAATTTTGAATGTAAAAATGTACACTCCAGATTGGCATAAGGGTCCAAATACTAATTTATACTTCCTGTTTATGTATAAAAAATTGTTTCCGATTAATAATTAAAAATTGTATTAATAAAACTGAAAATCAAGTAAAGGGCAAATATCTCGTCATAAAATTTACAAGCGTTTCGGCAAATTAGAGCTCGATTCGAAGTACAACGGCAAAACCTGAAAGATAAACTCGAAAAGGGTCCGGATTAAAAAGGATAAAAAAAAATTGAATAATTCAGTTTCGATTTTTTTATTTTGTGATTAACTTTTAATCTGGACCTTTAATCGATCTTTAATCGACGAATCGTTTAGTATCTGGTTTGTATCTCTTGTGTTAAGTGACACAGTGTAAACAAAAGAAAACAGTTCACACGACAATAAGGTATCGATTAATTGAGATGAGGAGATAATGTAAAATACAAATTGCAAACCAAGTATACACTATTATATTTATTATATTACGGAGGTCGTCGCAAGCGATATTAGAGAAAACGAGAGTGAGGAAAAAGAATAAAGACAGAAAATACACGTGCGTGTGTGTGTGTGTGTGTGTGTGAAAGCTAGTCTCTTAAAGGGGCTGTTAGATATGATGTACTTAGAGAAAATAAAAATGGCAGAAAGTGGAAAAAGGAGTGTGCCATAGATTTATTAATTTAAACAAAAAAAAAAAATACTAGAGCGTGATCGATTCTGAGATGGTGACTGTTCATTTTAGTCAATCGCTAGGCGGTGCTTAATCGAAGGAAAGTTCACGAGAAATACCAAAGGTTAATTAACTTGCTCTAAAATTCATTATTTATTATTTTGATTATAGTTACTATTATTATTATTATTTATTTATTTTAAGTAGCCCCTAGAAGATGACGTGGTCATAAACCTGGCGAAGCAAAAGTGCACACAGAGAAAAATGAAAACTGCATCTCAAGAAGAGCAAATGTTTTAACTATAAAAGAAATTGATAAACAAGAATCTTAAAAGCTTTTTTAAACCAAGGAAGATTTGCTCTTCGTATTGCAATTTTTTTCTGTGTATAATTTCCAACTGTGTAGGAAAAAGAATTGTAAATGTTGAAATCGAATTAAGGACACTTGTTGAATGAAGGCCCGAGATTTTTATACTCTTCTTGGCGAGATCAAGGTTCTGGATTTCTTTTTTTTTTTTAACTAATCAGCCTTACTGTAATGGATACTTGAAGATGAAAAAAAGAAATTCTGGATCTGGTTCGAAAGCAAGAAGGAAAAAGAATGTTTATAAAGTGAAAATAAAGAGGACAATTTGAAATAAAGTCCTTGTACAGTTTCTAAAACAATGTTGTAGTTTATGAATTCGATTGTAAGAATGTGTATAATTAAAGGGTCAAGTTAATTTTTGAAAAAGGTGTCGAGAGGAGGATTCGATTCCAACATGATGTGTACCTATGTAATAGGCACACTGACGATCAAGAGATGAACAATTGTAAACAATTGTAAACTATTGTAAACTACAATGTTACTACGTTTTACGAAGAGCTTATTGTAGTCGAGAATTATTAAACACAGTTTAAGTCATAAAAAGTATTGAGTGTAGCACTAACTTCTTTACACTTTTGCACGAGACGTGTGTTGTACTTAATTAATTATCGATATGTAATTAACGTTTTATTACTTAGCAATTAAACTTAATTTATTTATTATTAAAACAAAAACTTGAGTCGATTGTGTTAATGTCCTTGTTGATTGCTTACTTCATTTCTTTTTTGAATCTGCAAATGTGCAATTGACAATGTCTAACGAATTGAGTAACACGTCAGGAGGCATCTTAGAAATTTTTTTGATAGAGCAGAAGGAGTCCTGGAGAAATGAGAATTTAGTGAAGAGTTTTGAAAGGTTTTGAAGAGTTTTTGAACAAAGGAGTTTTTAAGGTAAATTTTTATTTGGAAAATACTCCTTCGGCTCTGTTAGGTGATCACTGTCGATATCGTTCCTCATTTTCGTTACATTCATGTGTGAAATACAAAATATAGGTACCTACTGTTAGGATAGATGTTCCTTTCTGTTTAATAAATTTTTATATTAAAACCGATGTCTTCGTTTAATCAGCCGCAATTCAAGGCCAATGCATGTTGAGAACATTGAGAAACTTTTATAACTAATACCAGTTAATACTCAAAAAAGGATAACAAAAATACATTTAGGAATATTTTATTCAAAAGAAATTAGAAATAATGTAGTGACTTATTTATAAAGTCTTTAAATGCATTAACATCAATGAATATATTTAATTGTTTATCCAGAAAAAGCAGAAATTCCGGTTAGCGCTCTTCCAAGGATAAGGGCGTGAATATCGTGTGTTCCTGAAAAAAATGAGGAATCAAAATTTATTCTTGATGTTGTTGAATTTTTAAGTTAAAATTAACGCCTTGTTAGATACTTTTTAATTACCTTCGTATGTGTTTACTGACTCCAGATTCATTACGTGCCTTATTATGTGGTACTCATCTGAAATTCCGTTTCCACCCAACATGTCTCTCGCAGTTCTTGCAATATCGAGTGCTTTTCCAGCAGAATTTCTTTTGATCATTGAAAACATCTCTGGAGTTGCTCTGAAAATTAATTTCAATTTTAGAAAATGACAATTTCATAAATAATATAATAAAATTATTGCGAGTCTTCATGAAAATGACTTTGGAATAAATCATTTTTCAATAATTCAAACGACAATTAATTTAAATTACAAAACTCTTATTATAATTAAATTGAATAACACATTTCGATTAAACATACTTACTTGCCTTCATCCTTTAATCTTCCGACTCTCAAGCAAGCTTGAAGTCCAATTGAAATTTCTGTCATCATGTCTGCTAGTTTCTTCTGCACGAGCTGATTGGCTCCTAAGGGTCTGTTAAATTGTTTTCTATCCAAAACATACGTTCTCGCCATTTTTAAACATGATTCTGCTGCGCCAAGAGCTCCCCATGCAATTCCATATCGAGCACTGTTGAGACATCCAAAAGGTCCCTGGAAATTGATTGTTTTATTATTTAGGATGAACCAAAATTATAAAAAAATAAATAAATACCAAATTCAAATTTTTCTAATTTCCAAGTTTCCACAATTCAAATTTATCGAATTATAAAGTTTCTGAATTAATAATTAATGATTTAGAAAGATCATCAATTAATAAATTGCCTCAAACTCTTAAATTTCCGAAATTTAAATAGGCCGCAAAAATATAAAAATCTTATTAATTAAATAATTAGGTTAATTAACTACTAAATATGTATTAAAAATATTTTTTAAATAACTAACATCGGTTTGCACTAACCAATAATACTAAAATAACGAATACACAAATTGACGAAAAAGAGAAAAATATCTAATTATATATGCCCCGAATTTTAAAATTATCGAATATACAAATATTTAAATTTCAAAATTTCAAAATTTCAAAATTATGAGGTATTTATAATAATGAATTCCATTGTAAGATTCAAATTCTAAAATTTTAAAATTCGTGCATAGATTTAAAACCAACATAATTAATTCATTAATTATTATTTTTGGTACTGATTTTTTTCGGTATTTTTGGTTAGTCTCCCCAGTGGGTACAAAATTGACGATGTCTTTACGACATCGTTATGAAATTTTCACGACAGCTTAAGACATCCTATTTCCATGTCGTTAAGATGTCTTTACGATGTCGAAAAGACATTGTCAAATCCTACGACGTCCTTATGAATCACAAAGATATCTTAATGACATGGACATAGAATGTCTTTACGATGTCGTAAAGACCTCGCTAAATTTTGTACGCAATGAGTCCTCTATTCGATATCAAATATTTCTAATTAAACATTTTTATTAAAAAAAATAGTTAAAACTTTCAATTTCGATAAAATTCAAGAAAGGAAGAATGAACTAAGAAAAAAATTAATTATAATCACCTTCAGTCCTTTTACATTAGGTAACATGTTTTCTACAGGTACTATAACGTCGTCCATCAAAATCATTCCAGTGATTGAAGCTCTCATTGAGAATTTTCCATGAAATTTTGGAGTTTCCAGTCGAGCTTCATTTCCATCTCTATCAACAATAAATCCTCGAATTTCCTTGTCGTCAGTTTTCGCCCAAACAATCATTATATCCGCAATAGGCGAATTAGTGATCCTGAGTATACATCACAAGATCGAAATAAGAAGCAATTCTCGCAATAAAAGAAATTGGATAAAAAAAATAATCGATAAGAACATAGCGAATATATTTTATTTCAGTCATCACAAGACCTATTGTAATTAAAAAAAATGTATTTTTTTCTATAAAAATAAGTGAGAAATAGATGACAATAAATTGAAACAAACTTAAACTAACAGAATGGAAACAATTTCATATAAACATAAATGTAAAGAATTTAAAATGATATTAAAAGATTTTTTTCACAATTAATGAGATTTCAAGATATTTTTAATAATTTTGAAGAATCCCAAAGGAATTAAATGGATTTGAAAATAAAAATGTAAACGATTCTAATAAATATGTATTGATTTTTAAAAACTTGAAAAAGCTTTTCAAGAGAAAAGGATTTGAAATGATTTGAAAAAGAAATCATTTAAAGGATTTCCAGCAATTTTAAAGAATTATTAACGATTTTATGTTCTCTCAAAACATCTAGAATAAGGAATTAAAAAAATATTTCGTGAGATTTTAAACAATTTCAAGAGATTTCCAAACATTTGAAGTGATTTCAATATGATTTTGAAAATTTTGAAGAACTTGAAGCGATTTAAAGTGCTTTAAAAAGATATTTAAGAATTTTAACGAATTTCAAGACACTTTTTAATTTTATAGGATTTATAAAGGATTTTGAAGAAATTTCGCAGGATTTCAAAAGGAATTTAAAAGATTTTAAAAAATTTCAAACATGAAATAAAAATATTTTCAGCTTTAGAAGATTAACTTTCTTTATTATTTGAAGTACCCGGAAAAGTTTTTTCAAACCAGAAATGCCCCGGAATAATCTTATTATACTAATGTTAACTATTTTTCAGAAGACTCAACTTTTATCGATTGAAAAAAGAAAAAATGTGATAAATTCCTAGAATAGGTAAAACAGCTGAACAAATTAAAAATAAATGAAAAAACGTAAATAGGTCATTTAAAAATTCTGAATACAAACCAAGTTTTACTGCCACTTAGTTTATAAAATTTTTTACTGGCATCTAGTCTCGCCCTGGTTTCCATGGATCCTGGATCGCTGCCATGATTCGGTTCAGTCAGTCCAAAACAACCAATCGAGTCGCCAGAAACTATAATGATCAATTAAAGTAAATCCTTTATTAATGATATTTTTTAAGTCTAAAATGATAAAATCGTTTGTAGTTAATTTGATTTGCGTACTCAATGCCGGAAGAAATTTTTGCTTCTGATCTTCACTACCGTAATAATAAATGGCTCCAGCTACTAGCGACGATTGGACAGAAAATGCTGATCTGTAGCCACTGTCAATTTTTTCAACTTCTCTGGCTAAAAGTCCATAAGCGACGTTGGAAACTCCGGCGGCACCGTAGCCCTTCAAAGTACAACCAATAACTCCCATAGCTCCTAATTCCCTCATTATAGCCTCATCGAAGAATTCATTTCTATTTGCTTCGACAACACGAGGCAAGAGCTTTTCCTTGCAATAAGTTCTAAATTGATCTCTCATCATTATTTCATCTGGCAATAACTGATGTTCCAAATCCAGTGGATCGTCCCATTGGAAAAGAGCTGTAAATAATTAAGTTATGCATTATAAGTCCTCATATATTTTCCCTATAAATAAATTTTATTTTATTGTGAAATATCTGTATTATCTGTATTATAGTCACTATTCATCAAATTGCAGAAAAAAATTTTTCTAGTTACTATTCCTTCAAATCAACTTTTCAAGTCTCGCTTCTTCTGAAAGCTAAATTAAAGGTTCCCTATAGAAAACGTTGCACGGTTTACCCCATAATAAGATTCAAATTCTGCAATCATTATTCGAGTAGCTTTCGACAATGAATTTCTCACTAGGATATTTTAAATAACCTCTGAATAAGTGACAAATCCAGTTATTATTATTATCAGATTTCTGCGGCAAAGAAAGACATATGAACACCAAGTGAGATATCTTTTGAAAACCGCTTTGCAACTTACGCATTCTGCTATCTATTAAAGATCTAAAATTAGGAAGAGTACAAATGAAATAATTTTTTTATTCTTCAATTGTAAAAATTAAATAATAAAATTGTTAAATTCTGTTATTAATTGTCCAAGCTCCGATAATTCCATAAGAAAAAATTCTATCCATCAGATTTAGATATCTTACTCTTTTAACACGTTTACAAATCGCAGTAACTTGCATGCAAAAAACACAAAAAAGTAAAAGAGAGCTTTGTAATTCTTACAATAGAAAGTGTAAGATTCAAAAAAATTGTCATTTGCACTTAGATTAAGGCGATTTGTATAAATGTCTGCAGTGGGTCTCCATTGACGGTGAAATTTCTCGAACAGAAGTCTCTTGTTTCTATCCTATTCTAAGGTGTTAAAATGAAAGGTCCGTTCGAGTTCGAAAATTTTCCCGGTAACGGAGTACCCCTGCTCAGGTAGTTCAGGTAGGAGTTCAGGTAGTTAGTTCATTAGAGTGGTCCAAAAAACGACACTTCAGAATTTTTGATATCGTACCTTAAAATATTGTAGGCCTGGCAAAAATAGAAGACACGAATTTTTTGTTTTTAAAAAAATTAATTTATAGGACTCCTCAAACCACTTTTCTTTCCACTTTTCTTCTCCAATTTTGCAATAGAAGTTATAATTGAATTTGGTTGAAATTTGAAGTATTTATTTACGTAAGAATGA
>JAUESI010000029.1:4980704-4990844 GCA_032275145.1 Synergus laeviventris
GCGCGCAGGCGCCAGGTAAACGTCAGATTTGTCATGAACAGGTGACTCGGATTAATGAATATATATAGATATACTTTGTAACAAAATATGTGACAGGCGGCACTGCTCGTCACAAGTTTCCAAACAATAAATCGATGACTACTTGAGCGGCTGAAAAGAAGAGACCCTCATTTTATGTTCTGTCTTTCGATCGGGGTCCATATTCGTCAACTCTCCCTGAAAATCTTGGATAAGCCGAAGCACGTGCTTTCTCGTAGAAAGAAAAGAACTCGATTTAAGCATAAAAGCCCCTAAAACTCATAAAACACCATAATCAACATTTATAATTAGCAAAGCAGTTATTGTAATATTTCAATGAGATATCTCTCTAAGAGGTATAAAGGTCTTTCGTTTTGAACCTCTGTTATTTATGATAAGCAGATGTTTTAATTTAAAAACTTTACAATTGATATCGCTTTTTATTTTTACAATCATTTTTGCGACTAGAAATAAAAAAATATTATAGGACCTTTCTATAGGATATTTTGTAGTTCTTCCCGATGGAAAAGTCCCCTAAGCATTTTTTTTATAAATTGTAAATTTTTTATCTTAGTAATTAATTATTAGATTTTTCTAATATTCGCTCCCGTCCATAAAGCTGGTGCCGACTATATCTAATTTTAAGTATCATTACGGGTAAAACGAGATATATTAGTCACTCATAACTTCACTTTTAAAGGTTTGGCGGGTGGTGCGTATTCTGGCAATTTTGAATTCGAGCTGTCTATTTTGTGGCGACAGAATGGCTACTAGTGAAAAATTTCATGAAAATGAATCATTCATATAGTTGAATAGCGCCTTTATATATATATATATATATATATCTCGCCAACCAATGTGATGAATGTTTGAGTTATTAGATGAAGGATCAGGTTTAACATTCAGAAAATATGCTGTAAAGATTTCCAACCAACCCAAAATATGATTAAAAACTTTACTGCAGATGTAGTGTATCCTAAAAAAAGAGCGATGCTTGAGCGTTTAGATTTAAAAAACAGAAACAAAATAATTTAAATTGTTTAATTTATAATAAAAAAATGTTTCTATTATAATTTTTTTTTAATTCTTTAGCTCCGTTTTTTCATAATTTATAAATAATTTTAAATTTATGAATAGATTATACGAATGATTAAGTTCATGTTTTATTTTAAAAATTACAATCAATAGAATACGTAACTTTATGCATGCAAATTAAATGATTATAATGGTTACAAGTTGGCGACTATATTTTAAATTGGCCATGTTCTGACGATATTTGAATTTCTAAGGTTGGCGGTATCTGGCGATTTCCAACCATAAAAATGGCAACTTCAGCGCTCGGTCATCTGTCAACCCAAGGGGGTTGCACGACTGATTGCAACGTTTTTACAGCCAACGCTTCAAGCTTGAATTCAATTCTTAAAACAGTGGAAACCAGAGGAACGGATTAAGGGAAAGGTTGTTAAGCCTGTTAAAGTACTAATTTCTTCATGTGCTGCCAATCTCTTTTTGTTCACATCATCTCCACACTGTATTGGACGTTCACCGTGTAAGCTATGGGCTCTTTCAGTCTGACGTAATAGTGGGACACGATAGCCTAGAAACATGAAGTTGAGTTAAGTAGGTTTCTGGAGCAACCGCAAATACGTTTACGTTCGGCGAGAATCTCCGGCCTGCCTGCCGAAGGTCTTGCCTCAAAATGCGATCCGGAATAGAGGCGACGATAATGGTACATTTGTGCATTTGCGCGCGATATCTTAGCAAGGGCGAAATTGTGATTGTGGCGTGTAAACTGGGCCAAGAGAAACCATCCAACGCAACGTCACGTCCATTCGCTACTTTATCGTTTTCGTATTGAACAATTGCCTTGCCGATATAAATATATGTCGACAATCGCACGATCTTTTTGAAAACAATACTGCATAAAAATGCACCCTGCCTTATCACTGAGCTTACTCAAATATGTGAAAACAATTAAACAGAATCGCAATGCATCAAAGATTCTTAATTGAAAACAGTTGTTGTAAAAATTTTCATGATTAAGAGATATTCAAAATGGAAAACTTGTGCTATGTGAGTTTATGTATAAAAGTGACGATAACGCGATTATAATAATATGTGAAGTACATAAATTAGAAATAATGAATTTTCAAATCTGTGTTTCTGTCTTTTATCATGGATGCAGCTCTTACATTATATTCGTTCATCGCGTTTTTCTGCGTCTTGCAATTTTTTTTCAATGGGGCTGTTCATTATTAATTATAAGAGTTTGACATGCATGCTAACACTGTGCCATTTTTTTCAAGTTATATAGCTTTTGTAGTCTATTTGCCAGATTAAAAAATATTTGTAACGGATTGTAAAGAATCTTCAGAAAAACTCCAAAAGACTATTTTTATGCTTTTTATACGATTTTATAGAATCTAAAGACATTTCAATTGTTGTAAAAATGTAAGGAATTTAAAGAGATTTTAATGTTTGTCGAGGAATTTCAAGAGATTTGAAGGGGTTTTGAAAGCTGCCATGATATTTTTTAGGGTTTCATAGACTTTTAAGAGATCTTAATAAGGAATTGCGAGGGATTTTAAAGGCATTCGTGCAATTTGAAGGGATTTTAATGGATTTTTAAATGTCAAGGATTTTAGATGTTGACGTACAATTATTGTAGGGTAGTTTAAGAGATTTCTACGAATTACAAGTTATTTTGATACTGTTTTAAAAGATTTGAATTTGAAAGAATATTATGGAATTTTATGAGATTTTTAAGAATTTAAAAAATTTTGAAACAAAGCAGATAAATTAAAAAACAGGTATTAAAAACGCGACTGGCGCGCAAAATGTGGCTATTATCTTTATTTAAAAAGACATTGCAAACGAAATGTTACGAAATGGTACACAATTCGTAATTCTTTTGTTCTTTCCTTATTGTCTCTGTTGTCATCAAGAGACCGTGACTTTTGACCCCATTCAACTTAACATATGTGCCGTATATATGGGAGGAGAAATTATTTCCGTTCGATACCATTATCTGCTATCACTTAATAATAATCATGTATGTAATTCTGAGTATGAACCGACAAGAAGGAACATTAAATATTCAATGCAATTACTGTAATTAGTATTATACTTTGTAATAATGCTAGTGTCTTCCCCCTCTGTCCCCTACTTCTCTTGTATGGCACAGATTCTTATTTAGTAAAAAAAAAGTCTCGGAACTATCGAATCGTGAGTCAAGTATACTTTTAGATGCAAAACAACTCATCGATTTGTATAGTGAGATGCATCCATGGCTAGATGCATTTGCGAATGCATAAATAGTCTTAGGAGGGTAGAGGAGCGCCGTAGTTTAATAAATAGAATCAGGAGAGGATGTCTCCGAGGGCGATGATACGAAGATGCATACGCTCTTGGTAAAAGATGTGAGAAGTGTAAGTAATACGTAAGCATTTCATAGACGCAACGACTATGAGTGGAATTTGCAGTACGTTGTAGAGTTACATCACGGTCGTACTTATGTAATTACGTGTCGAGTTAGCGAGCAACTGGCATCTTGACGTCACTCCTCTTATCCCTCTAACTCTGTACCAATTTAAATTAGTAATTTCTTAAAAATATTATTATTGACTAGCAACAAATTAGCGCGCTCCATTTACTTCAGCTATTTATTTCAATAATGACTTCATCCATTTATTATGTGACCTATCTTTTTCAATGCATTCTTCTCTGTCTCAACTTAACTCGTTTCTATACAAATCCATCGTTGTCTATATCTCATTTCGGTTCAATTATTTCGTTTTAAAAAAGTAATTATTTGCAATTAATTGAGGAGAGTATCAGAGGCGTGACCTTAATCATACACATTCCTCAAATTTATTCTTAAATGAATAAATTAAATACGTACATCTATGAGATAGAGAAGAACGGATTAAAAGATAAAGAAGTGAAACCATATTATCGCAAGGAAATATCAATTAGTATAGACAAGAAATAGCATAAGATAGAGAAAAAAGGGAATTGAAATAGATAGGTTAGTGATTAAACTGACAAAGAGATTGACAGAGATAGAGGTGGATAGACGCTAGATAGGCTGGGATAGAAATAAGCAGATTAAAAGAGATAGATTAGTGATTATAACGACTGACGGAGGTATTTAAAAGGGCAGATGTGTATAGACGAAAGATAAAAGAGGTAATTTAAGATATAGGTTACAGATATTAACAAAGAGATTGAAAAAGATAGAGTTGGATAAGCAAGGGATAGACTAGGATAGAGATCTTCCATTAAATGAGTGATATATTGGGTTTTACCGCATAACTCCGAAGTCCTTCGTTAGCTCAGTGGACTAAGCGTTATACAGCAATCTAGTGGTATGATTAGAATAATATGTATGTACAAAATATTGCACACAGAGAAAAATAGAAGGTCAATCTGATTATCTCCAGGGTCAGACTGATCATATTTGAGGGTAAACTATAGCACAGCCTTCTAGATAGTTAAACTGCTAATCTCTGGAGGATCAAAATAAGAGAGTCGACTCGATCATCTTAGAGGGTCGTCCCGATTATATCTCAGGGGGTCGACTTGCTTATCTCAGAGGGTCAACTCGACTATCCCAGGCGATCTGCTCGATTATCTCAGAGGGTCGACTTGATCATCTTAGATGGTCAACTCGATAATCTCGAATTATCGACCTTTCCTAACAAAACTGTTGTATCTCGAAAATGTTTTTATAAAAGTTGTATCTCAAACATATATGATAATATGCTGAAATACGACTTTCATGAAAAAATTTGCGAGATACAACATTTCTGTTAGAACAGGTCGATGTAGAAGCAAAACAATTTGATAATTAGTGGATTAAACTATGAAAAATCTAATTATAAATAAATACTTTTATTAACTCATTAATAATATATTACGAATAAGAATGAAATATTTGGTATCAAACAAACTACGTCTTAGAATTAAATTACACTTTTTGTAACAATATAAATCTTACTTGAAGTCTTGTACGCAAGAGTAGGACGATGATTCACTAAATCTGATTGCTTAACAAACAACATTGTTAATGTCTTTTTAACTTCATGAGCGAAGATGTCCTCCCAAAATGCTATGGTTTTGAAAACATCGCAGTAAAACAGAATATCATTGTTTTCGCAAGATATTAAAATTTCTTTAATTTGTGAGAAACTCGGAAAATCATCGTCTCCATCAATATAACTACTGAATCACATTTGTATTGAGTGTTAAATATTTTAAGCATATCAGCCGCAAGGTAATTGTTTGGGACATAGTTGGTTAAATTTGCTAAAGCATCGGCAGTTTCCGCACTAAACTCTCTTAAACGGCCACTCGCAAACTCAAAATCAAAACCTTCGTTTAATAATAGTCTATTAGAAAGAATAAGTTGTTGTTTAATTGCCATAGTTTTTCATATATTGACTCTTGTCGAAACGGAATTGGAATAAGTCAACGTTCCTTCCCTATGTTTGGCTTCTTCTCTCATTGTCTGAATATTCTCTAAGGGTCCTATCATTTTTATAATTTTTGAATAATGAAGCATAAAATGATGTTTAGGCTTTAAAGGCCGAAACAATTTAATATACAAATAATGACGTTCAGAAATGCAGAGTTATCTAAATAATTAAACCATTCCGAATCAAAGCAAGAAAAAGTTAAAAAAATCATAATATGTCTCAATTTAAACAGTAATGATAATCGATAATTCTATCAATTAGAATAAGTTGATGGAACACTAAACCCGTTTCATATGGTAAAAATTCCTCGAGAAGGTCATGCGTAATGTCGGCAATAATATTGCGTACACAGTGGAAATCAGGAATTTCATTTAAAACGCAATTTTCTTTCACACCACTGGTTTAAAAATTGCTATTTTGTAAGTCATTATTGTAATTCGACTCAGTTCTTATATCGCTATCCATAATTTCGGTAGCATACTGTGCTTTAGTTTTAGGAAATCTACATAATATACTCGTACAGTAATAGTTTTCGGAAAACTTTCACTGTAACCCAAGAACGTATTTAATACTTGATTATCTCCTTCGATTACTGCCAAAATGAAATAAATTCGGACTTTTCCAGTTTTCGTTTCGACTTCAATGCCTTCGTTTGCCAAATATTTAAATTCTTCAATTCATTTTGCAAAACCGACCTTTTTACCGTCTTTCTTGTGATCATCATGATAAAGTAGTAGAGCCAAAAAATATATTTTTTAATTTTCTTCTATGTTCTGGTGGTATAAATAGCATCATAATACTATATATCCTCCACCGATCTTATGGATATCGGAATAAGAGCCGAGGGTATTTCCTGTCTCGTATTGTCAAATTTCCTATCAAAGTAAAAACCTAAAGGCAAATATACTTTTCCTTTGAATATTAGAATGGTTTGTTTCCATAAATCTGCTTGCACAATATTCGAAATTATTGTACTCTTGATTTCTAAAGAAACCATATATGGGGGATTTTTTCTCAAGTGTACCCACTTTCGAAATCGATGTCATCCGATCAGTCAAAAACTTTTTGAGTTGGGGGGGGTTGAATGTTTTGGGATTTTCGTGAATATCATGTATTTCGGCGATTTTTAACTCTTGTAATAGCGATGAAAAAAATGTTATCTAATACAATTTAGATAGAGTTGTTCACGCTCTTTCGATTAGTCCTATGCATTTTTTCCAAAATTAAATATTTGACCTTCAAAAATGAAGGTCAAAAATAAATTTGACTTTTTCTCCAAAATCAATATTTTTGTTTTTTTTTCTGTTAGTCTTAAAAGAAAGCTTAGGTTTTTTCCTATAAGACTATGCAGATTAGAAAGTAAGCCTCAAATTTTTAATTTATGAAAATAAGCCTTGAGTACTTCGGTACGCGCATGACGCTGGCGCTGAAGCTCCGCGGTGCGCCGTGCTGCCTTGGGTTGGGTAAAATTAAAGCTCGGAGATTTTTTTATACTAATGTCTGGTCCTCTATCTGCCTTTCGTTTTTTTTAGTGACAGTTTTTTTCACTTTGTTTTCTAATTTTCGTTTCTTCTCTTTTGGGAAGTAGTCGCATTCCGTGACTGAGGAAAATTTCTGCAATTGAAATGCGCGTACCGAAGTACTCAACGCTTATTTTCATAAATTAAAAATTTAAGGCCCACTTTCTAATCTACATAGTCTTATAGGAGAAAACCTAAGCTTTCTTTTAAGACCAAAAGAAAAAAAACAAAAATATTTATTTTGGAGAAAAAGTCAAATTTCTTTTTGACCTTCATTTTTGAAGGTCAAATAATTATTTTTGGAAAAAACGCATAGGACTAATCGAAAGAGCGTGAAAAACTCTATCTAAATTGTATTAGATAACATTTTTTTCATCGCTATTACAAGAGTTAAAAATCGCCGAAATACATGATATTCACGAAAATCCCAAAACATTCAACCCCCCCCAACTCAAAAAGTTTTTGACTGATCTCATACAAATTGGGTGTTATAACTGCTACCCAATAGGACTAAGTTTTGTGCAAGTTGGAGCCCGATCGGATGACATCGGTACACTTGAGAAAAAATCCCCCATATTCGAAAATGCGATCTAAAACATCACCATCAATTTCTAAGAATGATTTTAAAACGATTTCCTTGTACACATCGATCTTTCGGTATCTCTTTATCTGCACAGACTTCAAATTTTTGACCAATTACATGAGATTCAGGGTCAATGTAATATCCAGCTTTTCTAAGATTTTTGAAACGCAAGTACTCTGTACTATTTTTTTCCAAAACAGAATTGAAAACTTCTGAAAATTAGTGCAAAGGATTGGTCTTTGTTACACTGATACACCCCAAATTAATTTGATGTACCTAATTTTTATGAAAATAACTTGTGGCAGTTATTATATATTTTCTTATAAAAGTTTTAAAATACAAGTGACAGCAACGACTTATTAACAAAATTGAATTATGTAAGTATATTTATGCGAATATAGTACAAACAAGGTATTAATTAAGTTAGATGTTTTCATCTACGAATTTCAAGCAAGTCTGCTGTTTAAGAGAGTTTAATAAGGGGAACTTCCTTCCACATCCTGAAAGAGTGCACTCATATTTACTATTTTCACTAAGATTGTGAAATATACGCCAATGAGTGATTAGAGCTTTCAAGGATGTAGTACAATAAACTGAACACAAGTGGTAACGCATTTTGCTTTCAAAAGTATCCTTGATGCTTATTATTTATATATATTTATTATTATAATGCTATTAATACGTATTATCACATTGATATTTTAAAATTTTGGTCATATTGAGTAATATTAAAAAAATTATCGAATAAAAAAATACAATTAACCCTATACGAATGCTGTACTTTTAATTTATATCACAAGGATATTTAAAGCCTTTAATTGGTTGACTTAAGTGCTAGTTAAACTATAACTTAGTAAATTAAAAAAAAAATAAATACACGTGTAATTCTTTGTACTGGCTTTCAAATCACTTATTTCTTCTGTCCTCTCATGATCTGAAATTTATTTCGGACTCATTTCCGTTTGTGATCCGTCCCACAAATATTCCTTAAAAGAAGTGAAACATTTATAAGTAGATTAATAAGTTAAGAAGGTAGCTATTTCAATCTGAGAACGAATTCCTGCTTTTTTCAAGTCTAGTAGCCATCACGAATAATTAAAATATAATGAAACAATGAAAAATGTGTAACATTAAAAAAAAATAAAATAAACTTACTTCAGAGCAGGCTCTATAATACAGAGATCAACTGTGACTTCATTCTGTGAAGAGCTATGTACGTCGGAAGATGTGTGAATATTATAAATGTAACGCTGGATAAAATTCCACAACAGCATAGAAGTATTAGGATACTCGGCGTTGAGAGCTTGATATAACTTGAAACAAACGTCGAGAGCTTGATACAGGTCCATCCATCAAGTACTTTTCTCCATCAACGTAAACATATATTGAGCTGATTCTCTTTAAAGAAGTACCAACAGCGACAATGAATGGCTGAAGTGTGTCTCCGCAATTACAAAAGATTTTTCTTCGACGTTCAATTTCATAATCGAATTCTGCCAAAGTCTGCAACATGATACATGAAAAACTTTAGAACTTGATCAGATAAAAAATTTTTTTATTAAATATTTATCTCTAAAATAATTTTAAATGATGTAAAATTTAAATTAAAGAAAAAGATTTATTAAATGTATTTTTCTTCTCACTATAGCAACTTACCGGAAGTTCCATTTTTCCCCCTTGTAAGAAAATTTACTATTCTTGCATTGAGATAGACTAACAAGGGGGGTTAGGATGGTGTATCCAGAGCCAATTTTTTGGTATTTTTATGTCTTTTAGAGTTTTAAGAGGTAATATTGTATTTTCGTTATTGTTTTTATACTTTTGTATTTTCATAGCTAGAATCACAGTTTATAATAAAAAAATCACATGTCTTTTTCACCACTAAAATCTTAAAAACAAAAATTTTAGGTTGTGTCAAAAAGCCGGAAAATATGTTACATTACGTCCAGTAGTGGCGCTGAAACTCGGATTTGTTACATTATCACTGCACGAATTATTCCGGAAAACCACGATCAATCTAAGTCGAATTGATCTCTGGTCTTTATAGATATATCTCCTTATACTCTCCTCCATGAAGCGAAGCATGGAAAAAAAAATCTCATAAGAGGGAAAAAAATTAAAAACTCGTAACAGGGAAAACCGAGGCGAAACGGGACATTCAATTTTCTCGTATATGATTTTTATTTTTTCATGATTTTTATTTTAATGGAAAGGCACAATGAATTATATTGCAATCTTATTCTAAAAAGATAAATTGAGTCGAAGTCAAAAGATCGTAACGCCTTTTCCATTACTCCTTGATTCTTCTTCGTCGTCGTCGTCGTCGTCGTGTAGGTATCGATTATGATTTTCGACAATCGATACTTGCCGCTCGGATTCCACACGATCATTTTAATTTGGTTTCGTTAATCTTATTCTAAAAAGATTGAGTATTATTTATATTTTTTTATATTTAGTATTATTTAGTATATAGAATTTTATTGTGAGTGTTGCTTATGAAATTGAAAGAACACAAAGATTTCAAAATACAGAAGCTTAAATA
>JAUESI010000029.1:4990944-5001899 GCA_032275145.1 Synergus laeviventris
TATTTTTAAGTTCTTTTCCATGCTACATTTGAATTTCCCCGCATATTCCGAAGTATCCCGAACACTGATACCGAATGCTTCTGAACCAAAACACCCTCAACATGGCGGCTCTTCAATTCGGCACACGCGTTTTCCATTGAATCATGTACCCAGTGTTATATATATATCAGTGGTTCATTCTCATTATCCCTCCGAATCGTAAGAGACCAAAAAAGGATGCATGAGGCTGGCAGTAGGTCGCGATTTAAGATAGGTAATGTAGAAACTGACTACATTTTGGACATTTTGGTTAATTTCTATGCTATTTGCGGACATTGATACACTATTTGGCCAACAGAGGCTCCACTGCAGTAATAGCTGGGCCTCCTCTGGACATGTTTACTCTCAGTTTCTCTATCTGCTAAAACTATTTTCCAAATACTAAAATTTTAAGAAATAATTATTTATGATGATATTAGAAAAATAAAGTTCAGTCCCATGCATTTTCTGCCAATGTTTATGCACCAGCGTACGGCCATTTTGGATTATTACGTCACAACGTGAAATACCTAATAATGAAGGTAACGGAAAAACAATAGTAGGAAGTGCAGTGTTTGTTATTAATAAGTGAAAAAAAGTGTATGTGATGGACGAGAATTACGAAAATATACTGATAAGTCTATGCAGTCTTGGCATAACTGGAACAGTTTTTAGGGGTATTTTTAACGATATATTTTAGGTTATTTTTTTATTAGACGAAATTGTCTTTTAGGTTTTTTGAATTTACTTTCATCTCTGATATTTTCTGAATTAAATATTTCTTTTAAAGGCATCTAAAAACTGTGGCTATTGTGGACATGTCTGTTATTGAAGGACTTATTCGACATAACACAAATTAAAAAATGTTTAAATTCTTTTTACGCTTGATATAATTGTTAACTTAATCAAAGGTATTAATATATTTTTAATTATAATCACATTTCTCGGTTTTTTATTGAATTTTGACTTGCTGGTTTTGGATCCTAAATCTAAAATAATGAAATTGTGTGCCAATCAGTTTGTTGATCATTCTAATTGAAAAAAATACGTTCTAAATTTCCCGTAAGTAGCCCTGTCCTAGAATCTAACCCGGGCCGAAGCCTAGGACCTGACTCGGACCCTGGCCTCGGACTAGGCCCTGATCCGAGCCCAGACCTAGGCCCTGACTCGGGCGCCGGCCTAGGCCCCGAACCGGGCCCTGGTACAGACCAAGGTCCTCACTTGGGCCCGGGCCCTTGCCTAACACGTTTGGCGTCATGTGGGAAATATTAAGTTTAGTTTATAATCACTTACCTACCACTCGTAGCTGTCAAAATACAAATATAGACGACTTTTCCAGTCTCTCCGTCGTGCAGGTTTCGCCAAAGACATTTCATTTGTTTCGCCAGCCCAAGTTTAAAAACGCATGGTTGAAATTAAGTTATGTATAATATATCTTTGGTGTAATGTCAGATTTACTTCGTGGTCAGATTAGATATGATTTCGTTTTAGTATATTTAATTGTTTTTATGGTTTTTTATTGTGTTTTTTTTTATAATCAAGGTAGCATCAAAAACATGAGTTGCAAGTGCAGGAAACCGTTATTAATAATAATAAGTAAAAAAAATGTATGTGATGGACGACGATTGCGAAAATATATAAGTCTTTACAGTTTTTGCATAACTGGTACAGTTTTTGGAGGTATTTTTAGCGGTATATTAATATACGTATTTTTTTATTTAAAAAAAATCATATTTAGAACTGGCTCAAACAAGTTCTTAGTCTTATGGACTTTAACACGTAAAATGTATACGTTATTTACTTCCTCGATTTTGAACCAGAAATTAATTTATTTATTTAAGCTTTTATATACTCATTCTCTCATCAGTGAAGATCCATTTCATTTACTTTGTATGCCCTAAAATCTTTAAACGACAATTTTCGGCATATAAAAAATACACAAAGTCGCAATATTTGGAGACAGCGTGCCTTAAACAATCTTGTTTTACTTTAAACTTTCAAAAAATATATTTGAGAATATTGATGAACTGATTTATGGAAATAAAAATATAATAAATATTTAACTTACACATAAAAAACGAGAGGAAAAGTTGAGTAAAAATGAGAAATTTTGTTTTAAAAGGCACCTTAAAGTTTTCGGGTGAAAAAGTTATGATAGCCGCAATAAACTTAACTTTCCTTTTGGGCTTCGGTACTTGTGGACCACCTGTAAACAGGATAAGTTACAGGGTTGAATGCTGCAGTAATAAACATATAAAAGCGTTAAATTAAGTATTCGGAATGAACCCTAAACAAACTCACAGTTTCTTTACTTTTACTCTTATATTAAAATAAAAATTAAATGGCTTTGAGCAAGTAGGAAAAATTATATTTTTTTAAAATAAAAACATACGTATATTTTTTTTTCTTGTAAAGAACAATTTGGTGAAGTCGCACATTGAAAATTACAAAATGTAAATTTTTGGGCTACTCTAATATTTATTTTACTTGAGCTTAAGCTTTAGGGTTAATTGAAATAAAAAGATTTGGATTATATCAAGAGAGTTGGTTATGGATTAGTATTATCGATGTCTAATCACAAGTGAATTCTTGTTAGAGGCAAATGTAAATTAAGGGCATGTATCGGTAACGGACGCAGTTATTAGGTAAGAAGATGAGCAATCGACTTCCCTCGACACTATCGATGTTGGTAGAGCAACCGACAATGATGAGGCAACAACATAACGGAACATAAAAGACATTAAGCAAGCTCTTATCTCGTTCTTGAGTAATAGGAACAAGTATTCTGCTCATGTACACCTGAAATCTTATAGATTATGTTTATTGTGAAATATATTTGAATTAGATCTCTTCGCAAAGTGCAACAGACATCACAAATCGTCAACTCTGCAAATTTTTTTTCATCTATTCTGGGGATTTCTTACTGTTTCAACTTTTTTCAATTGGTAAAGTTGAATCATCTGAAAAATTATTGACATTGATATTCCGGTTTGAAAAGAAGGTTTCCGGATAATTACAATAATAAGGAAAGTCAATCATTTAAAGCGAAAAATCTTTTTACTTGATACTTGAGACATTTTGTAAATCTTTTAAATACAAATCACTACTAATTTCTTAAAATCACTTTAAAATCTTTGAAATTCCGCAAAAAATGTTCAAAATCTTTAAACTCTTCTAAATGAATTAATTGCAATCTCTTTAAAGGCATTTGATATCTTTTGAAATTCCCTACAATCAATTGAAATCTCTTGAAATCCCTTAAAATCATTGAAAATGTCTTAAAATCTTATGAAGTCTCTTGAAATCCTTTAAAATTCTTTAAAACCCATTTAAATCTTCTGAAAGCACTTCAAGTCACTTGTCATTCTTTAAAATCATTAAAAATTGATTAAAATCGCATGAAAATTCTCAATACTCCTTAAAATCTGGAGATTACTTAAAATCTCTTTAAATCTTTGAAATCCAGAAAAAATATCTTCGAAATTCTTAAACTCCTTCTGAATTCTTTTAAAATCCTTTCGAACTTTTTAAAATGATTTTAGAGACACACGTTTCATATAAAAACTTTTTACTAGTGAAAATACTGAATTTAACAAAAAAATATGTGATACTTTATAAATAAAATCTATATTATATTTTAATGCATTTTTTCTATAACTTGGTAAACTCTGGTCCAGATTGTATCTTTTGCAAAAAGAAAGATTGCTTGTAGGGTAATACAGAAGTTGACTCTGCATAATTTATGATTTCAGTTGGTGGTATTGAATAAGTGCGTAGGTGTTTTTGGATATATTAGTAATTTCTTGAGCCGGCTTATCATTATTACGTTGCCCCGGATACGGTCGACAGCGTCCCACATTTTGCACCGGCGAGCCGTGCAATCTAGAGCAAAGGTGAGACCCCTTTCAGAGAGCATGGCTCAACGGCAACACCAACACCATTGCGACGGATCTCATCGAAATTGTCTGCCGGCAGGTTACCGTTAAGCTACGCACTGATAGCTCCTCAAAGCTGCTTACTTAAGTGTTTTAATGGCCCGGTACGACAAAAAACTAGATCACCCATTACACTGCAGTGCATTATGGCCCAACGGTACGTCCAGAATTGCATTATATTCATGCAGACCTGCAATTTCGGCACACCAAATTTCATGCTAATTATAGTTCCAAATCAGTGACTTGAATAATTTCAGTATTATTGTTATCATTATTATTATTATTATTATTAGATTCTCATCAGAGAATGTAAATGTGGATTTGTTTAACATTTCACCCCCCTCTAACATTTTTTCACAAATGTCCACGTTTTCTGACCCCTTGAACCCGAAAAACATGTTTTTACAAATGTTCTGTTTGTGTGTGTGTGTGTCTATAGATTTTTAATTTGTTACCACGATAACTCTCGACAGAATTTACAGATTAGATTGACATTCGGTATACTCATTTAGTGTCCTAAAACGAAGGTCAAGTTCGTTATAGCTAGCCATTTTGGATGAAAATTTACTAATTTAGAGCATTTTTAAAATGTTTTAAATACATTTTTGTTTAACTTTACAAATTCTATGTACTGATGTTAGTGGTACTTAAAGAGTCTAATAATTTATCCTCATGACTTTTTTCGATAA
This sequence comes from Synergus laeviventris, assembly GCA_032275145.1. Taxonomy (NCBI): domain Eukaryota; kingdom Metazoa; phylum Arthropoda; class Insecta; order Hymenoptera; family Cynipidae; genus Synergus; species Synergus laeviventris. The sequence continues at coordinate 4,995,587 of JAUESI010000029.1, forward strand.
AAAAAAATCGTCATACTTTTAACATTTCGAAAATTGAAAAATGCACACTATGAAAAAAAAAGTTAGGAAAAAAATATTCCCTTTTCAACGCTGTACAAGATAAGCGTAACAATTTTTTTTTAATTTTCTTAAAAAATCGATAATTCAAATTTTTAGTCAAATATACTCAAATGAGCTCCGTTGAGAATGTGTTCCTTAAAGTCGATAGAATCTTAAGTAAATTAGCTTTCTTCTTCATTTAAAACTAAACTAATTATAATATAAGTATACCATAAAGCAGCGATAAAGGTTGGTAAGCGGGTGCAAACGCGCGAAGTGAGCAACATGGAGCGCGAAGCGCGACGTTTGAATAAATGTCATTCTCAGCGGACCGATTTTTATTATTGCTATCGTCATATATTGTTTTTAAAAAAGAAAAAAAGATGATTTTTTTTATAGAAAAAACTTTGGCTAAAAGCAAAAAAATAACCTTGATTTCCAATCTACGAATAAAGTATAAATCAAGAGAAGTCAAAAGAATTTAAAAGAGTTCTAAAGCAATCAAAAAACCTTTAAACAAATCAACGCGTATTTAATGCAATTTAAGGTTAATTCAATAAAAATTACAATCAATTTAAAATAATTCCATAGGTGGATTGAAGATAATTGAAGAGAATTAAAGCAGAACTTAAGAAAAAATATATTGTGGGCCAATTCAGAAGAATTCAAAAAAAATTCAAAGTTGTATTGAAAATAATTCAAAACTATTAATAATAATGTTTCAAGATATTTTTAATGATTTTAGAGAATTTTAAGGAAATTGAAGGGTTTACGACAGATTTTTAAAAATTCAAAGCAATATCAATTGATTTTTTAATTTCAAGGTATTTACAGAAATTTCAGGAAGTCCGTCGACGCACACTCTCTTGTTTTTTGCTTATTCTTTCTTTTAGAACTTTCCATTTTTTTCTATCTGCAACTTCAGGGTCTTCCTTATCTCATCAAATGCCTTTGTTTCTAGCATCTATTTTTCAACGTTGTCACATCCTCTCTTTCTCTAGGTCTAAATCTGACAACTCAGCATTTCACACATTCTCAGTTTTAAATTACACTTTCCTATATAATTTAGCAATTTCAAGATAAAACTGTTAAAACTACATATTTTCTGAAAATCATTCTACGCACACTTTCAAATCGTTCCAGCGTCCGTAACATTTTTTTATAATCTTTTAAAATTTTTTGAAATTTCTTAATATCTTAAGAAAAAATGTTAAATGTATATAAAAAATACTTGTAATTTTAACCACCTAATGTCATGGATCATAAAAATCTGAAGGTTTTTAAAATTAAATCGTATATGGTAATAAGCCTTCTTTCTTAAGCAACAAAAAAAAATTAAGTTATTCCTTTGGTTAAGTAAAATCTAGATGTAAAAAATTGAAATATTATTTTAAATGAGTGAGCTCAAATTTAATATCAGCGACAGGGTTCAAGTTAAGAGAAAAAGGCAAAAATAAATGCTAAATTTTTAAATATATTTCAAGTCGAAGAAAAGCAAGCTATTATTACGACTTAATCCTTAGACAATCAATTGAATACACACAATGTAAATACAGTAATCAATTGATACAATCGATGGCAGAAAATGTTCGCAAGTTAAAATTCAGAATTCAATTTGTCAACAAATATTTGGTGAACCGATAAATTCAAATATATAGGATAATTTAGAAAATTTGATCAAATCGCGAAACAATTCAGATTTAAATTTTTCGGTCATTCTTTAGGCTAAGTCGATGCTACTATCAGGAAGAAATGCATTTTATTTAGGACATCGCCTAAGATCTTCTTAAAAACCGCTTACAGAAGTATTTATTCGGACGGAAATTAAAGAGAAACACGTTTTGAGACACATTTGCATCTCCGCCTCTCAATTGGCTCAACAAAATGAAGCAAAACGCCGCAAGATAGCAAAGGGCAACTATCGAAAACGCCACGCTTTGACACTTACTTGCAACAACAAAAACGTGGCGCTATACATAATCTCAAACTGACAACTCAAACGATCAAAATTATAATTAATATTCGTTCTCCGCACGCTTCCTCGTTACCTCGGATTTCCCTACTTAATGAATTTTCTCAAGAGGTGATAGACTGAAAATAAGTGCGAATGATATACAGCTCGCCTCATAATGTCATTATGATTCATTGAAATATTTATAAATCTCTTAGAATCGGTTAAATCGCATCGACATTATTAAAAATTTTTTTAAATGATCATTATTATTATTATTATTATTATTATTATAGATCTTGGTAAGCAGCACGTCGCTATTCAGTGCACTTAGCCATTATAGGCCTTTGTACTGTATCATCTCTGCTTAATCAACTCTAGGTTGCTGTCGATATTGACAAGTCTTGTAGAAGACCAGAATTTGAGCGGCCGTCGATCAGTTCCCTTGTCCTATCCTGTGAAAAATCCACCTGCTCGAGCAGAGCATGCCTGTTGTATGCTAGTGCGTCGCAAAGACATAGGAAGTGGATGGAGTCGTCTATACCCACCCCATATCTCTCACATGCCAGTGTTGAACATTTACCCATGATGTGCCTATGTTTCCCTAGATTGTTATGTCCCGTGCGGATTTCCACTACAATTTTAATCCTTGGCCTATCAAGTTTCAGATGTCCCTTCGACCAAGTCCCTGTCGTGTTACCCATAAGAGCACTGCTCGTGCCGCATCCTGGGCTTCGTTGCCACTTTCTATTTTTTAAATTTTTGATCCATTCCTTAATAAGGTTGATCCCCTCCTAAAAAGGCATGCTCACTTTTTGCTTTTGGGGCCTGAAAAACCTAGTGCCCTCCTTCGCAAGCCTATCAGCCCCTTCGTTACCCTTTAGCCCATCTACCCGTCAAGACCCGGTATCCAAGTGAGGTGAAGCTGATTATGCAATCCCTTGGAGGATGGCTCGAGTTTCCTCTACTAGATTAGACGAGACTTCCTCTCTATTCAATGCTTTTACAGCCGCCTGATTGTCAGTGCAGATCCACGCCCTCCTCCGTCTTTGACCCCTCGGTGAACTTCGGCTGGGCTTGTTTGCACCTTAGATATGCACCTCGTCAGAACCGCCGAGGCGCCTTTGCTATGGTGCAGGGTTAATTTGAAAAGCTCCGCTCTCGTCATAGCCATTTTGACTATCACAAATCTCATCGATCATAATTCGACAAGGCCCATCTGGGTCTTGGGTGAGACAGTTCCAAAAAGAACTTCTACCGTGCCCAGGTGGGCCTTGAAGTTCCTGGCCTTGATCCCCTCAAATGATTTGATATCGACCCCATGAATTGTAGGATAAAATTAGCTTCAGGGCAACCTTGTGGGCCACCTAGTTTCTGGTATGAAAGCTAATGTTCTGCAAACTTAACAGCTGTAGCTGTTTGTTTGCCTCCATCTGCAGCGGCGGTACTCTTACCCTTGCCACCGTCGCTTCGTCCTCGCAGACAAAGATGATTCTTTCGTTCCGCAGGACTGTGTCACAGAACCTAGGGATAACCCCATTTCCCGAAGACTCCAGGATTCGGTCCACGACACAGCCCATCACCTCCTCAAATACCTCTAGGGGTGGCCTCTCAGCCAGCATCTCCCCCACGGTCACCTAGACCTTGGTTAGGTGGCTATTCTCTTCTCCTTCACCGATGCCGCCGTGGTGCTCATTGAGGGCTTGGGGGGGGGGTTTCGACCAGGCAGGATCCAGGCAGATTACCAGAGTACTTTCCTCCTTTGAGCACCGCTCAGCCTTACCTTACCTCTCTATTCCGAGGGCCAGGGAAACCAAATTTCTCAAGCTCCATTTGTACAGTCCCCGATAGAGCCGATCCAGCTTAAGTCCCCGGCCAGGGGCGTTTCCATCTGTGACAAGGAAGGTGTGGAAGCCTTTCACGAGGACGATCTTCCGCAACGGGTTCCAGCCCCTTTTGCGTGTTATTTTTATTTTTCAAATTTATTCTTACCATGTTGATCCTACGACCACCTACGCTCCCCTTCCGTTGTGTTAGGTTTGCTGTCGGTACTCAAGAGCCCCGCCAGCTACTGCAAAAGGGCGCTCGGTATCCCTTAGGAACCGTTAGCGACACTTTACCCTGAGTCTCACGCAATGCCCGGCAAGGTCTCTTCACACCTTGGATTGGAGCGCAGAGGAAGCTCTCACAAGACAATACCTTATATTTCTTGAATGTAGTAGTCATAATAAATTCTGTTGAAAATTGTTATAATGGCATATTTCATGTTTGAAAGCAATGTCAACCAATCGGGCTCAAACTTGTACAAAGTTTAGTCCTATTGGATATAGTAGTTACCTTACCTTTGAAGGAGATTGGTCAAAAACTTGCTGAGCTGGAGAGAGTAGAATTTTGACATTTTGGACAAACCGCTCCTGTTTCGGATCCATGTAACTAATCACCTATTGCATTTAGAAAATTTTGTCCAACACGTTTTCGAAAGATTTTTCTTCAATATTTTGAAAAAAATAAATAAAGAAATCCCAAATTTGACCGATTTTTTTCAAGTCAAAAATATTTTTGAATTTTTTTCAAAAAGGAATGTTTTTTTCTTTTTTGTTCAAAAGAAAGCTCAGGACTTTTCCTTTGAGAATTTTGAGGTCCAAGAGTGGGCTGAGACTTGTTTATCAATCAAAATGAACGTTGAGTAACACGAAACACCCATCACGCTGGCTCTCGAACGTTATAGTATCCCTGTTCTCATGATTTCCACTTGAATTGATGGTTTTCTTGTATCAATGAGGTCTCTCTTCATTTTACATGGTTGAGACCGTCATTATTAAAATGGCAGTTATTACCATTTTTTTTGCGAAAATCGACATAAATGTTAAGAACTACTATTTTTATTTTGAATTCTTGTTACTTGCTCGTGGTTACTATATGTAAATGATAACTTTCGACTAAAAAAGTAGCTGAAAATACATTTTGCATTTTGATTTCTTGACAATTTTTCAAGGTTACTATGCAAATCATAATTATAAACCAATAAAATAGCTGAAAATACTATTTACACAAAGTAATGAAATATTTCAAGTTATAAAAACTACTTTTTTTTAACGGTTTTAACTAAACAGTATTACCCAGCATTACTTTTAAATAGTAAGAGTCAACTTGAAAACTATTCAAAAAGTATCACTTAGAAATAGTAATACATCCTAAAACATAGATAAGAGGTGTTGACTACAATTTTAAATAGCAATAAACGAAATTTGGATTAAATCATACATAACTCGTGAAATCTCGTAGACGTGGAATTTACCATTACTCTTTACTAGTTTTTTTTTCATCGTGATTTTTACCATTCTGTTTAGTCAAAACCGCTATGAAAACCATCAATTCGAGTGGGAATAACGAGAACAGGATCACTATAACGTTCATGAGCTAGCGTCATGGGTGTTTCGAGTTACTCAACGTTAATTTTGATAGATAAACAAGTCTCAGCCCATTCTTGGACCTCAAAGTTCTCAAAGGAAAAGACCTGACTTTTCTTTTGAGCAAAAACAAAAACAAAAAAAAACTTTTCTTTTTGAATAAAAAGTCAACAATATTTTTTTTTTCGAAAAAAAGGGTCAAATTTTGGATTTAAAAAATTTTTTGTTCTTTTTTTTTTTCAAAATATTGAAGAAAAATCTGTCGAAAACGTGTTGGAAAGAATTTTCTAAATACAATAGGTAATCAGTTAAATGGATCCGAAACAGGGACTGTTTAACCAATAAGACTAAATTTGTGCAAGTTTGAGCCCGATCGACTGACATTGATTTCAAAAGTGGGTTCATTTGATATGAAATCCGCCATATATATAATATGATTAAAATAACGTAGTTATTAAATCTCAAAGTGATATAAGTGCATATTAATGAACTAAAAAATATGAAAAAAAACACGCTAGAAACAAGCACGAACACAAGAACTTCAATGTGGACAGACAAATCATCGTTTATTTATTCCGCATATTCAAATTTCTGCAAACGAAATTTTTGCTTAAGGCTACAAGGCCATCTGTTAAAACGGTTACCTAACCCAATGACCGTCTCAATGACCAATGACCAATGAATGAAGAGAACGTCTGCCGGGATTCATGGCCCGTGACTGAAATGCCAAAATATCGTGCACGTCCGATCTTCCGGTACAAGGAATGCTGTTATCCCGAAGAAGGACCGTTTGGATAAACGAAGGTCATACCCGGGACGATCTCGAGGTCGCGATCATCCAGTCTTATCCGTTTGCTCAAATGGCGAAAATGTTATTGTTATTATATGCCCGAGAAACAATTTCCCTAAAATA
>JAUESI010000029.1:5050262-5064245 GCA_032275145.1 Synergus laeviventris
AAATTTCATTAACGAAAATTTAGAAAATTCTGCGGCGGCCGGGATTCGATCTACCTACAAACGCATCTAACGCAACTATAGCTTTAACATTTGGGAAAATTTATATTGCACATCTGGCGAAAGATCTTCATCCTCGTCATCACTTGACATGAGTTAATTTCGATTTTCAGATTGATCGACGTTAACCCTATCATTTTCTATAGGCCGTTCAGTCTAACCTCGAATCTTTCTAATTTGTCTAGGATTTTTTGAAGACTATCAGGAGAGGTTGATCGCGACATGTAATCTCATGTAATCTCGGTAATTCTTATTGGTGCTTCGGATTCCGAAGAATTTACATACCTACTTTCTTTCCCTATAATCTTTCGACGGCAGTTTTCTTTACAGAAATATTCAAAATATTTATATGTATATATAGGATATGTATTTTTTTTAAATCTATTTTTAAGAGTGTCGCGTTACAATTATTCGCGAAAGGTCACATATAAATACCTTTTAATTTTCTTATTTTTCTCGCTTCTTGAATCCTCAATGTCTTCTTGGGAGGTCCTCTTTGGATGTCTTTGGATGTACTTTTTGGATGTACTTTTTGCTTATTTTTGTAACAAAAACTTATATAACAAGCCTACTTGATTCAGCCTGTTAGGTGTTCCCCTTTTTGCTTTTCTCTCTGCGTTTTTTTTTGTTCACTTTACAATTTCATCTCTATTACCATATATTGTCTTTTTTCTCAAAGTTCACAGTTTTTAATTCACTTTTGTTCGTTCACTGGGATATATTAATGGTGAAATGTCCCTCACCGCTGCCACCAATTTATGTCGTAAATTTGGGTGAATTTTAGAAAAAATTGTTTATAATAAAACCGTTTTATTTTCTTATTCGATATAAACAATATTGTTATATTGCTAGGACCATAACTAAAACTAATTTACTTCTGTTCCCAGAGATAAAAATTATTTTGATGTTACTACGCGACACTCGCAGAGTGCCCATTACTTAATGCTCATTATAGGTGCGAGCATCCTAAAGATGTTCCTCGGCATCTCGCAATAAGACACCTTTTTTGCCGAATCGGCATGAGAAAACAATGCATACGTATATTAAATCGATTTTATACTCGACACCAGTCATCCTACAAGAATAAAAAAATGTATTATATTTAATTTTTATTACCGATGTTTTTTTCTATCAGAAAGTATATTGCACTTTATTCCGTGAATTCGCATCCAAATAAAAACATAAATGCAGTCTTACGTGATTTAGCTAGGGAATAGCGCATACAAATTTCCGGATGATGTAAAAAAAAAGCACGAAGAAGGCACAGAGAAATTAAAGAAACGAAGATTGCGTAAACTTTCGGAACCTCCACACCGTGAAATTGTTTCGTGCAATCTTATGCGATCAAATGGCATTCTGGCATTTCTTTTTCCAGCTGGGACATTGAACCACGGTATTATTCGAGGTCGATTGGAAGAGAGACGTAAAGTTAGAAGTTCTTGGCTACTCTCCCCGATACTGACACTTTCTCCTTAGGTGAATGTACAGGCACCCAACGCGTCTCAAATATCTCGTTCATCCTTTTCATTTTCTGTAGACGTGAGCAGAAATAGGTAATTCCTTTCAAAAAGTAGTAAACACTAAACATGTGTCGTCGGAATTTCTCCTCGGTTTAAGATTCCTTACAAAATAGAAAATCCGCACACAGAGCCTGCGAAACTAATTTTTCGTAGGTGTATATATGTCTGTTTTTACAACAACAAAAATCAATTGCTAATCAGTATAAATGGTTTAATATTACAATTATTTCTACAGTTTCCAATAACGAAATACTTTGCAACTCCGTATAAAAGCAAATTGTTTAAATTTGAAAAATAATAAGGTAAGTTTTTATTTTTAATAGGACTTCACTTTACATTTGTTAAAAAATTCAGATTTTTTAAATTATCAAGTAATTTCTCAAGCCAAAGCAGCTACTGAATAAAATAATTAGTAACAACTCACGTATTTTAGTAGATTTACTTATTATTAATTAAATTACTCAAACCACCAATTGCTCTTGGAATATCAATAATAACTTTAAACCTCGTTATTAAGAACAATGTTATTTTTGTTACATTACAACACAACTTTTATAATGTATTTAATAGATTTTAGGAGATTTATAAGGATTTTAAAGGATAATAAGGAATTTTTAGCTATTTTATATGAGATTCAAATGATTTTTTTTTTGGTAATATTTTTTTGAAGTCGGTCGAAGAATTCAGAGAATTTAATAAACTTTTAAGGAATTACAAAAGTTTTCTAGGAGAGAAAGATATCTCTCTCTCTCATGAAATTGTAAAGGATTTTAGAGGTATTCCTGGAATTAAACAAATTTTGTTTATTTTTGTCCTATTTAAGTTTTAAGAAATTTCAAGTGGTTTTTAAGAATTTTAAGAAATTTTAATGAATCTTAAAGTATTTAGAAGATTTCTGTGTAATTTTAAGGGATTTCAAAAGGTTTCTTCTATAAGAATAGTAGAGATTTTGAAAGTTCGAAAAATTTTCGAAAAAAAGCAATATTTAAACAAAACATAATTTGTTTCAATAATTTCAAAGTAACTAACTAATATTAATAATTATTTCACTAGGCCAATAACAATAATTTTTGGTATAAAAAAAAGTTTTTTAAAAAACATTAAATTTAAATAAATCGTTTAAATAATTTAATATTAAGTATGGAAAAACTCCTCAAAGGTTTTACAGACTGTATATCTATATCTATTATGCACGGCGGCACCCAATCCGAGAGCAACCGAGCCAAACGCTGCTTAACTTCGATGATCGAACGGGAAGGCTTAAATCATTTCATGCGTTATACAATGAACACATTATACGTATATTACATTTTCCTTCCAGTGGATATTATTCATAATATAGTAAATTTTCGTTATAAAGTGAAGATTATGCGTATTTTGTTGGCTACCTCACCGCCATAAGTAACTATTATTCCTAACATGCAATTATTACACTTGCAGAACATAATTCAACCGAGTGAAAGTATAACCCACTGCAATCGTTCACGATTCTACTGCTACTTTTTTGCAGTACCCACATACTTTCCCCTTATTTTCTTTATCTTTTCCATAAGTTTTCTATCCTCTGCATAACGAATCTCTGAGCAAAAAAGCAGGATGAAACGTCTGTTCTACATTTATGAACTGCAACTCTGTAATTATTGTCATTACTGCACTTATCAAGGATGAACAATTAACGTTTCGTGATCAGGATTCTGTTGGTTTTATTATACTTTCTTCCAATGTACACATTATCCTCTTATAATTGAATTCTTTATAATTCTTTGAAATCGTTGGAAATAATATGAACAAATCATCTAAAATCTATTAAATAAACTGTGAAAGTTGTATAATATGATAAAAATAACATATTTATTTATAAAATAACTCTTTTATTTATTGTAAGTAAAACTTCTGATCAGATTGCGGTATTTCATCTAGTTATTAAGTGGAAAAATTAATAATTCAGTAGTCAAATATAAGGTTACTAATTCAAATAGTCAAGTTCTTACTAATTTATATTAAAAGAGTATTCATATAACTCTGGGGGAAGATTTCATGCAATTATTACTGCCGCGCCTGTGATAACTCATCAATTCGCACAGTGAATTAGTCAACTTATCAATTAAATTCAGATCACTTTGGAAACGAAATCCTCTATATCTTCACTTACTGAAAATATTACATACTTTACCAGAAGAAGTCAAATTTTCGAAGCATTTATTGTCCGTTGGAGATGGTATAGCTACCAGAACTGATGATATAGTTCAGACAGTTTTCAGTAAAATTATTGAGGATAGTAGATTTGGAAATCTAAAAAAGACAGCTATATTATCAGTACGAAATGTTGATGTTGAAGAAATAAATTACACACATTGAATCCACCGAATCGTCCACCTAATCTTTCACGATTAAGAAACAATTGTATATTGCAAGTAATCAAACTTGCAAATAATATATTCCAAGATGTCGTATTTTAACAAGGATAAAGCACGGGCAATCCTCTTTATATAAATCGTATCACATTGTACTGTGAAGACATATAATCAATTTATATACTTTTAAACGATGCCAATTCTCAATGAAACTAATATTCGCAATGACAATTAATAAAAGTCAAGTAACCATGGACAATTATTGCATTTTCAAGAATTTGATCTTGGCCATCGCAAAGAATTTTCTTGGGAAAATAACGACAAAATAATATTATTAAGAGTTATACCATATACATAACAGAATTATTATATTATGAATATATAGATACAGAATTATTTAAATAGATTATATAATGGATTTAAAAATTAACGATCGGACTCAGGTGACGAGGATTGGATGATCTTAAAAATCCCTTTACTTATTAGGTCGCTCTTTTTTTTATGAAAATGCAATTTTATTGTGAAAAAATGATTACAATTGAATCATTCAAAGTGTTGCCCATCGTTAGCTACAACTTTTTTCCACCTTTCTGGTAGAGCTCGAATACCTTTACGGTAAAAGTGTTCATTTTTTGAGGCCTCAATCAAGCCATTCTTTGATGTTTTCAAATGAGTGGAACTGCTGACCAGCCAGACTTTTAGTTTATACTCATTTATAGTCAGAGAACGAAGGTATTCTGATTTGAGTACTTTAAAAAGAAGGCTGAGATGGTGGCGAAGGGTTCGGAACCCGGTCGAAACAGTTAAGCTCTCAACCAGCGCCACGGTTTCATCGGCGGTGTGACGAGACGGATGGAGGGGAGTATCTCCGACCCGACGGTGAGGCCGGCAACACAGAAAGCGCGACACCACGCAGCGAGGATCCTCATGGGCTGCTCTCGCTGCAAGATTACCTCGGGAGAGGCTCTAGCCTAGAGACTAGCCCTAGAGGTCCTCGAAGAGATCAATGGCCGTGTCGTGGACCGAATTCTGGAGTCTTTAGGAGAGGGGCTGATCCCTAGGTTCCACGACACAGTCCTACGGAATGGAAAAATCGTCTTCATCTGTGAGGATGTAGCGACGGTTGGGTGGCTGCGAGAGGTGGTGCCCCTCCTGAAACAGCTGACGGGTCTCAGGTGCGGCTTGTACGCCCTGAGGAGCTCATCAAACGAATTAAGCTGACGGTAAAGGTACCACCTACGCAGAGGTAGGCAAGCAAGCAGTTTCAGCTCCTAAGCTTGCAGAATATACTGGGCTTGATACCAGGAACTGGGTGATCCACGAGGTAGAGACCCTTGAGGCTAACTTTAGCCTGCTAGTTCTTGGGGTCTACGTCAAATCTTTTGACGTGATCAAGGCCAGGAACTTCAAGACCCACCTGTGCACGGGCGAAGTTCTTTTTAAAATTGTCCATCCCAAGGACCAGGTGTGCTTTGCTAAATGATAATCGAGGCGATACGTATTAGTCAGAATGGCTATGACGAGAACGGAGATTTTCCAATTAAACCTGCACCATAGCAAAGGAGCGTCGGCGATTCTGAAAAGGTGCATGTTTAAGATGCAAACAAGCCCAGCCTTTGGGCTATTGCAATAACCGTGGTTCTACAAGGATCTCATTCGAGGTCTTAAGCCTTCGGAGAAGGTTTATGCTTTCGGGGAAAATCCCAGAGCATGTGTGGTAGCTAGAGGCATAAACATTGCCTACTTGCAGGAATACTCAACTAGGGACCTTGTGGCCAAATTAGAGAAGAATTGTAACCTGGGACAGGATGGTAGTCAGTTAGTTATAGCGTCTGCTTATTTTGCGCATGATAGGGACGTACCTCCGGTGGAGGTAGGGAAGCAGGTCGGTTATTGTAGAGAGGCAGGCCTTGAACTGTTGATCGGATGTGATGCAAATGCACACTGCTTGGTATGGAGCTCGACTGATGACAACCAAAGAGGGGATGAGCTCCTAGAATACTTAATAGGGGAAGATCTCGAACTTCTCAAAGACTATTGGAAGCCAACGTTCGTAACGGTGAACAGACGAGAGGTCCTAGATCTTATGTTATGCAATCCGAGATTGAGAGCAAGGGTTGGGGAATGGAAAGTGTCCGATGAACCCACCCTTTTAGACAATAGACTTTTAAAAGCCGCTCTGATTGGGTAGCCTTCAAGGTAGGTACGGCAGTCCGAAAGAAATCGATCAGATTGAGCTCAAAGTTAGGACAGTGATATGAGTGAAACTGTCTCGTTATAAGAGTGGTCACAGAGCAACGTAAGCTCAAGTGGAATACTGAACTCTCTGAAAGGAGAAGGGGACTCGGAAGCTATTTAATAGGGCCAAAAAGACTCACCGTGCAAGCCAGAGTCACTACAATAAACTAACAAAAAAAAACTCAGAGGGATTCGTGGAGAGAACTGTGCTCTCAAACGAGTACAGTCTCGGACATGGCGAAATCGGCTAGAATTCTAGCAGGTTCTCGTGGAGAAGAGCTTTGATATCTAGAAACAGAAAACGGAGAAATCATTCAATCTCCGAAGGAAACCCTCGAGTTGCTAATGAGAAACAGCTTTCCGGATTTTTCCGATCTTCAAGAGGCTAGCGAATCTACCCGCCGTAGGGACGGAGAGAAATCCTGGAGTTTTTCAGCAGAGGTAGTTAAGGCAGAGAAGGTCAGATTAGCGATTGAGTCCTTTGATTTTTATAAGGCTCCGAGGCCGGATGGTATATACTCAGTGATCCTCAAAGAAAACCTAGGGATGGTCCTGGTGACTCTGGTGGGAATCTTTAGAGGCTGCATAGCGGTCGGACATATTCCTGTGGTGTGGCGAAAAACCAGGGTTGTCTTTATTCCTAAAGAAGGAAGGAGAGGAAATAAGAAAGTGAAGGTTTACAGACCCATCAGTCTGAAATCCTTCGTTCTCAAGACTAGTTTCTAAGTCTAATACGTTTCACCAACAACCATGTTGATTGTCCTGCGTTTGTGCCCATCCAAGTGGACCTTTTTTTTGTTGCATTGTTCTCTTTCGCATGGTCCAGTGTTTTGTACCTTCTACATATGCTTGATATTCGCCTTCAACTAATCTCCCTGGTTGGAAATCCGCCTGGCTATCTGCTAGACCTACAGTCCTACACTCACTCCAAGCCAAACTATCGGCTTAGGGGATTCAGCTTTTTTGCGACTCGCATTCAAACCAATTTAGCGGCGCTACGAATTTTGCTTAAGGAGCGACGAATTCCTCTGGCCCAACCATACTGTATCCAGAATTAAGAACATCTGACTTATTATAATAAATTTAACCTTTATTTCCTAACCCTTTGACAACATTATTTCTAAAGCTCTTTCTCTCTCGCGCTCTCTCTATCCACATCCCTCGGGGAGGATGTGTATTCCCGCTGTCTCCGTCTTCCCGCCTTTTTATCGAGCAGGTGGGCCGGCATCCCAGCCATCGTGTTTCCCTCCTACTAAACCCCCAGGAAAGCTAGCATACTGCACGACTCTGGGTCCTACTCCTATTCTATTAATCTCTCACAACCCTCTACAACCCAAAAAGTAGACACTGCAACAAGTCGCGTAAGCTATCTTTTAACAAGTAAGTTCTTACTAGAAGATTTTGGTATTAGAGCTACTATTTCATCTAAGATTAAAAAGTGAAAAAATAAATAATTCAGTAGTCAAATATAAGGCTACTGATTCAAATAGTGAAATTCTTACTAATTTAGATTGAGAGAGTATTAATCTGCAATATACATGTTACATATATGTACAATCGATAGGCTGCAGAGAAATAAGGGAATGAGTCACCTTTGGACAGTGCGATCACGCAATTAACACAATAATAAAGATCTGACCTACTGCGAAAAGAAAAAGAAGGCGGAGAAAAAGAATTAGGCCGCCAAATACAGTTACCGCACGGTTATCTAATGTTTATATTCTGTAAAATTCTCTACGCTTCTTAGCGACCGAAAGTAGAATCCCAGTGAGATAGACCTACATAACACGTTCTAAATTTTAGTTTACAGTTATGCCATTTTAAAATCGCTTTTCCTTTACTTTAAGAGTTCCGCGCTCGCGCCGTATGCATCCGGTTCAGAATCGCAGATTTGTGTATTTAGTGGGAAAAGGCTTTCATAGCCAGACGCGTAACTGTTAAACAAATAGATCATAACCGTTCCATATTTTCTTATCTGATGTCGTAACACATGTTACGTAACGTTGTCGCACAAAAATAGTCCATTATTGAAGGAAAATTGCAATTTCAAAGTTTTGCGGATTACATTATTGTACCATAATATCAGTGTAACAATGCAACTGGAGTTGACTGGATCCTCAGCCTTCACAGAGACCTACATATTGGTGTATTACAATACGGCATGTAAAAGTTTTCAAGAGTTTTCGCGCATTCAAGTTTACCCTCCTTTTGACAGGAAATGCAGGGATCCCATGACTTTTACGACTTTATATCGTCTCGCGACGCGACGCGATGCGACTTCTCGATTTCTCTCGAGTGTCGCGGCGGATTATGAATCGTTAGGGCGTTACGTAAAAAATGGTTAGTCGTGTCGAGGTGAAAGAGAGGCGGCACTGAATATCGGGGTCAAGTGCTCCGATGGTAGGCAGAGGCCTACTTTACTTTAACTAGGCTTAGACCACCGTGAAATAGTAACCGCCGCCGCACACAATATTACCCGGCGGACCTTTCTAATCGTGGCCCGTATTTAGAGTGGCAAAGAATTATTGTCCTCCTTACTTTAAGTGTTACATGGCGGAGGATAGCTATCTTCGATCCGCTTGACACCTTTATTGTTCCAATACTTCCAATAACTGATGCTATTAGTCTAATTTTTCAGGCCGCCATGCATTTCTTCTTTTACAGTATATCGCAGAAATACCAAATCCAAGCGAGGGATTGACAATCCAAGCGATTTCAAGATGACTTCACGTGAAATCACTTGATATCATATGAATTAAATTGTGTTTATGTGAATACATGTGACTATTATATGAATTCAAATTACTTTAGATAATTCAGGAAACTGAAGACCATTGAATTCATTTGAACTCATGAACTCCGGGAGATTTCACTGAATTAGAGTCACTTGAAGTCATTCGAATTCACAATCAGTTAAGGTGATTTAAAATCATTTTTAGTGATTTTAAGTGATTTTAAGACACTTTGAGCAATTTTAAAGAAACTTAAGAGATTTGAAGTGATTTTCAACCCTCTCGAATCCAAGTTGATTTTCCTATTATAAAAAGACGGTTCCGATTATGTAAATCGGAAATAGATTCTCGCAATCTTCAAAATATAAAGCCACATTCTCTCTTCTTACCTATTGGTTGGATTTGTATTCGCTCCCTGTACTTTATACACAAAAAAATTCCAGTTTTTGTTACAGTTTAAGTCCATTTTTAGACTTAATTCTAGATTTAAGCCCTTCTTAAGCTTAAAACAAGACCGTAAAATCTTGCTTTAATTGTAAGACTAAAGAGTATTAAGTTTAATAGGCTAAAAAAAAATAACAAAAACTAGGTTTTTTTATCGGCATGACATCGAGATCAGAACTGAGAACTGATTTTAAGGAATTTTAATGAAACAAAAGAATTCAGAATGTTGTCCAGTTATTTAAAAATATTTTTAAGGATTTCACACGATTCAACATAATCGCCAATAAATTAATAGATTTCAGGTGATTTCACGATACTTCAAAGATATCTAGAGATCTCAAAGAACATCAAAAGATTTGAAGTAATTTAAAGTGATTTCAAAAAAATGCAGATGAGCTTTCAGATTTTCATGTAATTAACCAATCTTCTTAAGTATTTCCAGGGAGTTTAAAAGATATTAAAGAATTTTAGAGCATTTTAAAAGAAGATCCAAAATATATAAGGCTTTTCAAAAGATTGTAAGTGAATTTAAGGAATTTAAAGTGATTTCAACAGATTTCAAAAGATTGCAAGTGAGTTTGGAGAATTTAAGGGGATTTCAACAGATTTTATAAAATGTCAAAGACAAGAGATTTCAAGTAATTTAAGAATGCAAAAACAAAAAATGTTTTTGCATTCTTTAAATTTGTTAAATCTCTTGAAACAATTGATTTCTATAAAATATTTTGAAATATCTTAAAATATTTTGAAATCACTTGAAATCTACTGAATTCCTTGAAATATTTTGAATTATATTGCAGAAACACTTTTTATGACAAGATATTTGTTTTTCAGGCAAAAACAAAATGATTAAAGTTTGAGATTTTTAACATAAGATTTTTTAAAATTGACTATTATTGATATAACATAATATAACATAATATAACATATTTTGTTTTACTACAAAATCGAGTAATAAAAGCAAAACTGAGAGCAGAGCATACAATTATTTAAATCGTTCCCGAATGACCAATATTAGCAATCTTCCATTTGTGAAGTTATTAATGAAATACAAAGATATCTTCCAATAAAAGAATATGTACCTTTATTGCGAAATTTTTGAGAAAATGATGTAAAAGTATGCCACATAGACTATTTATGATGAATGTAAGGTAATTAGAGTCATGAGGGTGGGTAGGTAACCGGTTGATGATTGCCAAATGTTGGTTGGTCTCTGGCCCTGAACTTGAGACTCGAACTGCGGACTTTCAGTAATGACTTGCGATTTGAACCTCGTTTCATTTCGTTTCGTCGGTTCAATGTCTTCGAAAGTTTCGCCAGGGCCGCTCTCGAAATTCCATTCGCTACACGATATACATCACAGGAGGTCACTATTACGACTACCGTGTTCGAATAGCATAATGTGTGTATTATTACGCCTTTACACCATCAAGAGTTCATTGCCATTTCCCATGCACAAAGCTTTGTGCCTCAATCGTTCCTCAAAACCAGATGCAAGAAAGAAAGTGCTTCTTATTTAGAAAGCCCTCTTCTTTGGACGATCGTAACGACTATCATTAACTCGGATTTCAGATACTTCTTCCACAAATTTATGATGTTTATTACATTTATGCATGAATGCGTGCACGCATTTATGCATTTATGGATTTATGCACCTCAGTATTTCTAGTTATGTGTCAAGCGTATTATATGGGTTATCTAAAGATAATACATAAATCTTCACCTTGAAAGAAATAGAACTTTTCTCACAATTCCACAATCTGCACCACGAAGAATGGAGAATTACGAGTTCTACATTGCTATAATTGCGAGGAGACTATACTTTCAATCTTTCGATACGAATCTTAAAGTGATGAGGATTATTAGTTGGAAATTTTCAAAGAATTGATCAACATCCGAATTCAGATTGATTTGCAGGTGCACTGCAGAAATTCGATTGCATGCCTCTAGTCCATTACTTAAGCCATATTAAAGCAAATATATAACTTGGTGTAAACAAACTGCAATTGTGAGTACGACCGTTGTACCTATTAATGTGACGCATGAAACGACCGTGTGGTGAAACTGAGGAAGGAAGAGGATTATTAACGATGCATGTACTGTCGACGAACATCAGTATTTATGAATATGTTAAGCTAAACGATTTTGCATTGATGCCTTTTGCGTGTGAGGAAGAATGAATCAGTTCTCGTGGAGTTTAAAGTGTTGGCTCTGTCCACACAATATGCATATGTTACAGAGTAACATTACATAAAAAGATCAGTTCCATTGCAGAGTGGCCACTTTACAGGGAACCTAATTAAATAACCGGAAGTCTCGGAAATACTATTTGGGGCGAAGATAGGATGTAGATAGGACGTCCCTTTTGGAAGGAAAAAGATAGGAAGTCTATCCATTTGAATATTTTTTAATCTTCAGGATTGAAATGGAAAAGAAAAATGTATCCAAATGTATCCTTCCCAATACATACCAATCTACTTCTATCTCTTTTTTCATCTACAATAACCCTTTTAATCTCCGCTTTTCTATCTTTCTGCATTCTTCGTTTGTCTTCGACAATCATTTCCTATCCACGCCAATCTTTTCCTATTCTTCGCCTATCCAAATCAATATTTTTCTATCTCTTTTTCCATCAACTGCCGCGCCCCTATCATTTTTAATACCTACTTTCCTATCCATTAGATCTATCCTTATATAATAATTTCAATCCTTTTCTATCTCTCTTAAAGTATCCATTTCTAAGTCTATCCATTCCAATCTTTATTTTTCTATCCATATCATATTCAACAAGAATATTCTTGTAGAACTGCTTTAATACTTTTTTAGTCTTTCTCGAAAGTATACCACAATGTCTATCTTTTTCAATCCTTATCTTTCTATCCATATCTATCCTTGTACAATCAGTTCAATCTTTTTATATCATATGTATTTTTTTTTATTTCTTACTGGATCGAAAAAGATAGGAAAACATGTAGAGCTTAGTAAATATGACGAATACACAAAGATAGAAAAAGATAGCGTTTGATGGATGCAAAGTGTGTACTTGGGAGATGATGCACCGGTTGGATAGATTTAGATTATAAGTAGATTTAGATTATCCGGAAGACTTGGAGGACATTCATAATAATTTCCTAACCACCAGGGTCAAAACAAGAGAAACTGTTAAATACCCTCCTACCTAAGCGTAAGTACATTATCTATTACCGTGCACCCTAGAAACTCTTGAGAATGGGCTTAACCATGTTAAAATTTATCGTGTATTGCAGTTCAATCAATCTAAATGGTTAAAACCCTACATTGATTTAAACGCAACAAAGAGGTCAAACGCTAAGAATGAATTTGAAAAAAACTTATTTAAACTAATGAACAATGCAGTGTACGGGAAAACCATGGAAAATGTACACAAACATGTAGATGTGAAACTCGTGAGAAAGTGGAAGGGTAAGTATGGTGCAGAAGCTCTCATATCAAGACCTAATTTACACAGCCGGCCAATTTAGGAGGAAAACTTGTTGGCTGTGGAATTTAGGAAGACTGAGGTTTTAATGAATAAAACAATTTATATGTGGCTTTGTCTTCTGGATGTTTCGAAAAGCTTGATTTATGATTTTCATTACGATTATATGTTTAAGAAATATGGTAAACTATTGTATACCGTCATTTACAGTCTCATGTATGAAATTAAATGAAATAAAATTGTTGTGGATATGAAAGAAGATATCCACAAATTTGACATCTCCGATTTCTCTTCAAATAATGTCTAGGGAATGCCGCAAGCCAAAATAAAAGATTTTAGGTTTAATGAAATATGATTCCAGTGGAAAGATAGTAACAGAGTTTGTTGGCTTGCAAAGCAAAATGTACAGTTTTCAGGTTAATGATCAATATTTTATAAAGAAAGTCAGAGGTGCAAAAGCGGGCGTAGTAAAAAAAAAGAGTTTTGTCTATTATAATGAATGTTTGCGAAATATTTTGACTCAGACTAGAACACAATATACAATTCGATAAGTCCCTTCAATGACAAGCGATACTTATTGTCAGGCAATACAGATACCCTAGCGTGGGGTCATTACAAAATTAAGAATTTAGAGGATGAAAGAATGGATGTGGACAGTGAATGACTTTTATATCGTACGAGTGTGTATAAATATGAAATACTTTTTATGTAAATATAGAAATTTTAATTCTTTAATAAAAAAAATCATTGTATTAATTTATTATTTAACTTTATTCCCATAACTTTATAACTATACCTTAACATTTGTTTAGTTAAACTTTAACTTCTGTGCAAGTCCAAACAGGATTTACCCTCACTTTCATTCCACATTTTCATGCAAGTTCAAACCTATTTTTGTTCTCCCACTGCCACATTATTTTACTATACATTAACATTACTTTAACTATACTTTAACATTAGTTAATTATATTTTAACATTATTTTAATATTAGTTAACTATACTTTAACATTACTTTAACTATAATTTAACATTAGATAACTATATTTTAACATTAGATTAACATTAGTTAACTATACTTTGACATCACTTTAACTATACTTTAACATTACTTTATTTACATGCTTAACTTGTTTATGCAACTATTATTTGCATTGTCAAAACCGAGCCATTTGACATAAAC
>JAUESI010000029.1:5069276-5080613 GCA_032275145.1 Synergus laeviventris
ATAAATCTATTTCAGTGAATTTGTGAGTTAGTTTACTTACAACCTACACCCGTAACTTACCGCGAATCATCCCTTTAAAGACTTTAATTACTTGTTCGCATATTCAAATAACAAAAATTCTTATATTTGAAACTGTTATCAGCACGTATGGGTGCAGATAAACTATAGTTTTTCTTATATGTATTAGTAGCAATAAGAATTTCTTTTTTTTTTAGGATCATCTTTGCTGATGAATGCTTCAATAAGTTTTTATTTGAATAAAAGATCGAACAAACTAGTATTTTTCACATAAATCTTATCACCAACATAGATATATTGACCTACAAAACTTATATAGGCTTTTCACCAATCATAAACGTTCCATCACTAAGTTTACGAACACCATATATTGTATCCAAATACTGTTTCCTATTCTTATTTAATAAGAAGAGCAATTTATTAGTTAACTTGTTATAATTTTCAGTACGCTCAATATTTTCATCAAAACTTTTATCATACTTTTCAGGAGGTTCAACATTTTCTTCAAAACTTTTGTCAATCATAGTTGTATCATTAGAATTATCATGTTCTTCATCAGAAAAAGCAGTCAAGAAAGAAAAATTATCATTTTCTGCCTTACCTTCTTGTTTTTCTTCCTTTTTAATCTAATTTGTAATTACTTTATTTTTATTTATCGTTAAATCAGACACATCTACTAACTTTTGTAGTGGTGTGTATAGAGATTTAAAAGTTTCACTCAAAATACTTTCTGTGGCCTCTTTACCCATCTTTATCATACAATGTTTCCGTCTAATTACATCGCTAACTTTCGCTATTTGACTGAGTACATCTCTTTCCTTTCGAAACATGTTTATGCCTCAATGTCTCAGATTAAACTAACCTCGTATTCTACCTTTACCCTCAACATTTTTTGGTATTTTACCCCTAATTCCAATTTTCGCTGGATTCAATGCACTTGGAGCTCTTACTGATTGCGCAGCTGGTGTAGCAAAAGCTGTAAATGACTCCAATGCAGTTAAACAGGAACATCAAGAAATTGAACGTCATAGCAGGTCAATGGAGGAATTAGCTCTTGGAAAAGGGCTATATTTGAAACCCTATTCACAAGGTCTAGGGCTCTATCTCAATGCCCATTCTCAAGGTGAAGGTCTTAAATCTAAAGAACTTAAGTTAAGATGCTTGCATTGAAGCTACCATATGGTGTGTTAACTGATTTTGATATACTCAATTATGCCAAGACTCTAAAGATTCCATATATGTCTTTATTCGAAAGTTTTGGTAACCTTCAACCACCAAAAGAACTTGACAGGAATCTGGGTGATGGTAGCTTCATAAAATATAATCATGATAGATATCAAGATTATAATACATTTCAATGTGACCATTGATGTCTTATATTCCTATTTGAACAGCTTAAAATAAAGAATAAATATAATCTATACAATTGTAAGTAATTCCTTGCGTATAGTCAGTATACAGAAAGACATCATCATGGATGAATTGCTCATGCTCTCACCAAACAAGAATTATGCTCTAGGTCTGGTTGAACTACTCACATTCAATTCGATTCCTGGCGTTGACGAAGGGAAGAATACATTTTATATTGTTGATGTGGTGGTCACTATGCCCCCTGGTAGCTCTGAAATTGAAGATATTGAAAAATATGTACAGTTATTTCTTGCAAACAATGATGACTTTTCTGTCATAATCATTCCAACAAACAAAGATGAGCTTGAGAAATATGTACAAAAGAAGTCAGAAATAAAAGATATTATAATAAGTATTAAACCCAACAACAATACGTTACGTAGTGAAATTAAAAGTAATCTTGAAGTTAACTTTAAGCCAAAGGATTCTATTGGTCAACTGCTGGGATTTACATAACGTATTCTTGAAGCTAATAAGAATCATACATCAGATTTACCAGTATCTATCCTCAAAGTAAATGTTCTCAGAGTTGAGTGCAATATTACAACCGGAGCATATATTAACAATCGTAAAGTGCACACGATTCATGAATTCTTCCCAATAGTTCCACCAGGATATAAAATCGTTGAAGTACCATCACATGTCATTTACCTTCCGATCGCCGTAAAGACAATACGTCATATTCAGCTTCGCATTGTTGATCAAGACGTAAAATTAGTGAATTTTCGAGGAGAAACTATAACAAGCCGATTACACGTAAAGTCAACGTGATGGGTATTGTTTATAAAGTAAAGTAGGTGCGGAAGTTATATATAAGTAAACCACCATGTCAGAAACCAATCAGTCTTCAAACTAGGTCTAAGACTTGTACAAGAAAACAAAAGAGAAAGAAAATGTGACCATTAATTTATATATTTTTACCTGTTGCTGTTACAAATATGGAAGAAGTACTAAATATTTAAGCTCCAGTTAACTATGATGAATCTATAGCTCACTATGAGATTCATGCCCGCATCAACCTTACGCTTAATCATCATTTAATAATAGTTATGAAATAAGAATTACAGTTTAACATCCAAATGTATGCATTCTTCGAAGTCAAAGCTCATTGCATGTACATGGAAGGTTAGTTAAAGATGATGGAATTACAAATTTTATTAGATTGCATTTGATTAGTAGCAACAGCTACAAATTTGATTAGTACTGCAATCTGCTTTTTATTCGATGAAATTCGCTACGAGTTGAATGATATTGAGATGGACCGATGCAAAAGTGTTGGATGTACCAGTGCAATTAAAGGATGCATTTTTCTAACTCCTAATCAAGTCAATTCTATCTGCAAATGCAGACTGGTTTGCAATAGATTTGAATACTAGAAATTCCCTATATAATCGATTGTAGCAAATGTTTCTTTCCAAATGATTTGATCGATGCGATGCTAAGAAATTAGATGGTCTTTCTCCTAGTGGCATTGGATTAGACATCTAGAAGGTCGACAAAGGAGGGGGGATGAATGAACCTTCTTTTCTTCCTCTTTACCCCTCTACAAATGCGTAACGACCGCATGACGAACATGCAATGCACTTTCATAAAACTTTCAGCTTTCCACTGCAGCCACGATTACAGTGGAAAAGAAACTATTTCTCCCACGGATTCTTATTGCCCAGAGAGGATCGTATAATCGCAACATATCTCGAGACCTTGAAGATTATGCTATTCTGCATTCTTCATTTTATTAGACAATACGAAAACAGGAATAGTGAAAATATATACTTAAGGCACTTGTGAAATTAATAGCAGTTTGTAAATTTCTTAATAGCGAGGTAATAAATTTAATGATAAGTGCGGTGCACTGACAAAACTGTGCAGTAAAATTGTTTCTGCCTGATTCTCATTTATTGCAAACCATTCATGATTTCTTGCTGATTATAAAATACTTGATGCTATAGGGAAGTACCAAAGTCAATAAAGAGAAGAATTTGAATTTGCATTTGACTTTTCATTTCGATTATGTTATTATCATATATGCATTGATATATGGTACATTGGTACATATCATTTATACGACAATTAAGAAATGAATTATTTGCTGCAAAATATTTCAAACGGATGCATACTTCAATAAGATAAATAACATTTAATAAAATAATTTCAAGATTTATGCAACACCATTGCAAAGAAAGACTTTTTTGCCTGTGTAGTGGAACGAAAGGCTTTCACGTAACTTTCTGTGCGGAAGAAATATATGTATATTAACATATAAGGCATTTGTATAAGTGTAAGTTGTTCCCTGCTAACTACTAATGGTCGTTAAGCGTTTCTACCTTCTCAATAATCTATCCAACAAGGAAACAATTTTCATCAGCGAAATTTTTAAATCTTGATTATTGAATTTCCACAAATGAAAGTTTAAAAATAATTAGAGAAAAAAGCAATAAAAATGAAACAGAATTCTGAATAATATGAAACATTGTAAGAAAAACTGAATTATTTCTCCAATAGATGTTTACGTTTTTGGTATGGGAAATGAGTCCGTAACGTAATATTTTCTTATGTAATTATGCTTGATGTTGAATAATTCTTCTTTTAATGCACACAACAACATTTATTTACGTTTTGTGGTTATGTCTGCAGATTTATGCAATGTGCAGATAATGTATATTCATAAACTGATTTTCATCTTATAATAACATATATGGTATATTTGTAGAAAACTATGGTACATTTCCTAGTCCATTTTTTTATATCTTCAGTTTAAGTTTACGACCGATATTACAAATCCTTTAAAAAGAAACTTTATAAAATACCGTCAAATATTCCTAGTGATTCCATAAAAAAACCACTTAAAATCTTTTCAAACTCTTTAAAAATTTCTTTACAAATTTCTTTAATTTCTTTCTTTCTTACGTAAGATTTGAATATATAAAAAATCTGACATTGAATCCAAAATTTTATTTTTGCTCTCATTCCTGACTTTTGTTCTTGGTATTATTGAGATATTATATTCTAATATAAAAAAATATTTAGTCTGTAAAAAAGTCGAAAAATCGTCTTACGTAATTTATGGATGAGCTAAATTCGTCTAAGATCCTCTGGAATCTTTCAAAATCTTTAAAAATTTCCTTAAATCAACTAAAATCTCTTGAAATTTTTCGAAATTCTATGAAATTTCACGAAAATTATTAAAATTTTCTGTCTTCTTTTGAAATACCTTCACATCCTTTACAACCATTTACAATCCTTCAAAATATCTTGAAATATTAAGAATTCTCTGAAAAATTCAGAATCTAATTCCGAAAATCTTTTGAATTTTTTGAAAATCTTTCTAAATATTTTGAAATTCCGTCAATATATGGTAAAATCATTTAAAAATCTCAAATCTTTTTTAGATTCCTCCAAAATTCCATGAAATTATTTTAAATCTCTTAAATATCCTAAAATTCTTAAAAGTCTCTTTAAATCCCTGATTGAAACTGTTTTTTAATGACAATAGATATATGGTATAAAAAAAAAGAGGAGATTGCAGATTTTCATGTCGATCGCTATATTGAGAGATATGTCGTGATCTTTTGATCTTGAACCTGCTGGAGAAAATGAGTAGCAAATTACGAGTGTAGTGAAGATCTAGAAACTAGGATAAGATTAGATCGCCGGGAAAGGGAATGGGAAAGGGAAAGCCGAGTGCATCAGAAGTGCAGCTCTTTTTCTAGAAGAAGGAAAGTTTTCATTTCTCAATCTTCTAATTAAGCCGTTCATTGTCAGGTGCAGAGCGCGACCTCAGCCGCGCTTTCAGAACTTGGCGAAAACTCGTAACTTGTAACTCGTAGTTGATAATAATTGAGGAGGCGACATCGTTGCAGAGGATCGGAAGTTGTCAGTCACGATCTTGGTTAAGTTATAATCTGGCAGAGAAAGAGAAAGGTGAAGTGCACGCACGCAGACCGTTTTCTTCTCTTTACAGGAGAAGAAAGTGCAACGATGACGTAGTCATGATCTCACTTCCACCTTCCCCCTTTTCCTTCCTTCTCCAGAATTTCCCTCTCCTACTACTTTTTTCACCTTCACCTCTACTCTTTATCCCCCCTTTCCCACTCCCCCCTCCTCATCTATCTTCTCCAGTCAAGTTGAGTACCTTCATTCACTCCCACTCTTTCGACAATTACCCGTACTCGGTACCCTCCATGTCCCTGAAATTCCATGTTCAGGACCTACCTCAAGGTGTCTGTCCTGAACGGGTCGAGAGCAGCTTCGAAGGTAATGGAAATAAAAGGAGGGGCATTCAATAATTTGACATAAAAGTAACTTGCTATCACTTTTATTCTTCCAAATTTCTATTTGCCATAATTTATATTCCGCGGGTGGTGACGACTACTTGACCGGGAAATGACCTGGAATTTAGTAAAAACCGACATTTTACTTCTGATCCTATATAGTTATAATTCAAGTTCTAATTCTTTTAATAATAATTATCTATACTATATGAATTGGATTAAAGTTTTAGACGTATAGTCTGACGATTTTTTTTACATTCATTGGAATAAAAATATCATTAAAAAAAAAAATTTTTCAATATTCTCAAAACACAACAATTGAATTTATTTACTAGCATAAATTTACCCAAGATTGTGAGAGATTCTGAGATTTCATAGAATTTTAAAGACACTTTAAAGGATTATAAAATATTTTACGTTATTTTAAGGAATTTTAAGAATTTTTCAAATTTCAAAAAGGGATTTTTAAAAGTGTTTGACAAGAATTATCAAAATTTTTTTTTTTAAGAATTCATAATGTTTTAATGGGTTTTAACTGATTTCAACGAATTTGAATGAATTTAAAGATATTCCAAGAGTTCCAGGAGACAGTAATGATCTCCAAGGAATCTTGAAATATTTTAAACGATTTTATAACATTTACAGAAGATTAAAACATTTCATAGAAGTTCAAGTCATTTTAAGGGTTTTCATTTGATTGCCTGCACATTTTTTTTTTAAAAGGATAACACAAAAATTCTTTAGATATTTATTAAAATCCTCTAAAATCACATGAAATCTTTATGAAATCCCTTGAAATCCCTTAAATATATATATATATTTATAATCTGAAAATCCTTAGCAATGCTGGGTAAATTTCTGCTAGTATATATAGTAAATAAAAATAAACTATATACATATAAAATATATATATATATATATATATTTTTTTTTTGTGGAAAACACTTTTTCTATTGACAATTCAACATGCCAATACCTTTTTTTTTTAAACTGAAATATGTAATAGAAAATCTATTTTTTTTTATATCGAAAAGTAAACTATTTCGTTGAAAATTCACTTTTTCGATTGAAATATTATAAGTATTTTTGGTGCAAAATTAATTTTCTCTGTTAATGATTCAAATATTTAATTTTTGATTAGAGATTTAAATATTTATTTGAAAATCCATGTTTTCAATTAATTTTCTATTAATTTTCTTTTTTAAAAAACAAGTGTTTTTGGTTGAAAATTGAAATATTTAGTCAAAAATCTATTTTTTATTCAAAAAGTAAACTATTTTGTCGGAAATAAGACTGAAAATTTAGTTTTGATTGTTCAAAAGAACGAATTTTTGTATCAATTGTATTTTAAACTATAGAAACATTTTTAAATATTTATTTATTTACTTTGAAAATAGTTCTAAAAGGAACTTTTGTTTCAAATTTAAATATTTAGTTGAAAATCCACCGTTTTGATTGAAAAATAAACTGTTGTTGTAAACTAATTGTTGATAGTCCAAATATTAAATATTTTGTTGAAAATTAACCTGTACAGCATTTTTTGCTGTAAAGCCTGCGAATTATTACATGAAAACATTCAATGGAGTTAGGAAATTTTTCGATCAGGTGCGGACTAATAAAGACTCAATAAATGCAGATTGCAGAATAATGATTGTAGCTGAGGAAAGTAGGCTAATCGTTTGGAAAATTGATATTGGCTTCTAAATGAACTGCTTCATTGGAAATCGAGTAGGTACTTATGTACCTATCTTTTGTTTCTTATCCCTGCGTAGGTACCTATAATAATGTCGATTGTGAGAACTTTGGAAATCCGACTATATACCATTCGCAAGATTGTTTTAGAAATAATCGGTCTGGTCATTCGCTATCGGATTGAATCGTAAAAATGTAGTGCAGACTCTCTACTAAAGATTTCAAAATGACAAAGGTTCAAAATTCAAGGACATTATTATTTTATTTATAAAAATTGTTCATGAATGATACGTGCATGACGCTTGCATGTGATGTAGAGTTGTGTAGACAATCGTATAGTTTCGCGTTTATAGAACTTGATCTTTGCCTTTGCTTCACGGTGCAGTTAACTTTCTAGCAACTAGCTTGCATTATTTTTATGTATAGATAACCTGGTTTTCAGCGATAGAGATCGTTAGCGCCTTGATTCTCGAGCATTATTTTTTACCAACTCACACTCTCACGCAAACTTTCACGTGATGGATTGAACATTATGAAACGTTTATCACGTGAATAATATTTTTACTTATAATTTTCGAACGCATTTCATTTTCGTATAAAAGTTAAGTAAATTTACATTTCTCTATAGAAATATGATTCCTGTAATTCGTAAATATAACAACAAATATAACAGAGTAGACAAAAAATAAAGAAAATTAATTAGCTGAATTAATACCATAATGGCTTTAAAGTGCAATATATAACGACGTGACAGAACTGAATGTAATATAATACCATATATTACCAGATACTTATATTATGTATGAACGTATACGTTAATTCTGTGTAAATCCTTGTAAAAATATTTCACTCATTGCATGAATGATAACAATTAATGAATTAAGCTGGTTGAGTCTCGTTGATATTTATAAGGTATAATGCATGATTGAAAAAATATTCGAGGCGAATTCAATATAATAAATCTTTCCTGGTCCTAGAAATGATTTAAAAATAATCCGACTAATCGAAATACATAAAGAAAGATGTAATATATACAATAATAAGCTTTTTTTTCTTTTTTGCAAATCTCGGCTGGTAAACAAGAGTAGATAAAAAAATTGCGTCACAAACTAGCGAGCCAATTAATTTGAGCTCTCAGGCTCCGTCCTGTCAACTAATAATCATAAGGAAGTTTCGATTTGCATAACAAATCGCTATCTACGAGTTCCAGGGTCATGAGTATAGCGATTATTATGAGGAAAATATATAACAATGGCTGAGAAATTGTCATATACGTATACTTTATATTCAGGCAAACGATGAAATGTCATACCAAAGTAGTTATGCTATAAGTTTCTATTTGATTCACTTGCCGGTGAATCATGCTAAGTGCTAGCTGATAATTTACTAACGCAAAACGGAACTTACGCTATTGCGGCTATTACAAATAGTCTGAGTATGTTTCATTAAACACTAAATGCTTTTTGTTCGCGAATTACTCAAGCGCTTAATCATTGCGACGTACTAATTAGTCCAATTGTGTCATAATAATACAAATTTTATTGAATCTCTTCTCTTTTTAATACTTAGGATCATTTCAAATAGAATCAGAAATTTATTTATGGACTTTTATAGAGAAAAATCATAAATCTAGAAATTTTTTAATTATAATAATCTATCTGATTCAAGGGGTACTTGATCATGATCACTCTTGAAATTCTTTAAAATTCCTAAAAATATTTTAGTATTCATTAATCAAATTTCCACTAAATCTTTTTATTTCGTTTAAAAGTCCATGGAAACCTGTGAAATTCCTTTAGAAAATCCTAAAAAATATCTTGAATTACATGAAAATTCATTTTAAAAATTCTTGAGGTATACCTCAAAATTTCTTCAATTCTTTAAATTGCACGACAACCATATTTAAGGGATTTAACAAAATCCATAGACATTTTTTTAAAGTACCTAAAATCTCTAAATACCTTTGCATGCCAAGAAAGTTGCTAGAAAAATATTTGTAGTTTCAATCATTACAAGAATATAGTCAAGCGTAGGTATACCATAACATTGGAAAATAATAAATACAATAGTGAATTTATTAATCTACAAAGTAACATGCTAATTTCATACTGATAAAAATCGCGATTTAATTAGAATTGATAATTATTTCAGTTTTACCAGCTAATAGAATAGTTGAATCTTTAATTATACCTACATAATATAATTATGTCGTACTTTCATTTATAATGCTGCTTTTATGAAATCCCTCTTCATTAATCGGCATTTTATTCACTGATGTCTTGTCACTAGATCAAACAAAAAATACCATTCCTGTCCTTTCTCAACTTTTTATCCGTAAACACGATCGAGTAGTCTAACTAATACGACGCTAACATGATCGATGGGGCGTTATTAAAAATCGAGATACAGAATTAAGCGGAAATTTTCATGCGGTATTCTGTGTGAAATCGACGCATATTATAATATGCATGTGTATTTCGCACCTGCATCTATATATTACAATCGCAATTATATTGCGGATATTTGTGCAATGTACAATGTAAATTGCAACACCAATCAGTCGCTCCGGGTCAATCCGTGGGAATCACCGATATAACATACATATATTATACATATTATACCATATATATATATATACCATACTATATATATAACTGATCGAACTCACTATAAATACAACGATAGACGCATCTATATAGACTTCTAGGCTATCTAGATTGGGCCAGACTCGAAATGAAACGCGGAACCCGATCAGGCAGCTCCTGAATATAGATAGCTAGAATATTATATAACTTTATTTTATTTCTCAGCTCTGTAATTGTTTTTCACATATTTACAGATCATCATCACGCATCTGAATGTTGCAAGTGTTCACTGAACTGGCACATTTATGTGCTATTCAATTACTTTTTAGTATGCATAAATCATAAATTGACAAAACTCTATCACTTACGTTTCATTTTACAAGAATTCACGTTAATAAAAACATCTCAAGCATTCGGATGTTTAGATATATGATGTAAATCTATGGCCCCAATCAAATCCTCGTCATTCGTCCTATTTTGGCTACAAATAATATACCCTAAATCCATTTACAATTTGTTTTCTATTTCTTAAATGGCAATAAAACAATATACAATACATTGCTCACGTTCCAATTTTTTCATTCGACTGTATTTTTGCAATCCACGATCTCTAAAAAAAATATCTAAAAAAAATGATTAAGCACCTAAGCACCCTCTAAATGCTCTGTTCTCAGATTATTTCAAAATATCACTAGCAAATAATGATTTGTGATACGAAAAAAAATTTCATCATCATATCTGTCTCGGCTCGTTATAAATAAAAATCTCGAAAACAAATTTCGAGATACTCTCTCAATCCAGATATGTGATGAAACTTTTTTTAATAACACACATATCATCATTTACTAATAATATTTGAAAAGAAATCTCACAACAAAGCATTTAGTGACAGTTTAGCAGATCGGTTGAAAAGTTCGTAGGCTGAATATAGCTTTAGATATATAGCATTGTGAGAGAAGCAACTTTTGTTATTGTGTGAAAAAAATAGAGAAAAAAGAATTTCGTGTGTTAATGAAGCATTGCTTTTTGGTGAAAAAAAAAATACTGTTGAAGCCAATAAGGCTTGGCTTGATAAACATTATATTATTCGAACTCTGCACCAGGGAAATCAACCGTTAAGAAGTTGTTTGCTAAATTTAAACGAGGCGAAGTGAACGTTGAAAACGATGCACGCAGTGGATGTCCGAAGGAGGCTGTTACCGACGAAAACATCAAAAATATCCACAAAATAATTTTGAATGATTGTAAAGATATCAAAGAAACGTGTTGGACATATCGTGCATGAATATATTTGGACATACGAAAGCTGTGTGGAAAGCCATATTCAACTGAATAAAGACGAATTTTTCCAACGATATGTG
>JAUESI010000029.1:5080713-5116034 GCA_032275145.1 Synergus laeviventris
TTATTTTTGTAGCCGTAAAGTTGAGGAATTTGAACATATAAAATCAATAATTTTTCTAAGTATCACATGCCCTTAAACCTCATAAAATATTTGAAAACTCTCTAAAGTCCTTCGAAGACTTTGAAAATCTTGTGAAATGTGTTAAATTAATACAAGACAACGATATTAATTATATTATAGAAACTTCTGACAAATTTAGATTTATCTCAATATTGAGGGAGCAAAATATTATACTTAATCAATATTCATTTGTAACCTTCCTTTGAATTTCAATAATAATTTTCCATTATTTTTATGCGAGAAATATGTTAAGACTCACTGGTTCAACGCACTTATTCTTTCTTTATTTATTCTCTTTGTCTATTTGCTCATCCTTCGATCCGATTCGACTTCAGGCTTTGTTGACATTGTGCGATAAGAATCTCGATGCAATATAGGTACCGCGGTCGCGGATGTGCAAATTTTTTATACGTGTGCATGTGTCATTTGATCATTCCTTTTACCTGTGCAAGTCGTCCTCGACAGACGACCGTGATTAGTTCACTGGGGCTTCTTATCGATGTCACTATATAGCTAACAAGGGTTACGCTATTTGCTTCTTATATATAATGATTTAAATGCATCTACCATCTTTTTTCTTTTTTCTTTTTTCCTTTCAAAAAGGTAGTTTACCCATGTGTGCATGATTCAAGGTGATATTTTTATTTGAGGATTTTCCTCTACACAAATGTATAATCACCATATTTAAGTGAAACATCATCAACAAATTAATGTCAACTCACAGAGAATGGACCTTCTACAAGATAACCAAAAAACTTGCGCAGAAATTTTAATAGGGATCTGACCGGGACCCGATCAATTACAGATCTAGATCTTTAATTGTTTTTCACTTATTTACATCACATCTGAATGTTGCAAATTTTCACTGAACTATACAGCACATTTCTCACACTTTCGTGGTAAGAAATGAATCGGTTTTTAAATGGAATTTTATAATTACTTTTTAGTAATGTTTGAATCACAAATTGAGAAAATTACCACTTGCGTTTTTGATTTGATAAGGTTTCACATTAACAGAAAGTGTGAATAATCTTCCGAAAAAGGTCGACCTCGGATTTCCTTGAAATTGGGTATAATACTATTTTGTTACGCTAATTACGAATATGCGATAGTGAAAATTGTCGACTTTCGTGAAAAAAATTATAAAAATCATAGGTTTTTGAGTTTATGTCAACTAATATGCCAAATTTAAATAAATTTTCTAAACAAAAATTGTAGATCTCGCATCTATAAATACATATTTTTTATTGCAATTATTTTTTTTCTGCGTTTGATAGTTTCTGATAAAATCAGTGTTACATCGATTTTTATTTTAAAAAACTAATCGAAATTTAATATACATGTAAGTAAAGTCATTTCCATTATAACGTATATTAAATTTAATATACCATTGTTTTAGAATTAATATACATTTAAAATTAATATACTATATGTATATTAATTGTACATTAATTTTAATACGACTTTACTGTAAGGTATATTAATAGTAATATACGCGCGTGCGCGGGTAAACAAATTTTAATATGCCAAAAAATTTCCCTGAAATCAATTATTTTTACAATAACGTTTTAATGTTGCAATTATAGATTAATCTATATTGAAAAAAAATCTAAAGTATAAGGTATACAGTTTACTTTATCACAATTTTAAAACTTTCTTGTAAAAATAGTTAATTTGAGAGTATTTATTTGATATATTGGAATAAAACATTTTTATTTTTAATTAATTATGTGAAAAGTATAAAAATTAAATTTAAAAAAAAAGAAAATTAGGTAAAAGTAAAAAACCACAATAACTTAAATGTCTTTGTTAAATAAGTATATGTGTAGCTTAAGAAACTGTTTTTCTTCGAACGGAGTAACATTTTTAAAAGTACACTTTTAAAATAAATGATATATTATTTGAAGATTTTCAAACAATGAAAAAGCATTTGAACACTTATGAAGAATGAGATCAAATTGTTGTAAACAAAAAGAAACAAGATGATGACAGCACAATCAGGTCAATCATTTATCTATTAAAGAATATTATAATTAAATGAAAACGCGCTTGTAAATTTGGTTAATTCCTGGGATAGGCGCGGTAAACTGTATTGCATCATAAGTACGTAGACGCCTGATCATTGCTTTGCTCCGGAGGCACGCTTGTCATTTTTTGGAGGATTTACGCGGAAAAGTACTCTGAAAAAATATTCATTCTTGAAATTAATTTTTGAATAAAAATATATTTTTTTAAAATATTTTACTCGCCAGATAACCAAGAATGTATCACGGCACTTTCACTCGTTTTTCACTGAATTTATAATTTTACCATATAATTTAAAATTGTATAATTTATAATTCAAACACAGAAATACCAGAGATCTATGGAAATACACTGGAAATACATATAATAACGTTCTAACGGAAATCCACAGTTAATTGGAACAAAGTATACCAAAATATTCCGACACGAAACCACGCGGAACCGCAGAGACATTTTCTCGCGTGCTTTTGTTTTGGTAGTCTTTACTTGAGTAATATACACATATGAGTATATTAATTTAATGTTGGATACACGTAGCATACATTAAAATTAATATAATTTCGTATATTAAAAGTGTATTAATTTTACAAAACATTTTTAACAGTGTACAATTGTACATCCATTAGTTTCTGCTTGGTGTCGAACAACAAAATGTTTAGTTATTTCTGCCAGAGTAGCAAAATTTTTGTTTTCCCTTTTGCCATTTCCCTTTACCCATAAACTATGCGGCTCTTCACATTGTAAAAGGAAAATCATTGTAAAAGAAAATCATTATAAAAGGAAATGGTAAAGGGATATGGTAAAGGGAAATTGCAAAGAGAAAATAAAAATTTACGACTCTGATGGGAAAAAATAAAATAAATAAACATTTTGTTTTTTGGCACTAAGCAGAAAATAATAGATGTACCTTTATGGGCTTTTTAAAATAAAAATCGATGTAACACTGATTTTATCAGAAACTATTATCATAGTTATTATTAAAAGATAAATAAGAGCTTCTGGATAAACCTAAAGAACATTCTCCTGATGGTATCAAAGTGCAACTTTATTCAGACCAAAATCAATTGATTAATTAATTTATAGATATTATTCCACAGATGTTTAATTCTTAATACTTTGGACTATTTTCGAACTATAACATTAATAATAATATTTAAGTCGCTAATTCTAATGAATAATGAATAAATTAATCCAAACCTTCATCGCACTGCTGGATACTATCCGCCTTTGTCGAATTGCATAATAGGGATTATACAACGGTTACATGCTATGGTCGGATCAGGGCCAATGCTATATTACGTAGTAAATAAATATATAATTAAGTTGGCTGCATCATAAGCTTAATTCAAGGATAGGTCCATGACATAGAATTTTAGTTTTTTAACATACTTTGATTTAACGTATGAAATAGTCTTTATGGTTCGATATTTTTATCCTGTATCTCTTATGTATATTTATTTATGTATTTATGTACCAAATTTGAAAAGATTATTTTCTCTGTCAAAACGATTATAGATTTAAAAATTATTTTACAGGGTATGTAATGTTGCATGTACTGTCAGTTTTTTTTAGCATTTAAATTGCATGATATTTTAAGAAATTTTAAGGAATTTCAAGGGATTTTATGAAACTTGAAGGAATTTGATAAGATTTCATAGGATTTTAAGTAATTTATGAAATTTAGGGAAATAATTAATTTTATGAAACTTATGGAGATTCCTGAAATCAGACAATGAATTACAAGTTTTTATACTTCCAGAATAAAAATTTTTGAATTATTTCGTATACGTTTGAAATCCCTTAAAATGGTTTAGAATCCTCTGCTCATTTTCAGGAAAAGGTGTGCAAGAACAAAAAATTAATCGCGCGGTTCATAGTTGCTATAATACTATTTACTTTCTCAATGTTATTCGAATATTTTTTCTGTTTTAATTAAAAACCTTCCTCTAAATCATATAGTAGAGATGTAATTTATTCCTATATAAACGTCGCCGAACCATCACCTCTATTACTGAGTTATTTCTGCCAAATTTCATTGGACTTGTCTGATATTATACTTGCACGTCATTGCCAAGTTCCGTTCCAATAATAACTACATAATCTTTTGGCTGTAAGAAGCACACAAAAATTGCAATAGCACCGACAACAGTTTAAACAAAAATAGCTATAGTTCAACCACCGTTTAATTATATAGTCTCATAAATTACATAATTTGCGCAATAGAGATAAGTAAAACTTTTCTCGAAAAAAAAAAAACTTTGATCTGTAGGAAAATACTTAATTAACATTAATTAATTATCTTTTAATACATATACTTTCATCAAAACTTGGAATTTTCTCAAAGGATTTCAATACAAATAATATACCATATGTTCGAGAAACCGCGTATGTATCATTTGAGTTTCATCATCATAACTGTAAATTCATAATCATGTTATGAATTGAATACCGTTCGATAAGTGCACACAGCAAGTTGAGAGAGAGCTAATCAAAAAAATCGACATTGATTAATGCCAAAGGGAGCTATACCGAAGTGGCGAAGTGCAATTTCGATAATATTATTGAGTTTGGTTGCGCCATATTTGCATAACACATATAATATCAAAGGTCGACACAGAGCTTTACACAAAAGAAGGTACATATATAGGTACATTAATTTAAAAAAAAAATATCCAAATGAGGGGGTGGCTGCAAGAACAAACATTGCAGTAGAATCCTGATATATGATGTAGGGCATGGTGTGCTACCAAGCAAGGTTTGGTTTTTTTGTTGTCGACAAAGTAGCATGGTGGAGAAATATCAGGGAGGTGATGGCAGGGATCAGGGCCTTGGACAGGCTGTCCTTGACTCAGCACAGTTACCCCGGACAGAAGTGTGACGTCACTCTGCATAACTCTCCTAATTGCATCGTTGCTGCTGCTGCGCTCCACAATCCCTATCTCTTTTCACTCTAACATACTCTCTCCACTGACCCCCTTCCCAAATCCCAGAATCGCCATCTCTCCTTTTGTCCTACCTTCAGACTCTTTACCCCCTCTCATCCACCCTCTTTCCCCTTTTTTCCCACTCGATCTTTCCACCACCCCATTTATTATACATCGCCAATAATACTAATTAGCCCATCAATTAACTTCACCATTCTCACCCTCACCCCGCCTCCTTATATATACCTTTTCTTTTTATAACATTCACATTTTAGCTGACTTTCTTGCAAGCATCGATGATTTCATTCTCTGCTTTGTAATTTTACGCTAACATCTTTTTTAACCTGTTCTCTGTACCTAATTCATTTTTAGTGTAATCACAGGTTTCAATTAATTCACCTATTTATTTGAGGATTTACCCCAAATCCTCATCAAACTTTTTTCAACTGATAAATTATATAATAATTAACCCCTTCGTTGGCATTGACCTGGGTGGCCACATGATGTCAGGGTTCAAGTCAAGGAAATGTGATGAGTAATAGCAGGCAGGGAAAATAGAAATTGATTATATTAATAATAATGATAATAAAAAGAACAAAAAATTAATTTATTCTTTAAAGGATTTTTAAAAGATCTTGTGAAATTTTAAAAGATTTTAAAGAATGTATAAGATTTTAATAGATTTTATAAGATTTTACCATAAATATTGCCGTGTAGTAATTTTAAGAATTTTAAAGATTCAAGTGATGTCAATAGGTTTTCAGTTATTTTAAGATATTTTGACGCATTTGAAGGGATTTTAAAAAGTTCGTCGTGAAACTAAAGGTGATTCTAAAGTTTTTCGGCGAATTTTAAAGGATTTTAAGAAACTTTTACATTTTTGAAATATTCCGCAGAATTCTAGACAATTTCAAAAGAAAGATTTCATGGAGTTTGAGCAAAATTGTTAAATATTTCAGTAGCATTATTATTGAAAATTTATTCGCATTTTTACTACTTTTCTGTCATTAAAATTTTCTCAAAGTCATCCAAAAGTCTAATACGCGGGATCGATAAACCATGTTTTGTTTCCTTTTATCGCCATCGATTTAGATGAAGATAATAAGATTTTCAATTAGAATCGTTTGTACCAAGAAAGGGGTTACTTTTCGTTTTGATCAAACTTTCGACAATAAAATTAATCAAAATATTTTTATTCGGCACTTGCATTTTTGATTAAATTTCTTCAAGTTTTTGAATTCCCGGTAATTCCCTAAAATCATTTGGAATGTATTGAAATCTGTGAACTTCCTTCAAATTTTTTAACTAAACTTTTCTCACTTTGCATTGAATTTTGATTATTTGAGAAGTTATAGTCGAAAAATCAACTTTACTAAAATTATAAAAGTACATAAAACTTATAAAATCATTGTAAAAAATTCAGCTTTTGATACATAGTTGAATAACTATGCAGAATTTCATCAATTTATCTGTATCCGTTCTCCACGCACACACACACACACACACACACCTTGAAATATGTTCAAAAAAACCTTTTTTTAGAAACTGGATTTTGTCACCGCTAGAAAATCATTAAAAAATGTTATTGAATATTAAAATATTTTGAAATTTCTTAAATATCTCTAAACTTGATGAATGTTAAAATATATTGAAATCTTTTTAAGTCTTTTTTAAATACCTATATAACTGAAATTGTATTGAAATCTTATAAAATTTCTTGCAAATCCGAAATATTTTTTGAATTCTTTAAAATCCCGTCAAATCACTTGAACAAATCTCTTGAGTTTCTTTAAAGTTGCGTTCATCATCATATAAATTTTCTCAAAATCATTCTAAATCTTAATTTAAAATCGCATTAAATCTCTAGAAATTTTTTGGAATTCCCTAAAATCTTTAAAAATATTATTCAAAGTCATAAGATAATTTGAAATCCTTTCAATTGTCTTGATTTTGTTTTGTGATATATTTAAAAGTTTAAGACGCTCTCTATATAACAGCTAGATTTCAGAACCATGCATGAAGAAAGGAGATTCATTTGTATTTTTATACAAATTTTAAAAGCCAGATACGGTATAAAAGATGGAAATTGTAAACAGATACATATGTAGAAGGTGATAACACGTATAGCACTGATTATACATGCGAGTTCTCCCTGTCTGTGAAAATTTCTTGGAATCGTCGGGATGTCGTCCTGTAATCTCTCATAAACACGCTTGTTTTTTTTACTTATCTCCCCCCTCCCTCTTCGCCTTATATCACCCCCTCAGTCAGTGTCATATCAAAACTTTCAATAACGGTTACGCAAATTTTTCGCATAACATATATGAGCGAGTGACTAGATTGTATAGCAAAACAATGCACGCGACAGTAACGAGGAAAATCCGCAAAATAATCCGCAATTTTTGTTTTGCTTTTAATCAAAAACATTTTTACTTTTTAGTGGTTTCAAAATTAATCACTAGGGATTATATACTTCAAGTACTTTTAAAGATACATTATTTATAGATTCAAAGCCTATGATCACATTTAAAACATCTTGAAATTCTTTAAAATCATTTAAAATCTCTTCTAATAACTAAAATTTTTTAGAAAATCATGTAAAAGGATTTAAGATCCTTTGAAATCTTTGAGATCCTATAAGCTAGTCTCTTAAAAATTTGCTCCGCGTACGTGTAGAAATTTACAAAAAGTTTTAGTCGTGCTCAGGCTAATTTTTTCAATTTTTTCTTTGTCTGGTCGGAAAAAACTATATGCCATATCATTAATGCCAAGTAATGATGGCGACTAGTCGGGCCCTAGTGAAAAATACTAGCCAGAGTCTCAGAAAAATCGTAACGCTTTTGTCAGTGTGCACTGTGCAGGGCCTTATACTAGACTCTCTAGGGTCATGGCTATGGGACAATTCCAAGTAGAAATTGTAAAAATGTCTTCTTATTAGCTTTTCTTATAGCCTAGAACTTATAGTCTGAACCACACTAGAATCAAACTTTAATTTACAAAATTACTCTAAATAAATAATGTAATAATTTCTATTTTCATTTAAAAATTGGTTCAAAAATCGCAAATAAGGAAATCAGAAAAGCTATATTTAATTCGTTCTTTTCGAGGATCAGAAATTCTTTTTTTAATGATCATGGGTAGGAATTTTATTCTTTGAATAAAATGCGGTTACCCCCCCGCATGAGTAACTTCTCCAAAAAAGGTGTGTATTGTCAACTCAAATCAATTATTCACCAAAGACAAGATTTTTAAAAAATTCTCCATGTCGATAATAATTATCGGTAACAGGCAACTGTAAAACTTTTTCGTTCC
Organism: Synergus laeviventris; assembly: GCA_032275145.1. Classification (NCBI taxonomy): domain Eukaryota; kingdom Metazoa; phylum Arthropoda; class Insecta; order Hymenoptera; family Cynipidae; genus Synergus; species Synergus laeviventris. The sequence continues at coordinate 5,089,035 of JAUESI010000029.1, forward strand.
AAATCGGATAAAACATATGCAAACATCATTTTGTATGCAAGTTTCGAATTGCTAAAAGAGAGACGAAAAAAAATCCTGCCGGTAATAACCTTGAATTAAAACGGTCATTAAACCGTATGCTCACATATCGATTTTAACCATCTGGTCTCTGAATTTTGCAATGTGTGATTATTGATAAATAATAATGTATGTTACAATACCAGACTTACTGATGGATATATACGTAATGTGATGTGTTTTGCGATCCCTCCTGATAATAAAGAATCAAATTCCTTGTATCTATGGAAGCTCTCGCATATATTTCCTTGTGTTATCGGACCATCTGACTCCAAGGAGACATTACGTAGCTCTCGAATGCATTATAACGTTGCAACCACTCGACTCAACGTTTTGAACCACACGGCTCTTTTAAAGAAACAACGTCGACTTAGTCTTTTGCATATTGTTCTTTTCCCCGAGACGTGTACAATGTACATCTTATACATGTTCGGTGTACCACATGCAAAGATAAACGCTGGATGTAAATTTAACTCAAGCAGGCAATTTGTTCATTGACGCTTATATAAAGAGAACGATGAAGCAACGGCAATGATTTTAAAGAGATTATAAAGAATTTAAGATTAAAGTTATATATATATATATACCATATACCATATATATCTATGTATGTATTTATAGGGCCGATAAATATCAGGGCGACGCATATTTCCATTATGGTATATGGAAGTGTCAATCTAGCGAATTTCGGAATTATTTCTATATATGTGTGAAATTTGAGAACCTAAAGGACTTTTTTTGTCTGTAACACAAACTTCATCCTGATAAAATAAAGAACAGATATAATGGGATAAAATATGTTTTCACGCTTCAGATTTCAGTCACATCCTCTTATGACAGGGGATTTTTTTTTAAATCTAGAATAACGTCTTTCTATCTTTCTGTATCATTCGTCTATCTTCGCCAATAATTTCGTATCCTCCACTTATCCACGCAAAGCTTTCCTTAGCCTCCGCGTTTATCTATACACTAATCTTTTTCTGTCGCTTTAGCAATCCATTATCTATCCTTTGTCTAATCATTTGAATTTCTACCTATCTCTTTTACAATCTAATGTCACACACTCATGTCCTTTTCTATCTATATATTGAAGTGCATTACCGAGTCTATCCTTAATCTAATCATCTCAATCCCTTTCTATCCTTTTTTCAATCCCACTTCTCTCCTTGTATAATAATTTCAATCCTTCCTATCTCTCTTTATACTTTCTATTTGCATTCAAAATAAATGTATGGTATATAAAAGATATTTATAATTTCTGCTTCCTCATATAGAGAAAGCTTTGTAATGATGACAAAATCCAGTTTTGTTTATCCATTTGAATTTCCAATTGAGATCCAGTTGAATTTCTTACAAGTGTTTAACAAAATATTTCATTTTACAAGTTTTATGTACTTTTATAATTTTATTAAAATACCATATATATTATTCGAAGCTAAGTCATATAAAAAGAAGAAAGATTCCTTGTGTCAAAACAAATCGATTGACCCATATGATTAATGAATATTGTTTAAAATGTCCTTTTAAGTCTCCAAAAGTAATTCACGTTTCTATGAAATCCTCTGAAATATTTTTAAAATCCTTATAGAAATTCTTGATAAAGTCACTAAAAATCTCTTAAAATCTCAAAAAAGCTGGATAAATTTTTGCTATAATTAATATAATTTTGGAAAAGAGGACATCGGAACATTACTGCAGACGAACCCTGTCGATTTATTACTTCCAGAACACTTTAAGCAGTTAAAGTTCAAGGTTAATATCTGCATTGAGTAAATAAATAGTCCCATTGTTGTAAACTTGAGTCTCAAATAGGGAAAATGAAACTTATACTTGAGCAATAAAAAGCAACCAATCTTTGCATAGCCATGATTATTCACAGAGTGTACTATAGGCATACTTCTGGTAGTCTGCAGTAGTAGAAACTAGAAACGACCTTATAAAACAACCATCGCAGTATTCAATGTCGCGCCTGCTTTGAAGTACAATTTCATCTTGCCACGAGACTTCTTGTCGAGGGAATTCTCACTTAAGAGACAAGATTCGCATCCTTTGTTCACTGTTTAACCCTGCAGAAATTTAAAAGAATTAGCATTACATGCGGGATTTTAAATTAAGTATTGACACGGACGCTAAATTAGCAATATTAAAATTGAGATATTTTTGAAAATTTAAGATTTTTAGTTGTACACCTCAAAATAACTGAAAGTTGTAAGCAAATATTAGTCACTAATTCATTCCGTTGTATTTAAAATTGAATAAATTAGTAAATGACTTTCTCATACATATCAATTCTTTCTTATATCTGATTTGAGTTTCGGAAAAATATAATTTTATTAAAACAGTTTTGTTACACAAATAACAACAAAATTATTTTGTTGAGCTAACAACATTTTTGTTGGTCAGCAAGCCAAACTTTTTTTTAGTTATAGTACGAAATTTCAGTGGATTTCAAAATAATTCAAGAGTTTAAGGATTTTCAACAAATTTTAAGAAATATGAACTTTGAAGAGATTTCGCGCATGCATATGGTCTGAAGTTGCCGTGATATACACTTCCTTATAGAATTTATATGTCACTTATATATTTCAAAATCCCATGAAATATCATTGAATCTCTTAAAATTCATGAAAATCAAATAAAACCTGATAAAATCCCTTAAAATTTTTGAAAATCCCAATAAATATCATAAAATCTTTTTAAATCCCTTATCATTAATAAAAATCTTATAAAATATCCTTCAACCCCTGAAAATACCTAAAAATCTAATGAAATTTCGTAAAATTCGTATTCTCGGTCTTTATATAACCTTTTTGATAGCAATCGTTTTGACAAAGAAAAGAATTAAACTGAATGTAATTTTCAAATTAGGCACATTCACATAATTCGTGCAATTTCCAATAAACCAATCAGGTTTTCGACAACAATGTGTTTGATATTTTCGAGACATGTGATAGTTAACACCATTTTTTTGTTACATATAATAGGATAAACAAACATGTTACTGTGGAGCTCGTGATGTCTGAGGGGCAGGGAAAGACACCTCTTACCCTGACCCTCGATTCCCCTCATCGTAAAATGGAATCAATGGAAACTTTAATGTCGTATTACAACATTCATACACACACACACACACACATATATATATATGGATAGCCCTGCTGGAAGTAGAGAGATAGAAATCGTCTCCCCCTTGATCTCCTTCTATCTCTTGCCTATACCCGTTTATATCTTTCAATCCTCGCTTCTCCATCGGACCTTTCTATACCTGTCGTCTATTCCTGTCTATCAGCTCTTTCTATCTCCTTATCAATCTCAATTCGATCCTATCTCTTACAATCCCCACTGCTATACCATTTAAATTTCCTCCTATCTTTTTCAATTCCCACATCTCTATTCCTTCCTACCTCGACTCGCCTACTATTGTCTATCCCTTTATTTCTGTCCCAGCCCAGACAATAAATAGGATAAGATAGAGAAAAGAAGGAATTGAAACAGATAGATTAGTGATTATTCTGACAAAGAGATTGACAGAGATAGACCAAAAAGTGCGAATAACTGGTATTGAAAACATGGCCCAATATAACAGACCAGCCCTGACAGCCAAGAGTCGGCCAATGTTAGTGGGCCAATATCAGAGATCAAATCGGCCCAGCGCTATCCCAGTACTATGGCACAGTACATTAGCATTTCAAATTTGCCAAACTTTCGCCGAAGCTTGGCCCAGCAATGGCCCATTACAGGGCCGAAAGTCAAATTACTCCAGCACATTGCTTTCGAAATAGAAAAATCAGAATTCGGTCCAGAAATGGTCCGTTACTTTGTCAGTAATATGCCAGCGGTATAAAAAGCAAGTTTTAAAACAAAATTTCGTTTATAAAATTTAAAAATGGCGAAAAACCTTAAATTTAAATAACGTGAAACTAATTTTTCTTTCTTTTTTTTTATACCGTGATAAAATGTTGTAAGTTCCATCATCAATATTTGCAAATGTTTAGAAAAAATTATATTTTTCATAATGGTAAAAAGTTGTTAAAATGGTCTAAAACACCAAAATGCAAAACATGAAACATAACTTTTAACAAATTTTTCATGTTTAAAATTTGTAAGTATTCAAAAAAACAGTTTATATAATTTAAAAGAGTTTTTAGTCTAAAATGATGAAAAACAGGTGAAAAAATAAAGAGTTAAAAAATGTTGTTAGCGGAATGGGTAAAAGGGTTCGACTGTTACGCATTAGATTTAGGTAGGATAATAGATATACATGTTAAGTATAGGTTCGAAACTCCATATTATAGCCTTAGTAATTTTATTTACCATATATAAGATATAATGATTAAATGTTGAATATATTGATTTATCCTAAGAAAACTAACTAATATCTTCATGAAAAACATTCGCTATCTAATAATATTTATTTTTTAATAAAAACGTATCGTTGCCGTAACGTAACGGCAACGTATCTTTGTCAGTATTGAGCCAAACTTGGGCCGTTTGTGATTTTGCACTTGGGGAGATGCATAAACAAGAAATATATACTATAGGCGATAGCAACTCTTCAGGATGAGTGATATATGAGTTTTACCGCATTATATTATTATTATTATTATAAGTGATAGATTATAAGTGAGTAACAATTAAGAGAGATTGCAAGAGATATATATTATCAGGCACATGGTAATAACCTGCAAGGGATAGAAAGAGATAGATATAACCGGACACGGATACAGGGATGGAAATCGGCTACTTGAAAGAGATAGAAAAGTTCTATATCACCAAATTTCTATCACTTATAATCTCTTTACTTCCAAAAGGGAGATGTACCTCTTATTTCGATCCTAACTTCAGTAATCTTATACTTAAATCCAGTGCTAATTTTGCCAACATGCTTATGCAGTACATATTCTAATTTTCAACGCTACGAGAGCGAGTGCATGCATAAATAAATCAAAAGAAATGGGACTTTTAATTTAAAGCTTTCACGACACGTGTAGGTACATCCTGTTCTTTTCAGTAAGCTTCATCCCTTTTTGCACTATTACTTCCGAGAAACGTTAATGCGTTTCAACTTTATACACTCTTTACTGACCTTCTTATTTCTCAAACGATATTATTTATTTGCCCCTTTCATGTTTTCCAAAAGAGAACAAAACATGATTATGGTATATATCTATCATTTGAGAGGTATTATTTATAAATTAGTAAGAATATAAAATTTTGCAAATTTTATACATTTTTCAAAGTGGCAAAACTGATGCATTTCCCTAATTGTTAAAGCTGTGTCAAAGTTTTCCACGCGTTTTTCTTTTATAATGTGTTTAATATATGGCTATTGAAGAAATGGTTGTAATAAAAGAGACTCTGACGCAAGACAATTTTTGAAAATTCTTCGCTTGGCCAGAAAAATCAAGGCCAGTGAGTTTGCTGCATCGTTACAAAAGATTGGCCCTGAATTTTGAAAAAATCGATGATGCTGTGCCATACGATTACGGAGATACGACCCTGGTAAGAACAAGATATTATATTGCCAAGGCAGCTGGGAGCACTGCAGTCAGGAGTCATCGACTCGCATTTGGCTTGGCCTTCGGCTATTAAGAACGCAAACATCCCACTGCAAACTTCTGCATCTCGCCGTGCCGCGCCGCACCGTAATATGGTAAACCGAATATAGCGACTCCATGATGATCACTTATTGTTAGATTCTTAATGCATTGCCCTCGAATTACTTAAATTAATCAAACGATAAGAACTTGGAAAATAAATGTTTCGATTCTTGCTAATCTTAATATATAAGAAAAATTATATCGGTAAATATACATTAGGAATTAATATTATATAAGCGCTCTATACGTAAATTTTATTACATCCATACAGGTTTTATTTTCGAAAGTTCTTGAGATTTAGTCGAATTCGTCTAAGAAATTTTAAGAAATTTCACAAAATTTGGGTATTCTGTAATTTTAAGTATTCTTAAGGGATTTTATTATTAAATACCATAATTTTAAGGAATTTAAAGAGATTTGAAGGAATTACAGAAAATATTAATTTGAAGGGTTTTTATGAGATTTCATGAAAATTTAGGGACTTTTTGAATCTTATACCATATATATTGCGGATTTCGAAAAGTATTAAGAGATTACACGAATCTCATTTTGCGGTTTTAAGGAATTTCAACGGGTTTAGCGGAATTTCATTGTATTTTCAGGAATTTTCAGTAGGGAATAACTAGATTTCATGAGATTTTACGTAATTTTAGGGGATTTAATGATATTTTATAGGTTATAATTTATGTAGAGAAGAATTTAATCATAAAATGTTTAAATTTAATCACAAAGTTTTGAAAGAAGCTCGTGATGCGGTGTTGAAGAATTGCAGAAGCCCTAGAAGAAGGCGATGAAGAGCCAAGAGGTATGAGATGAAGGGACCTTGTTTTGATAGCAAGAATCGAGGCCTGCATGCGTGGAGAGCTTCAATAGATGACCTTGAGGAGAGCGCATAGTCCTGCAAGAGTCGAATGGTCAATGTTCCAGGGACCTTCGCGTCTGGTAGTCATGGACGGCTAAACTTTACCCATCCCTGCAGACACTCCCAATGAAGCTCACACGCATCCGCACAGCTACTATACTCGCGCTCAACAATCTCCTTTTTTTTTGCTCTCGATTCGCAATATTTCAATAATCCTTTCATGCACTTTCTACAACATACACACTCTAGTCCCATGAAACCTTCTCGCAGAATTCTTGCACAATTTAACAATGCGTGGTATTATACGTGGTCGCATTGTTAATTGTTGATTGATGTGACTCATATGGTCGTCGCATGAAAAAGGATCAGAAATTATATGAGTATGCCATGAATATATATTAGGAAATCGAAAATTGTTGTTTGTAGTGGTTTCAAGATGTGTGATTATTTTTTTAAATAAAATTCAAACAACGCAAATGTTAAAATTGTAAATAAATGCTATGTTGCTATATGTCACGATGTAAGAATTAACGGCTTCCCTTTGGAATTTCACTTTACGCACGACCACTTAGATTCTATCTTCATGAACGACGTTCTGGAAGTTGAAGCATCTTGTATTCCAGTATCAGTCTCGCACGAGATGACAGAGAACATGATCTTTTTGGTTAATTCCTTCACTTGCGGATGTTGCGAATACAAATCAGTTTTGGGATTGCATCTAGAGAGTCGTGGTGTCAGCAATATTGTCGCAGACATAATTTTCTCCTATATACCATACATCACAGAACTTGAGATTTTTTGCAGAAAATTATTCGATGGAAGATATATGGTATCGGTCAAAGAGTCATTGCCGTGGGATTTATCAGTGCAATGCACCGATTACTTCAATAACACCTCTTATCAGAGAAAGTCGCGCATCACGAGATGATGAACATTTTTAAAATGATGATGACGCCTACTCTGTAAAGATTGCACCACTCCAAACAATCAACAAGAATAGTGATAGTAAAATAATCATTCGCAATGCATAATACATAATGCAAAAAAATTACGTTTAGCGGATTATTCTTGAAGTCTTCTGCTTTCTCTGAAAGAATGTTTTTCAAGCGAATTGTGTATATATATGTATATTATCGTGTAACATATGTGTGCGAATAACAAAGTATGAGAAAGAATCAATCGAGTGCGTGGAGGGGAAAAGAAAGACCATCCGTTAATATCACAAAGTGCCTTCACCAGGCCAACAACACGCGATATTTTTGGTCTGGCGCCGTTAAAAATGCGCCGTGATTTTGCGAGGCCAACTCATCGGATTTTTTTCATGATGCATTTGGGTGCACTGCTCTCGGTTCATCGGGGTCATTTCTGAGTCATAGACCGGACGTGAGGCCACGTGCCCGCCCAACTTCCAGAAACTACTATGACGAATTTGCAACCTAGCTCTGGTATAATAAAAATAAGCAGAACTCTTTAAACATAATAAAAACCAGAAATATTAAATGCACGCTACAGTAATTAAGTTCGCGGGAAAGATTTGCATGGACGATTAACACTATATCTACCATATATATATTCAAATACAAAACTACATGATTCCAATTTCAAAATTAACAATCTTAGGTAAAAGTCAATTTATGGTAGATACATAAAATTTTTATTTCAGCAATTTTCTAGGATTTTACTGAGACTTTACGAGATTTTAAGTACATAGTGTTATTGTATGGAATTTTAATGGCCTTTACGCGAGATTATTTCATGATTTTATAGGATTTAAAATAATTGTAAGGGATTTCAAAAGATTTAATGGAAGAATTGAAGAACTTATTAAGGAATTTCACGAAATTTAAAGAATTTATTGATATATGGTATTTTATGAGATTTTAAGTAATTTAAAAAATTTTTTAACGAATTTCGCGAAATTTGAAGTGATTGGACCATGGTATTTACTATTGCAAAAATAAAAAAAAATGAAAATAAAATAACAGGAGCATCCCTGCGAACCAACTTCATGTTCATGCGAACCAAGAAACGGAATTAGTAAGATTATTATACTATATCCATCTGCAGAATTAACATATCTTTAAGGCTTAAACAGTATACCTATAATCTCGACACCCCTTACCCACACAATGACTCACCAAACAAAATTAAACTCCTTCGAGACCATCAATAACATTCCTCCCAAAGTACAAATTCTCCCTTTTCACAAAATCAAACATTCCCAAGACTTTTTACCGGGACTATGTCCCTGTCGTTCATCCTCTCAAATTCAATGACTCCCAACTCTCGTTGATGTATCCTAGAATGGCAACTCGGCATGAAGACACCGCGAAACTGAACTATGCTCACATTCTAAAAACCTCTCTTCCAGCCATAGAGTGCGCATTCCAATCGTTTGCGCCTGCTGCAGTAGTGTCTCTGACCTTCAACCATATTCTTTTCGAGGGCATCACTCGTATGGGAAACATAAAATCGTTGGCCCGGTCGAGCGAGGCGAATGTGTGCAAATGTGTGAGCTTGCACTGTTAGCTTTTGCGAAGATGCCGACCGCCTGACGAAGGGCGTGCAGGGTTCCAGGGCAAAGGAGGCGGTGGGATCGAAAAGGGGCATATAAAAGGGAAAGAGGGGCTGAATCTAGGGGGAGAGGTAGAAGTGAGAGGTGGAAGGCGACTCAAGTGAGGGTGAGAGATCGACTGCGACGGCACTAGCGTTGGGTTGGGGTGGGGGAGAGGCGCGGTAGCGGCGCGACGGCAACCACCGCTCTGCCTTGAACCTCGCACGGTGCATTGCCCGTCGCTCAAGGGCGTCCGCCGTTTACTCCCAACCACCTCCTCACCCCCCGTCGCTCCTCATCAAGCCCGCCCCCACTTCTATCCGCGAACGCGCTCGATCGCTCCCCTGCTTTTACCCTCCTCAGAGGCGAGACCAAATATAAGCCAAAGTGGAAGGTTTTGGGGGCGCTAAGTTGTAAAGTGGTTGTTACAACCCCTGTTTTCACTTATCTCTTTATTTGGAATCATTTACAAAATATAAGTGGTATCTAGTATATAGGTCTTTTCGTCTCTTTTAACCCCCTTCACCCTATAATCGTAATAGACCATGATAAACATTAGACCCTCCTTAAAAAATTTATGTTCAATTTCCGCCCTCCCCCATCCCTCTCGACATTACAAAAAAATACTAAAAATATCAGTTTGCTCTATAAAGTAAACGTCTGGTTCCCGACCAGTTGACTCCACTTAAAGTCAGGATAACCAGTAACGTCACGCTCGATTATATTAGTCGAGACCTAGTCAAATTTTATTATATTTTATTCTATATATTTATATATTTTACTTTACTACAGAAAGAGTGCAAAAATCTGTGCGTATTATGTATGTGGAAAATAAATGAAAACTATTCATTACACTGAAGCTATCATATAATATATATATATATAGGAATATTAATTTTAAAATTATGTATACCATCGTCAAATAGATGTCCAGCAACTTCAATGATTTGACCTTGAGTTATACTTTAAAATTTGGTGTCACATTACAAAATGTTAATAATTAATTTTTGAGATGCAATATTGATTACTTCCACGTAGTGCATTTTGGAAACAATTTGATTAAATTTCAAATGAATTTTAAACTATATAGTGATCAATTGTCAATCAATAATAATGATCAAACTATAAAAATTAACTAAAATATACATATATAGATATGTACTTGTACATATATAAAATTAAAATATAATATGCATTCAGTGATCAGTTGGCAAACAATCAATACTTCATAATATTTTTCTAACATTCTCTCATATCTCACGTTTTTTGGTGGCAAAATTGTTTTTCTTAGATTTTAAAAACATTTTTGATGATTGAAACAAAAAAACTTCCTAATAATTATATTTATTATCATTTTTTCTATATCTCGCGTTATTAGGTTCCAAATTTGCATTTTCCATTTTTAAAAAAAAACTCAAAATAAAGTTGTATTAATCTTGTAATGTGTTCAAAAAGCAATATTTTTCATCTCTGCACTTTTTTTCATATCATTCGTTGTTTAGCTTTAAATTTGAATTTTAATTCGTTTTTTTAAATATCAAGAAAATTCATAAGAATAAATTGTTCGAATTTCTGAGTGCTTCCATTCATAGAATTTATCAATTTAAAAAAAAAGTCTACTCAAAAATTTTCAAAATGCTTCTGCTTTTTGAATTTTTATCCAAAATGGCTGGCTAACGAACTGACCTTCATTTTACGACACAAAAAAACAGTAAACCAAAGATCAATTCCTCTTATTCTGATGCAATTTTTCCTCTACAATATGGTATATAAAGTTTTCCTCTTAATTTTAGAGGATTGTCCTCTTCTAGGAAGAATTCCTCTCAAAAAAATGATTTCTTAATTATACTCTACAGACTAATTTCAGTGGTTGGTGTGAAAGCAAGTTTCTCCCGGAAATAAAAAACAAGAAAGGATCAAATAAAATGCATGCGAGTATTGGTTTACCATAGGACATATAGTATATAGAAGAAACTTAGGGATCAAGAAATAATTTTACATACATAAATAATGTACATATATGTATAAAAATGCTTAAAAGAAGTACTGAGATTCAAAATTAACTTACTTTCGAATTATATAATATGAGAACCTAGGTCCAATTCAGTTAAAAATGCTGATAGCGCATTGACTCCATACTGGCACTTTTTAGGCAATGCGACACGATACACTACTGTTACGTTATGACACTTCACTGACTACGCATGTGCAATTCCTCTCCTTATTAAAGTATTATTTTCAATCTGAGAATAAATTGCAAAAATAGTACTTTGGTCATCTATACTTTTAAAAATGGCAGAAAATAATCTAATTTATACAGGAATATTCTTATTTTTAGAGGAAAATGTAATTTTTCTCGGTGCAGTAAACTGCACATTCGTAAAAATATGTTTTTTGGGTTCTGGGGGGTCTCAAAACGTGGACATTTGACAAAAACATGGGGTGGGGGGGTCAAATTTTATACAAATCTAATACCTTCTCTGATGAGAATATATGGTATATAAATTTATAATGATAATAATATTATTAATTTAGTATTATATAATAATGAAATCATATATAATTCACCTCCTTGTAATCTATTAAAGTTATAACCAAGTGTAAGGACATGTGAATACTTTATCATCAGAGCAATTTATAGTTTCCCCAACTTTACGCTTGAAACAAAGGTAAACTTTCAATATCCAAAATAAAATCTTTATATCAACCATATATCCTCGTCTAACCATTTCGCTTCTTCTTGATTTTCGTATTTCATTATATAGCTTTGAAATTTGTAAAGTAAATAACTAGAAATTAATTTATAAACAGAAAACTTCCCCCTCGCCCAAGAGTATTTTTAAAATAACCCCTTTTAAGCATCAAAGGGACGAGTATGGAGTCATAAACGAATTTTTTATAGGATATTATGGAGTACGTCATAAATTCGTATGCGAATAGTTTCCAATAAGTTATGTACTATATATATGGCCTCCTAAATTTTCGAGAGGCTTTTATTTTCTTTTTCCTCTTTTAATTTGCTTCCTCTCAATCGCGGAATTTGTTTATGTGCTCGAGAGTAGAATATATTTGTGCGGTAACTGGGTCATTTTTTCAATTGCAGGTGTTTTACTTGGATTCATTATGTTATACAGATTCACTATATATATTTTTGTAAATTTTTGTTGGTTCGAATATTAAGATAGTTTTCTCAAGCCAAATATATTAAGTATTTTTTCAAAATTTTGGTGTATTGCAATATCAAAATAGTTTCTGAAGCCAAAGAACTTTTTTTGTTTTTAATTGTCTGTCATTTTGTAATTTTACAAAATTTTCCATTTTTTATTTTGTCAAGCAGTTTCTGAAGCCAAACATTTTTATGCCCGAGGTTTAAAAGTATTTCGTTGAAATTCTTTGAAATGATTTAAAATCTCTTCAAATCTCTTGAAATTCTTTAAAGTCACTTGAATAGACTTAAAATTCCTTGAAGTCCCTCAGAATCACTTAAAATCTCTTGAAATCTTAAAATTTGTATAAAATTTCGTAAAAATCGTTCAGCTTTTCTGCTAAACAAAGAAAATGGGGTGTCCGAATTTTGGGCGATTCTACAGTATCCCGTGCAGAAATTTCAAAACGGATCTGATTGGGACCCGGTCGGGCAAAATTTGGGTCAAATCGGGCTATAATATCTAGACGGAGCCAGACTCAAAATGAAACGCGGAGCCCTGCAAACAGCTCGACCTGAATTATAGATAGGTTGACTAGACATAAGCCAGATCTGGTACTGGTTAGGACCCCATTAATTTTCTTATCCTAACTATATACTATACATTTGTTTTATTATTATTTCTCAGCTCTGTAATTTGTTTTCCATTATTTACAAATCATATCACGCATCTGAATGTATTGAACATTTTCACTGAACTATATCACATTTCTCACACTTTTGTGATAAAAAATGAATAAAATACATTTTTTTAGATTATGCAATGTTACAATTACTTTTCAGTACAGTATATGGTTCACAAATTGACAAAGCAACAACTTACGTTTTGTTTGATAACGATACACAATAATAAAAACGCGAGTTGTTACATATCAAGAATTTATTTTATAACACGACCAGTCGCATGTGTGATCAAATGTTTAGTAACGTATATTCGGGCCCCAATCAGATTCTCCTTATTCGTTCTATCTAGGTCATAAAAAGAATCTCCGATCGGGGCCTAACTTGTAATAAAGGATGAAATTTGGCAGTTTCTGCACGGGATAGGTACTTGAAGATCCTTTACTGGTGAAGAGGGTGTGAATGTAGGCCAGGGACCTAATATGATGACCCTGAACTCTGACCCTAATTTACTTATCAGTCAGCGAATTCAGACTTGGATAAATGAAAATTTACTATAATATAGAGAAACACGAATAAATGAATTAAGTCGAACCGCCAGTGGTGTGAATTTACTATATTATATAGGCTATATATGCGTATCTATAGGCGATGAATTTTCAAAAACGTTGGATTTTTTTTATACACAGATACAGCCTGCGCTTGAGTCTTTCCTACTTTTATCTCTTCGCGCCAAAAAACAAACAAGTATAACATCAGTTTGAAAATTGGGCCGCCCCGGAAAATTTATCTTGCATATACCGTAATACATTTACGTTTTATACCCTAACACTTGTTTGTATTCTATATATATACCATGCAGGGAACCGCACAAGTCAAATCCTACAATTATTAATGGGTAATGCGCTTCTGAATGAGATGAGACATTACTATTAGATGCCAAGGTGAAGAAGGATGACCATTGGCCTTAGATCTTGGATGCAGTGTTGAATTTCCATCCCATCCAAGAATGTTCCGAAGCCAATGTGGGAAGGTGCGATTTGAATCATACCGTCGTAACTATAAGCATTTATAGGAATGCGGAAGTAATGCAACTAGTTTCACCGATACAGACTCCGCGCGGGAATGGTGGACCGACGCATTCCCGTACGACAATAGACTAGAACAAAGTTCAATTTGCATAAATAATTCCTCACTGCATTACCTATATGAACATTCATGCTCTTATTCATATATGTCAGCGTCTTTTTATCCACACCATCATGCACCAGGTTATAACTCCCGTAGTCGTAAAGTCGATCTTAATCTTAATTCCTCGAATGATGCAATAAAGTTCTGCAGAGTCACCTAAATCATTTACTACAGAAAATCTTTCCACTCACTTTATTACAGGAATTTGTCACCTTTTCATCTATTATCAATTTTTAATCAAAATCATTTCCAGTTTGAATATATTTTTTTTGATACTTGGAATTTTAGTTGAAATTTTCTACGAAAAAAGATAATATTTAGCAAAGTGTAGTTCAATTTGCAAAAAAAAAAGAGAATTTTCTACAATAAAAAATACATAGTCATCACAGTACCATATATATATATATATACCTATTATCATTAAAAAAGGTAAAAATGTGATTTTTTTTTACATAAAAACGAATTTCATAAGATTCTTTTCAATATTCACACTGCTATACCATATATATGAATTATGCAGAATTAACACTGAATTTTTTGTAATTCACCTTGAATTTAATTATTTTATACTTCTTTTTGACTTATTCTCAATTCTTTTAAATTACCATATTTAAAATTATTTTTGACATTTAAGATTTTTCTTTTGCTTTTAGCCAAATTTTGTAGTATCTCCGCGTTTGTTGATTTAAATTTGCTTCAATAATTTGTCATCTGATTCTCACGTATTTTTATTGCAAAAAGGAACTGTGTAACCTTGAATTATAAACAATCTAACGTCGTTAAACTCCTTCCTGCGAAATCTAGAGTCAAAAGCCGGCTAAGTAATAAGCTTATCGGGTGTGGAGAGTTTGATTAGCGCTCGAGTCGGACGACAGAAGACGAAAACAACCGTTGACGCTTATGCAACTATGTTAACACATAAGTGCGACTATGCGCATTTGCGCAATGATTCCAATCAAGCCACTCTGGATCCCTACCCTGCTGAGAAATTCTCGGAATGCTCTTTGTGTTACATGCCTCTGTCCTGCAATTCCTCCGACCTTGATATCAACTCGTCGACTTCACATGCGACGTGTACTTGAGACCTATAGAAGGGTTTCTTTAGTTTCTTTTATGCTGGGTTTGTCCCAAGATCATAAACGCCCACACTTGCTTCAGCATCATGCCTTTGAAATTGACCTCGTCTAGTCTGTGTTTTAGCAACTGAAAGCAATTTTTCTAACCAAATCCCTTATCCCTTATATTATTTCACATGAAAACATTGGCAAGTTTGTCAGGAACGTCACTTTGTCCATGGTGCTGAATTAATTCTTTTTTTGGATCTCCTAATCAAATATTAATGAGAACATTTTTTTGAAATTACTACAGATTATAATGTGAGAATATATTTATTCTAGTTCTTTTTGGGGTTTACAGGCAATTGAACATTTCTATTCTACAACAATTTTATTCTGCATTCGATACAAGTAGTCAGAAGGAAAATAGCTTAAATAGTACTTAAATAGTACTCATAAAGTCTCGGATTTAAAAGCGTTCCGGCATCGTAAGCTTTTTATAATATCTACACATAGCATATACATATACATTTTGCGCACGCTGCTGGGTCAAAAAAGCGTATATGCGATAAATCAAGCTTCGCACACTTCGTGTCAAAAAATACAGTTCAATATACTAGTGCGAGAATGTGATTTTAGTCTTGTGGGACAAAAATGAAATCACACTCGCACATTATAGTATCGAAATGCTAATCCGTTCCAGCATGAAGCGTTCGCCTCAATGATTTACAATGGCCAATAGCTTATTTCTCAATTTTCCCACTTTTGTGCACTGAGTCTTTCAGTTTTCTCTCCCTTAAATTTTGCCTCTGATCTTGTTCCTTGAGTTAGAAATACCTCTGAGAAAATCATCGTATATATGCATTATTGAGGCTCCAATAAAGATGTTTTCTTTTACGATCGAGGCTCTATACTATTAACAATAGAGATTTCTAAATTCTAACTCAGACTTCACTTGGTAGCTTGAGTACACGCACCCCGCGCTAGCTTTCACAGTGAATTGTGAATTCTTTAGTTATGACTGTTTTTTTGAATCAACAAAAATTTGTTTCTTGGGTCTTTTTTTTAACCAAACAAAGCAATTTTTTTGGCCTTACAAAACTACTTTTTTGTCCTAAGAAAATTCGCAAGTAATAGCCAGATATTATATAGGTATATGTATATATAAGAAAGAACTCATTTGTATGAGAAAGCAATTTTAAATACAACGGAATGAATTAATGAATATTTGAATAATATTTTCTTATTTTATTTCTTTGAAGTTTAATAATTTAAGACATAACAATCGAACGAAAACACATCGAATCGAAAACCGGGTATTAGGTACTTATATTTTAATCCGCGAGTATACACTATACATATTAGACATGCACGCGTGCTTGCAAAATAAAATAATTTTGTCCTAACAAGCAAAACTATATAAGTAACAAAACGTTTTTGTTACCATGACTAAATTCTTCTACCCAGTGTGAGAGAAACTATGTACGTATGCTAACAACATTGTATTTAAAAATAAACTTGGATTATATTTGAAAGTGTACTTTAATTTGGATCACTATATAGTCTTATTTAATAGGGGCATTCTTGAAATTTTGAAAGATCTCAATGGGAAAAATGAGTTTTAAAATACAAATCTCAGATCTCAAAATAGGTCAAGATGTAATCTTAAGTTTATGCATGTTATCACACTTGCTTATAGCTCCTTCATTCGCAGAATAAGGTACGTCAAAGTATATATATATACCAGGATCTTCTAAAACCGGGTTATAGGTACGGAAAGCCGCGCCTTCCAGTTGTAAACGAGATCCATAAAGATGTCTCACAATAAAATTTAAAGCCGATTAACTGCACACAATTTCCTTAAGGTATTCAGTCTATAAACCCATGATCCCACCTTAACTATGTGCTAACAGCCGTTGAACGCCTATAGTAGACTTGTCTAGACTAGAGTCGCGTTCGCAAGTCTGACCAAGATCCTCCTCTTCTACTTGTTTCCGGACCTATCCTACAGACATTCTCTACTTGCTCTCGACTTCACGTAACAGTTTCTTCCCGGTGCCGGGACGAACGTAAATTTTCGTGTCTGCTAATAAATAAAAGAATTAATGGTATAATGATCGAAGCATGTGTTAATGAGAAAATTAACAAATTAGCTAAATTTTATTTGCTATTTATATATACTTTCAGAAGTTTCAATAGATTTTAAAGGTATTTTAAAGAATTTTATTTCATTTGAAGGAATTTCAAGGATCTTGAAAAAATTTTGAGGATTTTCAAAAGATATCAAAACATTTTGAGTGACTTTAAAATTAAAGAATTTTACTTAATAATTTGAAGATATTTCAAGGAATTTAAAGACGTTTTAAGATAATGTAAGTCAGTTTAATAAGGACTTTAAACAATTTTAATTGTAATTTTTTAAATTAGAAAGAACCATAACTTGAATTACTTCTTTTTAATACAATGCATTAATTATATAGGTCAATTTACATCAGCTTTATATTTTGATTATTTCAGGACTTGTAGTCAAAAAATCAATTTTTCAAAATTACAATAAACCATAACTTTTTTATTTCTCAACGAAATGCATTAATCTTTGATCAATCGATTTTCTCTCAACATAGGGAATATATGCCCCTTGAAATACAATTTTTTCTCCACTACAAAGTTTTCTCTAGAAGGAAGCAAAATGATAAAAGAAATTTAAAAATGTGTTCTGAAAAGATCTACAAATTCTCCCTTAACCAATTTTTAATAGGGTAAGCAGCTTTCGTTTACATCGTGAAAAATGTTGTTAAAAAATAAAAAATAAAATTGTTCCGACAAAAAACGTGAGATATGAGAAAATTATAAAAAAATAATATAAAGTATATTGAAGCTCGACGACCAAATATTTCAGAGCGGGAAACAAATTGCGCGTCGTAGACGCGCTAAAACTTGATATTTATTTAATTTATTACGCATGATTAACAGAACCGAGCGCGAAGCGCGAGAGACCTGATAAGGATATGTTCCTTGAGGTTGATAGAACCTTAAGTAAATAAATTTTCTCTTTTATTCTGAATTAAAAACCAAATTTTGTAATTTGCATCTGAAAAATAATATATAACATCGCGAGCGCGAAGCACGCGATGAGAATGTAATGTGAAGATTTTTTTAATGACGAAAAGATTTTCGACTGAAAAAAATTGGAAATCGCGTCATGTCTAATCAATTGAATCACTGCACTCTAACGGCGTTAGCGCGTGTGATTAGCATGAAACCCTCGTAAATCGAATAAGCTTAAACGGGAAAGATGACATGGAAAATTGACTCATCAATTGCATGGCCCTAAACGAGAATTATCATGGTACAAAAGCGTGACTTGTCGAGGGCACTCGTGCATACAAATACCTATGCGTATCCCATGACACAAGAACCTAGCGAACGCAACTATAGTTGCATAATCGGTGCACTCCCTCATGCACACAGTTAGGGTTGGCTAACATGTAGTAACGTAGTAAGTGTCGGTCGGTAGGACGTAATAGGTGAGCTTACACTCGATTTTATAGTATGTTGGAGTGTACAGTGTACACTCGATGAAGGCGATGAAGGGACGAGAAGGCCCAGTCAAAGTTGTGGAATGGGAAATGGAATGAGTGACTTCATATAGGGAGGAGCTGTTCATGGTTGATGCAGGAAGGCGGCACGGCGCGGCGCGGCGATGAGGAGTTTTGGTATAAGAGGTAAGAATTGTGGAAGAAGAGAGGAACACAGGGGAAAAATGGAGGTTAGTACCATTGGAGCAGTGGCCGGTGACCTTGTGTATGTTGTGAATGTTGTGTATATATGCGTTGAGTGCGTCTGGGCCGATAAGCTGCGCCACGCCGGACGCCACGCTAGTTGCGCCGCGTCGCGTCGGATGAACTTCATTCGACTCGAGTCGAGTCGAGTCGAATCGAGTCGAGTCGAGTGTTCTCCACCATTCCTCTAATTCCCCGCTTTTAGCTCGCGTAGTCGTCGTGGTGAAGGTCCGACAAGTATATCGCTGCATATTTATAAATATCCTCTCCCTCGCCTTCTCCTACCTACCCCTCTGCCTCTCCCATTCCTCGACCCTATTTCGCATGCTTCTCTTTTTCTTGCACTCCAACTTCAAATCAAGAGAAGGATGTAACGCTCTCGTGCCAGAGACCTGTGTATCTCAGGGTTAGGAGCCCAGCAAGGTCCCCAAAGATGAATCGAGACGACTGCACTTTCGAATCCAGTGAACTGTCTCGGGTTAAGGCCACATGACTCGCAATCTCGAAGTTGTAACAAAGAAAACGCTCATTCTTGGAGACAAAAATTACCCTCGGGGCATCTCATTGTTAAACATGCAGGCTGGGAACGTTTGGAAATAGGACTTTGTAGGTTAGACAAGGAGGTTTAAGAAATGGGGTTGCAAAAAGCGGTTGGAAAAAAGAAGTTTCAAATTAAAGTGGGAAAAGGGGTTTTTGAAAGTGATTTAAAAAAGAAACAGAGGGCAACAGAGTTGGAAAAAGGAGTTTGAAAAGGAATTTAAAAAATTGGTTGGTATTTAAAAAAAAGGAGTTTAGACAAATGCATGAAAAAATGGGTTTTGGAAAAGAGTATATTGGAAAAGGGTTTTCGGATAGGGGAGTTTTAAAGAAAGGAGTTTAGAAAAGTGGACGGCTAAATGGGTTTCGAGAAAGGCGGTTGCAAAATAGCTTTTCTAAAGACAGTGGAAAAAAGTGTTGGAAAAACGGGATTTAAAAAAGGGATTTGAAACAGGCAATATAGGAAAAAGAGTTGGAAAAAGGAGTTCGGAACGAGGATCTAAAAAAGTGAGGTTGGAAAAAGAGATTGACAAGATACAGTAGAGTAGGAAAAGGTGATTTTCAAACTTGGTTGGAAAACGTGATTTCCGAAATACTCGTACAGTGCATTGAGTCCATGTCAAGTGATTACAAAAATTTTAACGCTTGAATGGGATTTGGGAAGAAAAACCACAATGAATAGTTTTGGAAAATTCCATAAAATGGCGAAGATATGGGACTTATTGGGATATGGGATGTTTCCACAAAAGAGAGGTACACAAAATTTAAAAGTACCATATCTTCGACATTTTTGGAATTTTCGAAAATTGGTACAGTCATAATTAGAGTGAAGGAAAAATTGGGGATTGCCAAGGGTTGAACCCTAATAAACATGTAGGCGCGTGGGCAACGTGTACAGTCAATTATTCAAGGTATTTTTTAGCTGTAGAAGGGAAACAGTCATCACTGATTGGGCCTTTTTAACACTGTCGATTCTTATGTAAATGATATATCGCCAAAGTAGTTTTTTCACCTGAGGAGCAAAAAGAAAATGTAATAATATTAATCGGTTGATCCCAGACAAAAGCGACCTTTAAGTTTCAATGATCTGTCGTCACTGATCTCGAGGTCGTGTGAGAAATAAATCCCTGCTGCGCAATTATAAAGCATGCATTTTGGTGGTTCACCATTACACGACCGTCGTCGTGTTTGGCACGGACAAAGTGCCGTCATTGCCACGGGCGGATGAGAACGCGTCGGAATTCTAGGAATTCCGTCTAGTTCATATTCATTAGCAGCGATTATTTATACAGACGTTGGAGCTGGGCAAAACTGCTCTGAGCTGTTTTGATGATGATCCTTTATAGAAGATTCGAGAGATGGATGTTGTTTTTTCCTCTGAGTTTTGCATGCATGCCATAAAGTTCAATATATAGAGACGGCAATTGTTTTTTGCGTAATAGCGCGTAAACATCAATATTACATCACATTCACATGTCCATTGTCTACAAAAGACATGTTAATCCATTTCTCACGATATTTACCAAATTCATCCGATTTAATTGCACAGTGACTTAATTTTTTATTTCGCAAATTTTATATCGCGCATCATAGACTTTTTATCCACGGAATGAGTAATAATTATTAGTAGCGATGAAATCGTGTCGGTGTCATCGCTCTAACGTCGCGTTCACCGGATGCTTGCATTGTTTCGCAAACAATTCTTTCTGTCTCTGCGATGCATTTCGCTTTTTACGATTCTTCTTTGAGACTGCATTTTTACTTTGATGCAGTGCCTTGCATGAGATGTGTGAGGCCGATGTCGACGCGTCAACGGACGATGTACTTTCGGCAAAGGATCGTCGAGGGACGTCCGAGCGACATTCTCCGGATGTGAGATCACCAACTTCTTAAAACCTTTCGCTTCGTTTAGCTCTGTATCTCAGATTTGCAGCGAGGTGCAATATTCCTTGTTACAAAGAAAATTTTGGAAACCATAAATTTGTTGGCAGGTGGTTGATAATCACGATGATTAAAGTAGCCGCTACATCTGTAAAAATCTGGTCCTTGATACCAACAGACTATGGAGACAAAAATCTTTCTCCATGACAAGTACTTGTGTTCTGCTGAAAATTTCGTCCGAAAATAATTCAAGCTTGCAAGCGAGTCGCACCGCGTCTGAGGATTCTAACTATTTTCGTCATTTTTCAGAATTTCTCTTTGTAATGCCAATTTTTGCAATTCCCTTGTTTAAACCCATTTTTCTATCCGCTTTTCGAACCTGTTTTATGCAAACCTCTTTTTCCAACATTTTTTACTTTAGAAAAATAGAAAACCTCTCTTTTTTTCAACACTTCTTTTTTTAAACTATTTTATCATCCACTTTTTCCACTGCGCCTTTTGCTGATTCCCTTTTTTCACTTGTTTTCAAACTCCTTTAAAAAAAGAACCCCCTTTTTAGAGGTTAGCTTTTCAATACTTTTTCCCATCGCTTTTTCCAAACCCCCCTTTTTTGAACCCCTTTTCAAACTATATTTTTCCAAACTTTTTGTCACTATCTTTGTCAAACCACCATTTTGTCAACCCTTTGTTTCGATACTCTTCCCAAACCCTCTTTTTAAGCCCCTTTTCAAACTTTTTTTCAAAATTCTTTTGACATTGCCTTCTCTGAATCCCCTTTTTCAAATCCCTCTTCCAACTTCTTTTTAAAAACTCTCCTGATCCACTGTATTGCTTCCTTATAGCGGAAGCTATTTGTATTTTGCCATTGTATTTGCCTTTTTTCAATATCTTTTTGAAACTCCTATTCTGAGCTCTCTTTTCCAATTCCTTTTTCTAATACTTTTTTCAAATAACCTCCTTTTTTAAACCACTTTTTCCATTGTATTTCGTAAATCGGTTTTTCTAACCTCCTTTAAGAACACCCTTTTTCCCGCTGCATTTTCCAAACTCCCTTTTTTTAAACCCTTCTTCAAATCGTTTTTTTCAACTCTTTTTTCCATTTTCTTTAGTAAACCTCCTCTTTTAAATCCTTTTTTCTAGCTGATTTATAAAATCCATTTTTTAACAACTTTTTCGATTCCCTGTAGAAAATATCTTTTCCAACCACCTTTTCCTAAACCTATTTTTCTATCCAATTTTCCAAACACTTTTTTTTAAATTTCCTTTCTGAACTTTTTAAAATCACTTGTAAAGAAAGATATCGTGCCCCCCCCTCTCTCTCTCTCTCTCTCTCCAATTTTGAAGAAACATATACATATACCATATATGTTTGTAGGGTATCAAAAACTAAGCGAAACATTTTGTTATAGACCGATAAGGGGTAAAGACTACCCCTAATAAATGGTATGTAGGGAAAGTTTTACCGCTTTTACCCTCTAAAAAATCTCCGATAGAAAAAATGCCACGCAAAAATTCGCAATTCAAAACGTAATAACATGCAAAAGTCATTTTTACTATTGAACTTTCAAAATCTCTGAACTCCTGGAAATTCTTTGAACTTCATTGAAATCATTCAAAATGTCTTGCAATCTTGTGAAATTTTTTAAGAATCCTTCAAGTCTTTAAAATTCGTTAAAATTAGTGAAATATGATTAAAAATATCTTGAAATCTTTGGGTAAAGTTCCGAAAACCACTTACCTCTGATTTGTTTTCAATTCTGTTTAGTTACGTATTTCACGTGTTGATAACGAATATGACGGTGAAAAATGACATCTTCAAGGTCAAGACTAAAAAAAAATGGTTTTTCGAGAAGTAAGAGCATATGTACATTAATGGAAACTTTTCCTTTTTCTCTCGAAAACTACAATTTTTATCTGTAGCATCTTTTTCTCATGAAACCATAATACCTGTCACGATAAACCTCTGATCGATCACGTTGCTTTTAGTCTCATTGTTTTCAAAACAACAGGAAGTTATACTTCGCAGGGAAAATAATTTGATATTTCTCGAAAAATGATGCTTATGGAAGAAAAATGTATATATATAAGAGATAAAAGATGTATTTTTTCAAAAAACTTCTTTTTTGTTAAAATCCGAACTTTCATCCCTAATGAATGCGTTAAATCCGAAATCTTCCAATCCGAATGAATCCAATTTATCTAAATCAATCGGGTCAATCCAATTGAATCAGCATTAATCCGAAATTTTAAACCAAATGATTCCAATCAATCCAAACATGCAATCCAATTGAATCCGACAAATCTGAAATTCTAATCCATTAGATTCCGGTCAATCCACACAATCCGAGTAAATCTGCAGGATTCCGAAATGCTCGGATGAATTTAGATTCATTCGGATCGGACAGATTCATGTGCATTAACCGGATTACAACTTCGGATTGATTTTGAATGAGCTTCAGATTGAATGAGTTGGAAATTTTTGGATTATTTCCGAATGAATTTTAATTCGCAACAATCGCTGGGGTAACCATTTGCTCTTAGGTACAAAGGCTTCACTAAACTTGGTGAAAATACATAACGCGCAAACCTATAAAATATGCAATTTATAAGCTCCCTCTGCTTTCCGCTTAGGCGGATTCATCCGGTCGGGTCGGTGTACGGATGCGTTGAATTCCTCGAAGCGCCATGTCAGCAGTCAGCTCGGCCAGCCAGACTAGCTCGCTAGCTACCAAACGAGGGTCATTGCGGTAGCATGCATTACACAAAGAAAAAGAATCAACAGCAATGGTAGCAAAGAGGGTGCGCGGTGGCGCGGGCGACATCAGCGTGCGCCACTTCGGTTGCATCGCAGCGCGTTTCGTTATTCGTGGCGATGGCACGACGTTGCATAACCCGTCCGTCCGTCACTCGCTCCTTTCTTTGTCTCTCCTTCATTTTTATTTTTCGTTTATCTACATAACTTTGTGGAAAATTTTTTTTCTATAATTATGCCCGAGTAAGAGCTACTCGCATAGACTGTACATGTATAGTTGTATACCCTACCAAAAGTCTCGGATTGAAAATTCTGAAATTTGTATCCAAACCAAACAGTTTCATTCCGATCTAATCCAAAGGAATTAAGTTTTCAAACCGAACCAATCCGAGGCCCACCCGGATAATGCGAATTAATCAGAATCAATCTAAACTTACAATTCCGAATGAATTCAAAGTTCGAATTAATTTTGATTGAAAACTTCCTTTTAATTAAATCGGAATGAAATTGTTTGGTTCGGATACAAACTCCGGAATAATTCGAAAAATTGGGAATTTGTTCGAAATGAATTTCAGTCCGAAACTTTCACCAGTTCATGAATGTGTAATATGCATAGCATACATTACAGATATGTAGTCTGTCCTACACACAAACACACGCATACAGAGAGAGAGAGAGAGAGATAGGGAGGGGGGGGGAGAGAGTTCCCGACAAGCATAGCCTAACTGCATGGATCCAAACACAGATTGTGGTGAGCAGACTTTATCCCCACCGGAAGAAGAGGCAGAGGGGCGGCTATCCCCACCCTTGATATCTTTCGAGTGAATGCTGAATTTGTCCTGCATTAGGGGGCATCGGTACATTACCCGCGTGACCTTGGATGGTGCCGATCACGACGCCTGGCGCTGTTTGTGCAACACACGCGAGCATTGCACCTTGCTTTATCGCGTAAGCTCTGGCCGTGCTAAAATCTCCCTCCCCTATATTAATGAACTATTCACGGACTGTGCTATTCTTTTGTCCGTCCTACGAACTCTGGCGCTTGATTCGAGCTCCATCGTTCACCCACGCGCTATTTTTATTAATTCAGTAAACTTTACAATTATGTGATTCCAGAAACTTGCGATTTATTCTTCATTCAATTAAATTTAGATTGTACTTCATCATCTAGTTATAGAGAGAAATTAGGGTTCAAATTGAAATTTTTTGATTACGTAAGTGGGTCAGTTATTTGAGAGGTTTACTTTATTTCTGAGGGTTTCACTTTAGGCATGGCAGTACTCCGTAGAATATTAAGTACTAAGAAGCCATTCACAGAATACGTAATACCACAGTAAAAATTTCAATTTGAATCAGAACTAGATGTAAAATCTTCTGAAAGAAAATTGAATAACGATTGAATATTCAAGCGAATATTGAACACAATTCAAGTGCAGAGAGAGAGTGGCACTTGAATTCTTCATTTATAAAATAAATAACATTATACTATATCCAAGTTCAAATTTTACAATTTTTACATTCTCATCAGAGCAGGTATTAGATTAAAATTTTCCACCCCCCCCCCCCATTGTTTTTTTCAAATGGCCACTTTTCAGACCCCCTGAACCCAAAAAGCATGTTTTTACGAATGTGTCTGACTGCCTGTAGATTTTTGCTTTGTTAACGCGATAACTTTCGAAAGAAATGACAGATTAGATTGGCCTTTGGTATACTGCTTCTTTAGTATCCTAAAATGAAGGTCAAGTTCGTTTTACAGCCATTTAACTGTATTCATATTTTTGGTGCTCATTTCTTGAGCATTTTGCTTTCTCATTATGATAAAGTTGCAAATGCATTTGCTTCCTCACAGAGGAAGCATATATTTAATTCTTTTTGCTCCAAGCAAACAATCATTTTTTATTCTTGCATAATTTTTTAATTATGCAGCCAACGTTCTATCCACGGTATAAACTTTGAATTTTGATTATTTGAAAACAAATAACGACAACTTCCTTAATATTCAACTAAATGCATTAATCTTAAAGGTCAATCGATTTGTCTCAACACAAGGAATCTTTCCTTAAAGCGCTCAAGCTTTGAATTTTGATTATGTGAGAACTTATATATAGTCGAAAAATCAATTCAAAAAAACAAAATTATAAATGTACATAAAAATGTTAAAATTCAATATTTTTAAAAATATTTTGGTACATATTGAGATATTTTTTGTGCAAATAAACCGTACAAATTTCATCAATATTGATATTTATTTACAACTGTCTTCATATAGTCATGGACACAAAAAAAGAGGGACATATTACATACATACATACATACTCTTTAACTGACCTAAAATGAAGGTTAAGTTCGTTAGTGACCCATTTTGGATAAAAATTTTTCAATGTAGAGCATTTTGAAAATTTTTGTAATCAATTTTTTTCTAATTCTCTTAAAAAATCGAAAATTCGAATATTGAGAAAAAAAACTCAAATGAGCTCTGATAAGAATGTGTTAATTCCTTAAGGTCGATATAACCTTAAGTAAATTAGTTTTCTTCTCCATATTTAAAATAAAAATAATTATAATACAAGTGTATAGCAGCGATAAAGGTTGGTAAGAATGTACTCTTTAGCCTCAAAACAGGCCTCAGTTTCGGAGCTTGTTTCGGAGACTTTTTTAGGAAAAAGTCACTCGGTGCCAGATCTGGAGAATACGGTGAATAGGGAAGCAATTCGTAGCCTAATGCATGCAATTTTGCCATCGTTTTAATTGATTTTTGACACGATGCATATATTAATTGCGTTGATGAAACAGCACTATTCAAACGTTCCAACAACGCTACGTAATAATCGCTGTTGATATGGTCTGGCCCTTTTCGATGTAATCGATGAATATTATATTACCATGCGCATTTTTCAGAATAC
>JAUESI010000029.1:5174678-5185558 GCA_032275145.1 Synergus laeviventris
CATTTCCCTTTACAATCATTTACTTTTACGATGATTTCTCTTTACAATGTGAAGAGTCATGCGGTACTTTATGAGCTTTTTCTATGAAAGTCGATGTATTACTAATCTACAACTTTTGTTTTAAATATATATATGGTATACTTGAAAATTTGTATACTCTTTTGACCTCTTTTAACAATGTCCTTTAAAGTTCATTGAAATCCATTAAAAGCCATTAAAGTTCTTTAAAAATCATTTAAAATATCTTGAAACATCATCACATTCCTTGAAATCCTTTAATAATTCTTAAGAAAAAGTCATTTAATCATCTACAATGTCCAAATGAACAATGTCCAAATATAGACTTGTTAGTCTATCATCACTGTGTGTCCCCGAGATATATTTGAAAATAAATTTATGTCACTTAACACCAATGTTAATAAATAGTAAACCAGACCAATAAAAAGAAAACGAGAATAAAATGCTGCGTAAAGATCGATTTTGTGAAGAACTGAAATTTTTCGTTTTAAGGGTAGTTTTCAAAGTAACGCGGGGGGTGTGTGCGTTAGGGGTGTCAAATCGTAGATAAAATGATCAAACCATAGATGAAATGATTTGTGAAATAGTTTTCAACAAGCCTATCAAATTTTCCGTAACAATTTTCTTTTTTTGTCGATTTTGAATAAAATTGGCAAATTGAATAAAATAAAATAAAATATATGTTACGCAACGTACTCTTATCAACACGCATGTGTCGATCGAGTTCAGAGCTCTTGTTTGGTCGTCGAGGCCAAGTTAACAAAATTACATAAAAAGTGAAGGTGACCTGTGCGCGTGGTGATTCATGGGGGCTGATGCCCTCGTTGTCTGGGTGTTTGGCACGAAGTTAGGGGGAGAGATTCTCCTCTCCTCGCTCGGTTGGTTGGTCGGTCGGCCCAACTCCCATTCTTTGTTTTCGAGCTGTGTATCGACTGCGAGAATCGGTAGAAAGTCCCGAACCAGGTTCGAGAACCTGTGGCATGTTTGTTTAGTGATTAATGCCTACTGGTATTATTATTAGCTGTTTTTACCAATAAGCTCAATAAAGCCCCAACAAAAGAAAAGATGGAAGAGAAAAATGTTCCGATTGCGCAAACATTAACATCAAAATCTACAAAACATATTGCGCAATGTTGCGCGTTGAAAACATGTGAAACTGAACTTGAACTTGAACTTGACTAGACGCATACTATTTTAATAGTACATACACACATTGACAAGCGATGAGAGTATAAAAGAGTAACAAGTGGCAATAGCATATATGATGAGATTGATGATGATGAGTCGAGTGCATTGGAAACTGGTGAAGAATTATTAAGTGCATGATGGGAGCTCATGATCCTGAGATGTGGATTGGCGCGCACGGCATTGCACGGCATCGCTGCTGGGCAATCTGAGGCACAACGCATCGCATCGCAACGCGGCCGGCGGCGGCACGACGCAATCTAATTAGATGTATGGGGCTCGTTGCGTTGTTGCCTCCGCCGCGCCGCGCGAAACCGAGATGTCGAAGACATAAGTGGAGGGGGGGCGGGTGGTCGAGCCGACAAGCATGTTGCGGCTCTGGAGCTGGAGGGGAGTGCACATAAATTGAGCATAAACTTCTCCCTCTATCGAGCACTTCCCCCACGGTATCAGCCACCCACCTACGTTCACTTCTCACTCACACTCTAGTAGAAACTCACTGGATATACACATGAAATCCCTCACAATCTCAACATGGAGCAGCGTCCACAGAGCACTCAGCCTTCCCTCTCATCAAATCGACGAGTAGTCGAGTTCGAGTAGTCGTCAGTCAGACGACATTGGGGCCGAGGATACCAAGTCGGCCAGTCGGCAGTCGGCACGAATCAGTTCGCAGCGCGACAGTGTACCGAGTGGACGTAATAATTATTGTCAGCTCCCGAAGAGCAAAGTTGCACGGTGTTAACGTTGTCAGTCCTGTCAGTTGACAAGATCCCGTGAATAAGAAAACAGCAACATATCTCTTCTCTCCTGGAGTAACTTTTATTTAAAGGAAGAGGATTTCTTGGAAGAATTTTTTCAAAGAATTTTTCTCTTGGCCAAGGCCAGGGTCGTGTGCAACTCTTGAAGCTAGCCTTCGCTCGCGCATCCTCAGGAAGTGTGTCGTTTACGCGCTTTAATCATCGAGAACTGTGATTTTTATAAGTTGATTATGCTCAAGACTGTTCTTTGAGTAGAGTGCTTTTACTTTTGGAGAACTGCTTTGACTGCGCTCAATATCACGCGATTTTTCTACAAAAGTGGATCACAGTTCGTTCGTGCAGTCGTGCTGCTTTCTTAAAGGAACCTTTCAAAATTGGTGAGTAGTCGCATAGTGGATTGTCGTTTGGATATGTGTTTCGCGATTCGCGCGCTCCCCAAGTTCGCAAGTCGGATTAAACACCACGTGACCCTCGATGGGTTCTATGAACCAGCAGACGTACGCGGAGCAGACTGGTTACTTATTTATTGTTTGATATATAATACAAGATAGATAATTGATAATCGTGGATAAGAAAATTATACTGCTTTCTCCCGCATATGTGTTGGTTTTGTAAAATCATTTGGAAGCAAGTCATAAAATCCGCGCTGTATATTCAAAACTATAGCTTCAAACACTTGTTTAAAAACACAGGTTTTCAAACACAGAGGTTTTAAAAACACATGTTTTTACCATAAACAAACGAGGTTTTGCAAAACAATTAAGACTCACAATCGCGTTCGCATAACACACTCGTATTTTAGATGCAATACGTTTCATTGCAGAAATGGCTCTCTTATCGTCATCTGCAGAATGACGTTTTTCACTTCCAGCACCGCACCGGTAACTGATGGTATATATATATATAAAAAATATATATATATGTATGAGGTTCCCCAGGGGGAATTAAACATTAAAAACACAAGATTATCCAGTTCAGCAGATGATGTTCATAGGCAAAACAAAAGAGTGACGCAATCGAGTTAATAATTCTCTGCTGCGTGGACTCGTACCTTTAGAAATGTTCTAATGGTATAACGCAATAAGGGCATGTTCTCTTACAATCAAGTTCACGAAGAAACCGCGTTGACACTAAAACTTATTATTTTTTAATATTCAGAGTGATAGTGAGGGCATGATATTCGATAAACGTTCAAAATAACGAAAGCATAAAACTAGCCTTTTGAAAGTCAGCTCAAAACGCATGAAAAATAGGTTCGATTATTATACACATTTGACTTTACATTATACATTACATGAAATATGTAATATTCAATGAATTGAACAGTGTAATTCAGGGACATCATATGTTAAAATCATATATGAGAAGTGTAATCTACTACGATTCTAGGAATAAACTGCAGAACCGGAATACCGGATGTCCGCGGAGAGGAAGTCTGAGAACGTATAGGTACATATAACATACATATATCTGGTCGTACGGGTAAGAGTTAGACTCAAGATAAAACAAGAGAGAATAAACGAGACTTAGAAGTACTAGTAGTACTCTATACTGGCACTTGCGGTGAAGAAGAAGGCCTCTTTCTTCTTGTTATTTATTATACGACAGCCCATGTAATGTGTTAGCGCTGTATATGATTGCGTCACTCGAGGTTGCGGAAACGACAACTTTTAATCGAACATAAGTAATAATCCGAAACTTGTTCCAGCAAAGTCTTCTTTGTGCAATGATAACTACTTTTTTCTGCAATATATCACTGTTTCTGATGTCCCTATTTTTAATCAATATTATAACAGTCATATATATATTAAATCGAGATGTATGGATTCGTCGACGAATAACATTTTGCGCGTCGCTGCACTTTATACATAATATAATAAAGTATATTATTGTATATCTTATATTATACAAAAGAACTTTGGATTGAAAAGTCATATTAAAAACGCAAATGCAATCCAATGCTTTTCAATCGATCACGATCCTGAAATGAGAGAGAAAGAGAGAGAGAGAGGGGGGGGGGCTTCCTTATGATCTTTCGCATTACTCGCTCCTTTTTTAAACGTCGCTGCTTGCTCTTGATCCCCCCTTCTACACTTCTTCACCGCTAGACTGTCTATCGCACGCATAAAAGTGGGCCACGGCCTAATTTTCAGAACTCTTTCTGCAACCTCGCAAGTATAAACGGTACATGCGATAAACCCAGTGAATTCGAAGCGAAGGGCACGCACACAGTGAGCTATAAGCTTACATATATATAGCTTGTGTTATTCGCTCTTGAATTGTCCAATGCGGCTTATATTCCCAACCGCTTATTTCAATATAACTATAACTCTTCATCTTTATCCCACATTGTGCAATTTCGCAATATATCAGGAATATATTTCTGATAAAATAACATCTGCCAATGACTCAGTTTAATGACTTATGCACGAGCTATAATTGTATATATATATATATATTTTTTATTATACATACGCGAAAGAATCATAAGTGCATGCATGCATACAGCTAAAACGGCTAAAACGATACGAAGAAACATTTCCAGGCACACAATGATCCATTGCGTCATGGGGCAGATTTCTCTCAAAGCTGGCAAATCATTGCATCACACTGATTATTTCATGCCCTTGTTAGTAGCTCCTTCATTGGTTATACAGTTAGGGAGTCATAAACACCGTTAGATAACGTATAAGACTGCAAGCTTATTATACTCTCGCAAGCTAAGTGGAACAAAACAAACATGTAATGCATGCATCGCATTCAAGAGTTCCTCTATTTTGCTTTATCTATAGCTGCTGCGATAGTTACCGTTAACTGCCTTATTGCGTATATTACATACATATTATGTAGGTATATACATGCAAATCAGTGTCAGTGAATATTATTTTCGAATAGAGCTGTTGACTCTAGAAGAGATAATGAATCTGGGAATATGGTACCATATATAAGTCCTATAATATAAGATTCTTTCAATATAACAACTATATCAGTTGTATTGAGATAAGAGCTTCTGTTTACACTCTAGCTTTTATTCTCATAAACATTCGGCACGTAGCTTCGTCACGTGTTTTTTAAGTGGAACATGCTGACTTTATTGTACTGGAGGGAATTTTTTTCCTTGGATCGTGGATTCCTAATAGCTCATTCATATATTATCTGCTCAGTTATCTCTGATCTTTGTAACTGCGCCACTATTACAAATTCTGAGACTCATAGATATGGCGCTTACATACTTTCCGATTGCGGTCACACTGCTTGCTCACGTAATAATAATACTTATATATGATGTATATAAGAATAAGAAGACTGATACCGTTATCGCCTCGATTATTATAGAAGTCACACGGAATGTTCTCTTATTTTATTCCTCGCTTATTATTATGCAACTATAGTCTACCGTCCGCGTCATATATTATCTGTTAAAGTAAAGGTAAACAACATATATATATATATATATATTATACATATATATTAGCTATATAATCGCCGTGTTCAAGAAGCTCGAATTCTTATAAAACTAGAATGTCATGTACGCGTTAAAGCGCGTGCCTTTTCTACTCGACGATATGATTATTCTACGTAATATATGCTTATGATCATATTTTCAAAGATCTTGTGTTTAAATATGTTAATCTTCAATCATTATTTCATTTTCGTGTCTGCAAAAACGCA
The DNA here is from genome assembly GCA_032275145.1 of Synergus laeviventris. Taxonomy (NCBI): domain Eukaryota; kingdom Metazoa; phylum Arthropoda; class Insecta; order Hymenoptera; family Cynipidae; genus Synergus; species Synergus laeviventris. Next base: position 5,180,315 of record JAUESI010000029.1, read on the forward strand.
AATCCGGTGTTTTAAAGAATTGAAAATGAACTGGAGGAAAGAAATCTACGTCAACAAAAGGAACATGATTATATTAATATAAATTCGAAGCCTTTTGTCACGTGGCCGACACACAATCCCGGCGACAAGTGTTTTCACATGCGTCATTCGATCGCCATATATATATACGCGATTTATCCTTTTCTTGTCCAATATACACGACGTAATCCAAGCCGCATATCGATCGGTTTCCAGAGTTTGCCAGAGTTCCCCTAATAATAATAATAATAATTATTATTATTAATATTATTATTGATTACGAACATCGAGTGACATTCCAAGAAATCATGCGCCTTTTATTAGTTTGTTGTAACTTGGAAAAATCTGATAAGAAAGCTAAAAATATCTTTGACATTTTTCTTGTAATAGAGCTTATGCTCTTATGTAAGATCTCAGTCATCACGAGCTTTCGAATTGCAACAGGATTGCACAATATTGCAACTCTTGAAAATTTCAGTAGAGTATAGGTATTGATTTTATATATACGCATAACTCGAGGATTTTCCCAAACCTCCTCTTTTGCCTTTTAATGTGTATAAATCTCTCTCTCTCTCTCTCTATAAAATGATTATAGTTTACCGAGAAATATGACGTGCTTTAATAATATGTATAACGTCAGTATAAAAGTCTCATCCGACTATTTCGGCCTATACTAACATATATCACTTTAGTCATATATTTACACACGTCATTTATATACGCATACATAATATGTATTCTGTGTTTTTCAGTATGTAAACTCATGAGAATGTTTCAATGCTAAGTAGGAATGACTCATGGCCAGAAACTTACTCGCGGTAATTCTACTCCGAGAACTTCGGTCGAGGTCACCCTTGGGAAAAACTCTTTTTTGTAGTATAGAAAAAAAAGTCAAATTTGAGGCGTACAAATTTTCGCACTTGTATAGCAGATAAACGTAAAACAACAACAAAAAAAGGATAAAGAAGATGTTTTCCGAGCGTAATAAAGTTTCGCGGGGGAGTCTGTCATAAATATTGGATATATAAATATTAGATATATTGAGAAATAATAAAACAAGGGATTCAATTTGAAATGAATTTGCGTGCTTTCTTTATTGAAAGAGTGCACTTTGGAAGACATATCATGTCTATTATATATACCTATAATCAAATACTAGTAAAGATACTTTAGACCTGTCCGTCAGTCCTGCTGCGCCACTATCATATTACAAACAAATTCTGTCTTATGGTAATTACCATAAGCTTTAAAAGAAAAACTTAAAAATCTCGTCAAAACCCCATCGCTTATTGAAATCGCCATAAAATGTCTGAAATTTTTTTCAGCATTTTCGAAATCTCTTACAATAATTCTTTACGATCCTTGGAATATTCCTTAAAATATCTTAATATTATTTTAAATCTTTTAAAATATCTTGAAATCTTTTAAAGACTCTCTTTGAGATCTCTTGAAATTCCCTAAAATCTCTTGAACCTCTTTCAAATCTTTTCAAAATCTTGGACAATCTCTTGAAATTCCCTAAAATTTGAAACCCTTTAAGGTTTTACGCAAATCTCTTAAAATTTTTCAAAATCATTCTGAATATTTTGATATTCCTTTAAACTCTTTTAAATCATTTGAAATCCCTTGAAATCTATAAGTTTCTTTGAAATTTCTTGAAAATCGTTATTCAACTCTTCTCAATTCTTTTGAAATCCCCTTGCATTCTTTTGAAGGATACACGTCGGAAAAAATATGGTATATATATTACGGTAGATAGATAGTGACGTCATAGTTTACCATTATATTTTCTTTTTTCAAAGTATATTATATGCTTTTGTAGCGATTTAGAAACAATAAACTACGACGGTATATGTTTTTTCGACGACCAAATGTGCACTCACGATGATGATGTCTATAAAGGGAACATATTCGACACATTCCCTCCTTACTTTCCTGCAAACCCTTTCTCTTTCCTCACTCGGGAGGAAATTGCATTTGTAATGAGCGCTAAGCAGTAGAAATTGTATATGAATTCAATTAACGAATTATATCAGTCAGCTTTTTAACACCATCATTTTCTACCCCGGCGGTGTCGAGCTGAAGATTGTTGAATTTTTTGGTCCTTTTTTTCCTACATGCGGCTTTTAAGCGTATAGAGCGGAAAAATACCTAGCTTGAATATTTTTAGCGTAAAACTTATAGGTCATTTACCTACTCCGTTTTGTGCATGAGAGAGGTAAATTGAACAGTTTTAGTAAAAAAAATATTTATTATTGCAAATGTAAAGTTGTCCAGGCTAAATTTTGCTCTTATATGGTATAAAGAGAGAGTATAAACGCATATACCATATTATATATAGACCCTTTAAAGGAGTCCCCCCCCCTCCATGCACTTTATCAACCTATGCGGAAATGCATGAATTACTATAATTATCTAAGAATAGAAGCCTTGCAAAATAAACGGATCAAAGTGGTAAACAACCACCTAGCTTCACTCGAATTCGTAATTATTTTCGGTATTGTATAGATAGATTTAATTGTTTGCGTCTCTCATCGCGAAGGTGAATTACGTGGAAAGATATAATGTTGGACAAAGTCCATGCACGAGTCGAGTCATTTGGTATTTTTGTTGAGATCGAGAGAAGTGGGAAATAATTTTTCCTAAATAATAATTCTAAAGAAAAGGAAGAAATTCACACACGAGGAAAAACGATTTGATTATAGAGTGTACACAGAAAGATAACATTCTCTTCTACATATATTTACATTACGCGCGCAGCACATATCACATGATATGTTATGATCTGTTTTTCAATGGTACACGAGTTCCTAATGATTATATTTATAACATACGTTAAATCAACTTGGGCGTAATACGTAAGTTATTGTACGTATTTTATATCTATAAAATTCGTATACATAGGTCGCAGGGAAACCCTATAATTAATTATTGCTTAATTTGTGATTTTAAGTGAATTTTCAGGAATTAATAGAGGTTTGATAGGATCAGATTTTAGAGAATTTAAAAGAATTTAGAAGAATTTAAGTGATTTTATATGATTTTAAGAAATTTTAAATGGTTTTAAAGAATTTGATATGGGAATGCAAGAGATTTCAAGACATTTATTATTATTATTATTATCATCATTATTTTTTTAGTTGTTTTTGTTAATGATTTTAGAATTAAAAAAAAATTTTAAGTCATTTTCTTTTTTCATGTTTCAAAAATAATCAAAGATTTTAAAAAATTGCAAGTATCAAATAATAGTACATTTCGATACTAGTGCGAGAATGTGATTTTAGCATTGTGTGAATGAAATCAGATTCTCGCACTATATATAGTGATTATACAACGGTATTTTTTGACACGACGTGTGCAAAATCGAGTTTTGCGACACAAGGAATCTTTATTTTCCGTATATCGTAGCATCGAATTATGATAATTTAAAAAGCTCTATAGTTGAAAAATAAATTTTACGAAAATTATAAAAGTACATAAAAAATATAGAATTTAATATTTCAATGAAACCCCTAAGTATATAGGCTAAAATCTATATAGGGTAATGTGACCATATAATAAAAAAAACAAAAAAAAAATAAAAAAAATAAAAAAAAGAGTACAAAGTAGAAATCGAAGAAATCGTTCAATATGGCATTGAATGATTATAGATAGAATTTTGTACACAAAAAAGGTGAACAATTTCTTAAAACTTTATATTATACCTATAACTACTATATTATAGAATTATAGATATAATAAAGTATTGTTCTTAAAATGAATTGATAAAAACCTATTTTTGATATTTGGATATTGTCACCGTTATTGCGCAAAGCTGCTCCTATAATAAAGGAACAAGAAGGTGAATAGTAGACTATATTTGAAATGAGATCTTAAAGTGGAAACCAATACCGATTGGACAAGCTATATATAAAGTATGTATATTGGTTAATTGTCCGAAGTATTTTCAGCCTTCGACAAAGGCCGCCAATCGCAAGGAACTTGCCGCCGTATTTGTCTAGAAAAAGATCCTGATCAATGAAAACGTGCCTCTCCAGGGAAATCACCTGCAGTTAGAAGGCCGGGGCCGAGGACAAAGAGAGGCCGCGGCCAGGCCAGGCACGTTAGTTCGCATTTGTACTAAGCACGTGAGAGATCCACGAGCTTTACGCATGTCGACGTATTTATGAGGATGGTCAGGCTTCCGACATTCACTGCCAGGCCAGCACGTGGCCTGCTAACAGTAGCGCAAGCGCACGTGAACGATATGGGTATAATAATAATAATGATTGTGCCTCGTCCTCGTGTTCTTGTTCTTGATAAATACGGCAACCACCGCACTATTTCTAGGATTTTGCCAATCTAGTATGCCAAGTCAGATAAACTTAAACAAAGAATGCTTCGCAAAATTATCGGGTGATGTAAGCTACCAATAATGTATCAATAAATAAATAATGTAGCTATATATAGTCGCCTAGCTTATACTTATACTCTCTGAGTCTGACTGCACTGCATGCAGCTGTGATCAGCATCAGCCAGCAGTCCAGATCACTCATCTCTGATTGAACCTCCTCCTGTTTTTCTCTTGCGTTTATTTTTAGCGCTATTGACAATGCTACGTAGTATTGTTTAATGTTTACTCTGTCTATCACAATCAAGCCAACATTTGAACATTACAAATGTCGTATAATGCGGTAGCATCGAGAATAAAGATAAGACAAATATAATATATAACGTCACACGACAAACACTAGTTTCAAAATAAGAAATGTATGTCCTCTTGCGTAATGGGAGTGATTGGACAAAATTCTATAGGCTTCACGGACGGACATCTCGCCCTGTAATATATTGTATAACCTATTCAATATATTTAGTCGAGATCCCTATATATATATACATATATACTTAATATTTCCTATATCTAAAGTACGTACCCTTATAAATTTAGGTAATATATTGTGTACAATTTTTCTTTGAGGATTACAAGATCAACAGATTACAGGCTTTACAGTATACATTACATTACTTTACATTAAAATTCTTCCTATTTATTCGGTTGAAAGTTCATCATGTATATCACATTGAAAATTAATTCATTATACCTATATATATATCCATCTTTATCGTTGCAAAAAAAATATTGTGTTTAAACATAGACTTTTTATAGGGTGAAAGTTAATTTTCTATGTTGAAAATTTCAATATTTATTAACATCTATGTATTATTATTATTATTATTATTATTATT
>JAUESI010000029.1:5185658-5200785 GCA_032275145.1 Synergus laeviventris
GAAAGTTAATTTTCTATGTTGAAAATTTCAATATTTATTAACATCTATGTATTATTATTATTATTATTATTATTATTTAATCGTCATCATCCTTCGCAATCCGAACAATATTTAGTCATCGCACTTTCGATATTTTATGTATATGAACAATGAACATATATATTTTATGTAATAAATTTAAATAAATAAATTTTAGCGCGCCTACGATCCGCTCTGGAATATTTAGTCGTCAACGGAATTACGTTTCTTATAATTTTTTCTATATCTCACGTTATTTTGTTCCAAGTTTGAAATTTCGATTTTTTTTTTTCATTTTCAAAAAGTTTTTGCGCCAATAATATAGTGCCTTGAAAAAGCAACATTTTTCGTTCGTTTTCTTGAATTTTCGAAATTTTATAAGTCTGTCCATTTTTTTTTATCGAAAAAATTCATAAGGATAAATTGTTCGAATTTCTAAATAATGCTATGAATGAATATATCCATTCATAGAATTTGTACATTAAAAAAACAAGTGTTCTCAAAAATTTTCAAAATATGCCTAGTTTTTGAGTTTTTATCCAAAATGGCTGGCTAACGAGCACATTCGTAAAAACATGTTTTTCAGTTCAGGGGGTCTCAAACGTGGACATTTGACAAAAAAAGGTAGGATTGTAAAATTTTACACAAATCTAATACATTCTCTAACGAGAATCTAAAAATTAATAAGTTATCTATCTGCGATTTAAAATTTCCGCGATGCCTCAACTTCCTGAAAAAGTCAGTCGCTTATTGAGAGAGTAACGGAATCGTTTGGAATTTGCTGATTCATCTCTCTTTCCGATCGCATGTCAGTCGCACGAGTCTCCATGGAACGTGCAATTGTACTTTACATTCTAATTACTCGCAATTTCGTTCGTTTACACTTCTTGGGATTTTTTTTTTTTGCCTAAAGAATCTGAAGGTTTTTATTAACTCAAGATGAAATCGCAACATTTTATCAGATTATCAATTCCAGGGGAAACCCTAGTCTTTTGATATCTCAAATGAGAATATCACCAGAATTATCAACAATTATCAATAATCAATTATCGCAAATTCCAACTGATTAAAAGATACTTTGATACCTGAAGGAAAACTCTAATTGGCAATAACGACCATTAAGAGACAAGGAAATGAAATGCGAGAGGTCGCGCGCGCGTCTCCAGGAAGTGATCATCTCGAGTTCCTTGTTCCTGATTTATAAAGAACGAACGTCCTTCTCCTCTTGGAGGCTGATCTTGTGATATCCCATATACGGGCAAGCATCCACTGCAAGCCTGAGAATAGCGTAAATTCTTTCAGCATTCTAGCAATGCTTCAAATCGTCCTTCCAAGATTTTGTAGAAACTGCGTGATTAACGATCAGAATGAATGAAAGGCCATTTCATAAATCTTTACTGTCCAACTTTTCTCAAATTCCCTTTGTCAATCCTCTATCTCTATCTCATTGCAATGATTCTAAAAATACAACTTACTCTATAAAAAATTCAAATCTCATAATGAAATCCAAAATCCGTCACCTAAAGTTAGGAAATAAAAAAGAAACTAAAAAGAAACGAAAGAAGTTATTGTCAATTCTAAAAATAGGCAACGACTTACTATTTACGTTTCGTGAAATCATGATGATCGATAAGTCTCAAGTTTTCAAGCTATCACGAGTGCTAACCGATTTGTTTCCTTGTCTCTGTTGCAGATGTCCTAAGAAGGCAAATTATGGTGGCAGAGTTTGTCGCTCGGCAGAGTGGATCGCCCATCAATGGTGAGACAGCGTGTCTGAACAGCAATATGCCGACCTCGCACTCGATGGCACACGCTGGTCATGGCAGCCATGGTAGTCACGACGCTCATGGACCTCTTCCCCCGATGACGCATCCCCACCATGGAGGCTCACCAACCCTCCAGCAGCAGCAGCAGCAGCAGCAACAGCAACAGTCTCACCATCCTCAGCAACAGATGCATCACCTCGGTCAACATCAACAGCAGCATCAGCATCAGCAGCAGCAGCAGCAGCAGCAGCAGCATCATGATCAACAAGGCACGCATCCCGACAGCTATTCTCCAAACTTTGACATCAGGAAGGAGCTCTTCTCGCAGCGCAAGCAACGCGAGTTCATTCCCGACAATAAGAAGGACGACAGCTACTGGGACCGACGTAGACGCAACAATGAGGCTGCGAAGAGGTCCCGGGAGAAGAGGCGCTTCAACGACATGGTTCTCGAACAAAGAGTCATGGAGTTGAGCAAGGAGAACCACATCCTCAAAGCTCAGTTGGATGCGATTCGTGAAAAATTCGGGATTTGCGGTGAATCTGTGATCAGCACTGAGCACGTCTTGGCGGCTTTGCCCTCAGAACCTCCCATGCTCAAGCGGAAGTTGTCCACCTCGACGTCCCTCCTCTACACGAGGACACCCAGTCCAGTTCACACCTCCGTCATCCACCAACCAGTCAGTGGCTCAAGGTCACCAAGGTCACCAGCTCAGCTCTACGTTCCAGAGACGACGGCCTACCCCGAGACCGAGAGCTTCCAATACCCCTACAGCACACATCCGGCGATGCACTTCGATACCTCGAGTGCGTTGAACCTCTCCCGTGGACGCAGAGCACAGTCGCCCTTTGAACTCTCCTCCGGAAGTGGTGACGAGAGCTCCCAAATGGTCGTTTCACAGAACGTGATCGGCACCAACAACTGTCTACCTCACAAGCTGAGGCACAAGTCCCGCATCGGTGATAAAGACGCGGCAAGCGCCCTTCTAGCCTTGCAAGGTATCAAGCAGGAACCTGGACCTAGGGCATCTCCACCTTGGGATAATGAGGGATCGAGTGACGAGAGGGATTCTGGGATTTCGCTTGGTGCTGAATGGACGCCGAATGGACCAGTAGTGCAGGAGAGCGAGGCGGAAGTCAAGAACAGGCTGGACCGTTTAGCTTCCGAAGTGGCATCCCTTCAGTCTATTCTTCGCATGACGAAACCTGGCGATACACTTGTCGCATCCCAGATCGGCGCTCATGCAAACAACAGCATCAGCACCGGTCAGGTCGCGGGCCCTTGAACTGGATTCGATTGTGGGCGTCACTTCTTGACAAGAGCTTATCCAAAGATGCACCTCTGACGAGGCATTACCTCCTTGAACGTGATGCTCAGGATCTCGATTTCCTTCGGGCAGGGTAGACTGAAATTCCCGATCGAGTCTAAACAACTGTGATGAATTCCGATGCTTCCCGGTTCTTCCTATCTGGGAAAAAGAATCGAGGTTGATAAACGCATAATAAAAATGGAGTATTATACACTGGACATTTGACGAGAACTCACTGAGCCGCCGCACCCGTCTTTGAGAGATCCAGAGACTATTGGCACAAATGACTGTCTTGATGAACGAAGTCTTGAAGACTTTGTTCTACCACTAACTTGAGATGTCAGTTGTAGATTTTGCGGTCCAAGCTGAATGACCGCGACAGATTTCGTGACTAGCTTTTAAAAAAATGTGACTTTTAACGTCTAAGTAAATTATATACTGTAGTTTTAAGGTATCGTCATCTTAATATTAATGTCGCTATCACCATCGAATATGAAGGTATGCTCAGAAATGTATTCACAGTCGTAGTTGATGTACATTGGTTGAAAGTTTGAAGAATCTACGACTGTGACTACGAGCTGTTAGTAGTTTAGAGTGCGCAAGCCGGTCTAATAAGTTATTCCCGACTAATTAATTGTTAAGAGTACGTCGCGCAACCGGCTTATCATCACCGCCAGGTATCCCAAACATTTGATTCAACTCTGCAATTGCCATTGCAGAGTGAGTCTTCATTGGAGTATCATATTTAATCTTAATTCGATAAAAATGCTATCTGTCCTTTCTGTCATGTTTTGTCTGTTCCTCGTTTTCTCATTTAATCAAAGACATTAACACTAACACCGTTGTTGCTCTGCAATTATCGATCGAAACTTGGTCTTTAGCTCCTGCAAAAAAGACTATAATATCTGATTAAAACTATATTTCAACAAGAGATTTTAAAGGAGAACGTTCTCGAGAGAAAACGAAAAGATATTGAAAGTTAATAATTGTTCAGTCGTTTAGTAATAGATTGGGTAATTTAATTCAAAATGACTTCAAAGGATTTTCAGATATCAAAAATATTTTTAAAGATTTAAAGTGGCTTTAAACAGATGTTCAGGATTTCAAAATTTCAAATCTTTTGAAATATTAAATATATTTTGAAAACAAATGAAATCTTGAACCTCGTGTACTTAAAAAATTGTCGAGTTCAACCCTATAGTTAGAATTTTAATTCTACATATACATCGAATACTCTCGCAAAGACATCTCTGAAAACTAAGAATATTCTCTAGAACGTTCCCGAGAATACTCTCCTATTTTTTTTCTCGAGAATTTTTAAACATTATTAATTAGCGCAACAATGATTTTGTCAATTTAGGATTAAAGATCGTCAAAATATTTAAGTATCGAATTGGAAGTTAATGTCTGAAGTATTAAACAAGTCTATATGAATGTATTATACGTAGTGCACATACCAACTATATATAAATTTTTTTTTTTTCAAATTAATGTATTTTTCGATAGAGTGTGGAATACGATGTAGGGATCGATCTAGGATTTATACATTAAACTCTTTTAAAAAAATATTGTATTTTCAATAACTGACGATTGCTTCCTGAGAATTTTAGAAGAGATTTTTTAAACGAATCGTATTCCGAATGTGCGTTAATTGTCTAAACTTTGTTTCTTTATATCGAAAGGGAAGATGTATTTTCGAGGCTTTTTATATCTGAATAGCGACCTGGTGAATTTGGTTATTATATGTGATACGAAAAATTGTTTCGATAAAATTGTACGATATAACAATAATCGTCGAACTAATCATAGCGCATAACTCGAATTATTTATTAATTAATTGTGTATGTATGGGAAAGGAGCGTCTGTGTCGATGATTAGGGATGATCATGATGACCGGCATATACCTAAACATCATTGGTGTTTAAACTACTATAGAACTTGCGATATAACTTCAAGCTCAGAGAGAACGCAAAGGGTGATTTTTGTCAGGAATTTTTGTTCTAGTTAGCCAACCAATCGAGTCGAGTCGATCAGACTAGATTTTTGATTTGTTGATACGAAGATAATTAAGAGTTAAGATATTTTTTTCATAAGTCAAGATCAGCCCTATCAAGCCCAACACAAGACTGTTTACTATTATCGGTGTTACATGCGGAATGATCTCGCATTTTATCCTTCCTCGTTTGTTTTTATATAAATAAATATATATAGTGTCGGCTCGACATTTACACACACACACACAAACATATATATATATATATGTGTGTGTGTGTGTATATATAGTCACACTAAGTGTATTATCTGCGAGTCGAGAAAATCGTCTCGCTGAATTTAAAATCATCAAAAATCGATGACAAAATTTCACTCCTGATGGAATAAAAAAAATGTCAGTAAATATTGTATAAAGATTAAAGACGAACGAGAGTTAAATTGTGTTTTGACTACCATATATTTACAAGTATCAACTGGCGAATAAATGTGCCCGGCAATAAAAATTTGATTGCGATTATTCCATCTTTTATGTAACTAAGGAAAGAGAAAGAAAAGGAAATGACTGAATCTTCGGATTGAACATTTTTTTACATTGATTTCTGTTCTTACTCTTTGCTTCCGGTATACTCTCTGTTCTCGCGTAGACTAAGAAATTAGTCTAAGGAAATTAAATGTTAAATTTAATATTTTAGTACCCAAGAAGTTCCAATTTCGCTGAATGTATAAGAAAATCGCGAGAAAAAAAACATTAAGTGCCTCAAAATGTCCTTTAACAAATGATGCTTTCTTCTTGGACCGTGATAAAATTTGCATTTGTGTCTTATAATAAAATTTTCGTGAACCGAAAAATGCTGTTGGCTATCAAATCGAAAAAAAATTCATATCTGTCTAACTTGGTCGTAAAATTCAGAAAGAGAGTGTTTTCAAGGTAGTTCCTATTCGTATTCAAGATGTTTGCCGTGTCTGAATTTTCTCGATTCCAAATGAACATTCGATTTCATGCCCTCAGGGGCTTAGTTTTAAGGGATATATTCGCAGTTCATGTACGATATGGATATTGAAATAAATATTTTCAATGTTTTTCACAGTAAATGTTGCTTACTCTGCTTCTTTTAAAACCTTATTCCCTCATTCTTCTCATTCTATCATCAATTCTGATGAGTTAGTTTAAAAAAAAATTCAGTAAATTTACTTTACAGTAAAGACAAAATGTGTCGTTATTTATTATTTTCTCCATATTCTCATAGGGTATAATTGTAAATATAATTCAATATCTAATTAAAATATTTTTGTTGACAAGTTTAAGGATTAAAAGGAAACATCAACAAAAATTAGTACGTAAACATAATCTCTAATTAGATTCTAATTATTATACACAATTATTAAATTATTAAAGTTCAAATGGAAAGAAGAAGAAAATATAGACTCCATTATATCTACGATTGATATTTGTATAAAATATTTACTGGGCGCCAAGTAGTACGGTTCACGTAAAGCTAATTTGTTTAATCAAAATGAAGTAAAAGTCTTTTTTCACAAATTTTAGATAAGAATGGTACTGATTCAGATGTTTACTTTCGTTTCTTGCATTTGGTCCTGCCACGACGTCTTCTAGAGGAGTTTGGTCGAGTTTCGGTTTTCTTTGATGATCTTCAATTATTAATTAATTGATTATTTTCTGCAAACTTTATTTAATAAAAATAAAAAGTAAATTATTAATTGATATATTACCTGTGTACTCTATTTACTGATACTGATGTGTGTTTCTTTAAAGTTAAATGTTGCTGAACGAGTTCAGCAAGTTTGCCCTGTTGAGCCAACATGGAAAGGAAGGTACAAATAAATTCATCATAGTTATGTGTCCTTCTGCAATCATCAATCTGTAAAGATAAATTAATTCGAAATAAAAGAAGCTGAAGTGCTTCGGAATATAATTGAATAAATTAAACTGGATTTTGAAATTATATAAAATATTAATGCTTAAATACAGCAAAATGAAAAGAGTTTGTACCTTGTATTTATTTCTCTTATCATTTTCATCCTTTAAACTAGTTTCGCAAATGGAAATTTCATGTTCAAGGTTTTTAAGCAAGGCCAAAAGATCTTTGGGAGCAAAAGTGTGTGGTTCGAAAAGTTCAGGATATTTGGAGCACAATTTCGGGTCAATTTTTTCCACTTTCTTTTCTTCCGTTACTGTGTCTCCATTACTAGTTTTAACTCTTGCATGTGGTATCCTAACTTCTCCTGATAAGCATACTTTTTTATGCAAATGTCCACTATCGGAAACTAGTCGTTTTCCATTAATATTTATGTTGCCCAAAGACCGACCTGTAAATTGCAAGTAAAAATTTTAATAAAGTAAAGTCAACAATTTCAAAAAGATCTCAAGAAGTTTCAATAGATTTCAAAAGCATTCAAGAGATTTTTAAGAATTTCAATAAATTTATAATGATTTCTAGGGATGTAAAGAACCTTTAAAAGGATTTAAGATACAATTCCGAAGGTTTTCAGTATGTCAGGGGATTTGAATTGACTTTCAAGGGATTTCAACCATTTTTATGTGTCTTCAAAAGAGTTCAAAAGAGTTTACGGACTTTCAGATTATTTCAAGGCATTTTAAGTGATTTTAAGGTTGTTGAATCAATGCCATTCTCAAAATTCTACCTCTTCATTTTACTCAAGAAATATTATAATTAGATATATTTTTACTCTGTAGACATATTCTGTTTTAAAATAGAAATGTGCCTATAGAGCGAAAAAATTGTTTACTTTAAGGACGTTTTGCGTAACACGAGAAATTCGAAATTAACATAAACATTAAATTCTTTCAACTTACTCAAAAAGTATTAAAATTATGCATTTGTTAGCTCTGTAATGCATATTTCTAGTTACAAATTTTAATAAAGATAGACAAGAAATATTTCATTCTAATATTTGTGGATTAAAATGAGGAAATATAATTTTGAGGTCATAACTTAGTTTTAACACCCTTAAGGAATTTGAATTTATTTCAAGATATTTCAAGTAATTTCAAAAGATTCCAGAAGATTTAAAAAATTTCAAGAGATTTCATCTTATTTTAAGAACGTTTAAAAGAATTTTAAAAGAATTAAAAGAATTTCAGGATATTCAAGTCATTTTAAAAAATTTTAAAGAATTTCAAGGAATTTGAAGACAATAATGTTGAAATTCCTTCGAATTTAAAATCTTTTGAATTCTTTAAAATCTGTAGATATAACTGAAAATCTTTTTCAATTTTTTTGAAGGGCATTGGATAAACGAACTTCGAATTTTTGTGGCTACACCAATGCACACATGTCACAGCGCGGGAGATGGCAGATAAATTGAAATTTCACGTCGGGAATTTTATGATTATACACAACTCCGGAATTTGTAAAAAAAATGGCCCACGTTCCCGGAATTCTGTAACTTCCAGCTATAAGTCTGTAAGAGAGAATTTCGCGATTTATAACAAACAAATAAATGCCAAGTATGAAAAAGTCAACACAACACCACCGGAAAATAATAAAGTTTTGACATCTAGAGCGTCAGACGTTCACCGTAGCGCCACACATGTTTCCGACTGAAAATTTGTACTCTAGATGTCAAAACTTTATCATTTTCCGGTGGTGTTGTGTTGACTTTTTCATACTGGGTGTTACGGACGCTTAATTAATGATGGGAGCATTAATATTTTTAAATGTAAAAATTTAGCTTCGAAAGACCAACCAGAGACACATGATATTCGTATTCTGTTCGTATACTTCCCAAGAAGAGAAAACTCTAGAAAAAGGAGAGGTAAAGGGGTCTCTGGGTGGTTTAGGTAACAAAAATACCAGTTCAGTTCTTGACCTCAGACGATTGAGTCGCGTTGGCATTTTTTCTGCAAACTTTTTATATTCTAAACTTAATAAACTTCATGTGTGTGTTTTGTGAAAATAAACAATTACATAATATTTCGCGGGTGTTAATTTATTTTAGCCTGTTTTATTAATTAACCACGCTTTGCCCCTACATTTTAAAGGTTCACATTTTTATAATTAACACTTGGCATGTTTTTGTGTGTTATCAATCGCGAAATTCTCTCTCACAGACTTATAGCTGGAAGTTACAGAATTCCGGGAACGTAATCATAATATTCCCGACGTGAAATTTCAATTTATCTGTCATTTGCCGCTCAGTAATATTGTCTGCTGTGCCAGTGCATTCGCGTAACTGTAGAGGGAACTCACAAATTTCATATCTCGTTTATCCAAGCTCCCCCCCCCCTGCAATATGTGAAATTGATAATAATTATATTTTTAAGTTTCAAAATAAAGTAGTTTTAAAGAAACATTCTGGAATTAAAAAGAAAAAAATGCATTCAAAGAATATACGCTGGCTAACCCCAGCCACTAAAAGGAGCGTTTTCATGGGAGGTTGGACAAATAATAATCTAAAATTTGTTCAAATTCCTTTAAATGTTTTGAATTCTCTGAAAATCTTTGGTACCTCCTAAAAAAAATTGACATTTTTTTAAATACCGTATATTGAAATGCTCTAAAAAATGTTAAAATTCCCTGAATTTACTTCAAGTCTTGATATTAGCCTTTGACCAAGCTTTTCTTACAAAATTTCTAAAGTTCTTTGAAATAATTAGAAATATCTTGATATATTCTAAAATCTTATGAAAATAAAAACAAAAATCTCTTTGAACTCATTTTATATCTTTAATTAAAATTAAATATTTAATTCGAGACTGAAAGTTTATAGAAGCAGATATTATAAATAGGTTATTTTTTTATCCTAAAATTAAATTATTAAATAGTAAGATATTTAAAGATAATTGTTTTTTAAATTATCATAAGTAGAAATTGGCAAAAGCACGCACATGACATTCTAGTAAATCTAAAGGACAAAATGAACTTACTCAAGCCTGTTTCATTTTTCTCATCTCCAGCAACTCGAATGACAACAAACTTCTTAAAATCCTTTGTGGAAGTTGGACTGCTCTGCCCTGAATTCCAGCCCCAAGCTAAAAAAAGAAAACTAGTTTAATTCTTACTGCAATCAATGTAACAACCAAATGCCATCTCTCTGGTCTTTTCCTAACACGTAAGAATGAAAGCTTTGCTACCAAAGAGCTCTCGTTTAAAAAGAGGCTAAGATAACTGTAAGTGGATGTCAATAATGAAATACTAAACTAGTGTAAATAGAAATGCTTTCTACAGGTCTTGTGAAAAGTATATAAATAAAATTAGCAGAACTAGTGGCTTCAGTCCAATAGTAGCTGTCGTCCATGGTATAAAATGTTTAAACCACAAGTTTGTTTTTCTTTTTTCATTTTAGTTCTAGTATCTGCAACAGTTTCGAAATGTCCGGAGTCGAGTAAACCTCACCCAACAAACTGTTCTCTCTTTTATAATTGTGTCAATTTACCAGGAGATGGATACGTTTGGATGCCAGTAAAATGCACTGAAGGTTTGGTAAGAATACTGCTAAGAATTTATAATCTACAAAAGTATTCGAATTTCAAGTTCTAATATTAGAAGCTTCTACGTAATTATTTTCTTATTCAGGTATTCGAATCATATTTACGAATGTGTGTTCTGCCGAGTGAGACTTGGTCTTGCGACTCGATTTCCACTGAATCCACCGTAGCTGGAGAGAAACATGAAGCAGAAATAATTAAACCCTATCTCAACTTTAATTCAGACTCTTTAAATCTCAGCGAAATTTCGGATTCCGCTTATCCCATCGATTCACTAACCGAGGAAGAAATTATTGAAGAAACGACATCATATTTATTGAATGGAGAGCATTTCTCCAAGTTTGCTACCCAAAATGAAAGTGAAGACTTTTTCAAGAAGAAAAGTAGTATAGATAATAAATCCAGGGAACAGGATAATTTCCCTAGATTGGAAAGCAAGACTCTTCTTATTAGAAGTGTAACTTGGCTGGATCGGATGATATATAATTTGCTGATACGCCAGAGTCTGAAAATCTTCTCTGATAAAACGTTCCTGGTAACAAATTCTGGATTCAAATCTGGACTTACAGCTGAATATTCGACAACACCTAAAATAAACAAAGATGCTTTGCATAATAAGTTCATGACAAATTATATAATTAGAAATAATTTTAAAAATGAAGATACTACAACTTCAAAAATTGAATCGACTGATACAAGTCTTTTAAATCAATCGGTCAATGAATCAAAACCGAGTGAGAGTATAATTTCCATAAGAAATAATCTCGATGATAAACAATATCTTACGCATAAGAAATACCAATTTCTAAATGATCAATTAAATCCAGACATCGATGACATAATTCCTTGTTCTGCAGGAATCCGTCTTCCAAACAATGCCGACTGCACAAAATATTACATTTGTGAAGAAAAAACTGCCACCGTAAGGGAATTTTCTTGCCCGTCATTCACTGGATTTAATCAAGGAACGAAAATATGTGATATACAAACGTATTCCGCTTGCAGGAAAATTAAAAATGAGAACTCTGAGTCAAATTCTGATTTTGAGGAAGAAAATATTGAAAATGTGAGACTGTTGGAAAAAATAATTTGTGAATCGGTAGGCAAATTTGCTGACCCAAGTTCACTTTATCATTATTATGTGTGTTACTTGAATGGCAGCACGACCACGAATGTCGAATCTGTGAGAATGATGTGTCCGAATAATTTAATATTTTGTGCTGAAAAGAAATTCTGTGTTACAAAACAGTTTTGTGCAAAGTATAATTCCAAGTAATCTGCCAAATGAATTGACATCCCAATTCTATTAAATAGATGCTTCCCGATGAATTCAATTATAAGACTTTTTGAAATTAAAATTTTCTACCTTGAGTAGGAGAATTAAAAGCCGATCCAATTTCGGAAGAAGTATCAGTACTCGAGGAACTGTGAGCTGGGGAAGTTTGAATTTGAAGAGGAGTCGCATAATCCAAAGCACACATAACAACTTTCTCCATCCTACTGTAAAAAATAAAATGATATAACCCAAAGTAATTTCACTTCTTTTAAACAAAATTTAAAGTAGACAATCCCTACCTGGACTCTGCTTTTGTACTCGCGAGAAACGTTTCTTCGCTATATGTTCCAGAGTTATTACATTGTTCAACACTAATGGTAGGAATAGAAGTTGTTTCAATTTCACTTTTATTACTAGCGATATCCTCCTCCAGTTTGACTTTTTTCTCATTAGCTTTTTCGATCTTCCCCGAGACAATAGAATTTTTATCGCCATCTGGATGGCTCAATTTGACAAGTTGTTGTAAAGCTTCAAGTACTATTTGCCTATTAGTTTTAAGCATCGTTAGTTTATGCGAAATTGCAAGTCTGCGATCAGGAACGACTGCCATTAGATTAAATCTTATGTCCTGAAGTTGTTCTCCAGTTGCCATTCCTAATCTGTCGGTTATCACTCGCCTAAATTGTTCAGTCCACTCTTCATTTTCTTTCCACGGACCATGGTCCTGTGGATACGGTTTCAGACCATCCAACTCAAACAATCTTCCGTTTATGGGGACGTAACTGACAAAATGAAAAGCTTCACCCGTAAATCGACCAGTCGATACGCCTGTGTTTCTATCTTGGCGTCTTTTGGCTTGAGGCATTGCGTGAGAATTGTGAGCGCAAGCTAATTCTGGAGTGTTGCCGATTGCCCAGCCCTTGTTTTCGGGACACATTCCAGACGTATGAATTTTTAGACGAGATAGTGTCGTTCCTAAATGGATACTTGGACAATTTAATAGTACGGAAAGTAGAGCGTGAGTCGCACAACTGTTTGGAACGACCTGAAAGAATTTGAATATCAGTGTATAATCATAAAGTGAATATTAGTTCTATACATTGTGTGAAATAAAGGTCTACAATATAAGAATATTACTTGTTGTGCAAAAAATATGCTGTTAACAATTTCCTCATCCTTGACAAAACTTTCATCCTGTTCAACAACCTTTCGACGAGATCGACGCTCTTCGATCCATCGAAATAAGAAAATAAATCCATATACAGGTCCTTCCAACGATTTTTGAAGATCGTATATCTCTTCGACTTGAACTCCTTTAACACCAAAATCTTCCAGGAGGAGAGTGAAGAGGCCTGAAATACATAAAAATATTTTTTAAATAAAGTTCAAATTAAGATAGTGAAGTCCTTACTTATTTATAACCAAAATATACGTGCGTAAATCATTTTTTTTATGTTATCATCTTTTTCTACAAAATCAAACAAATTTTTATAAGATTTAAATGGTTTTCGAGGATTAGAAAAAATTTCAAGGGATTTAACAATGGAAATTATTTAGAGTTTTTTTAAAAATTGATTAGTCTTCAAAAAATATAAAAAAATATTCTATACTTCAAAAGAATTACAAAATATTCTAAGATAATATAGAGAACTTGAGGGAGTTTCAAAAAATTTCTTTTTGTTTATTGGTTTCTTAGAATTTTTGGACACCACCAAAAATGTGTTATAATTCCTTGAAATACAAAAAAAAACACTGACATTTTATTTAGATCCTAGTTTACTTACGCCGATTTATATAATCCTTGAATTTCATTAAGTCCTTGGAAATTTTCTATCATACTATCACTTCTATTTAAACATTTCTTTAATGGCATCTCTAAATCCGTCGAAATCGTTAAAAACCTCTTGAAATATTTACAAACCCCCTCGAATTCGTTAAAAAATCTCAATGAATGAATTTATTGTACTTTATTATTATTAATATTAATTTGAAATTCTTCCAGATTAACATAAATTAACGCATTTTAAAAGAGAAATTAAAGTACACAAATGAGGTGCAAGAGCGCCAGAAAAAAAATATTAATAAAAAGCGATAATTGTATAAAACTGTGATGATGACCATAAATCAATATGTAGACAAAGTAAAAAGTGGCTAAACTGTCAGATGAGAAACATCAGATTTACCTGGATCACTTTCGAGTTCCAGCCACCCTTCTGTCAATCGATTTATGTCAACAGGCATTGCTGTTCATTAATAATATCATTGATTCACAAAAAGAGCTAAAACCACTGTTTATGGCTCTCATAAAAAACTTTCTGTCATTTTCATTACGTTAAGTAGGCGCCATATTAAGGAAATAAGGACCATTAATAAAAAAAAGAGGTCACGTGATCAAAACAAACAGCTGTTCTTAAAGGCGGATTTACATGGCAAATTTACGCGCGAGTCGCGTAATTGACATCCAGAAACAGACACAGAGAAAAAGTAGACAGAGATGAACAGAGATTGATATTAGAATTGGTGCTCCAAGTGGTTCGCAAGCAAAAGACCTGAACACATTCGTGCACTGAACCAATAACCCAAACCCAAAGATCCTTCTGTCCTTTTCTTTCATATCGCCCTATCTCTCTTGCGGTCACGTGACAAGAGAGATGGAACAATATGATAGAAAATGACAGACCAACCTACGGGTCCAGGTAGGCTTAGAGCTACGTAGCACGTAACCAGTAGCGCCAGTAGCCACCTCATCTCTGGTCATAGGATATGTTTCATGAAAAATTGGCCAAATGAAAAGTTTCATGAAACTTTTGACACATTTCAAAGTTTCAAATATTAGAGCGGGATATTTGAAAACTATTGAAAAATGAAATAAATAAGGAGGTTAAATAATTCATTTATTAGATAAATAATAAATAAAATTGTATACATAAATTAATAATAAAATACAATTACGACAATAATAAAATTATGTTTTCTTAATTTCAAATCTACACGTCACAAATGACCCAACTTGAATATAATATAAATGCGCATGCGCATACATATTTTATAGAAATTTGGAATGTTTCAGAAACTTTCGTAGCATATGCTGATTGCCGGTGCATAAACATTGGCGCCAAATGCATATAGGCCTGAACTTTATAACTAGCGTCCTAGCGTTTTGCACTGTGTTACGTCATGCGACTGTTACGCCATGCTACCTTTCCTAATAGCGTATTCGGTTATCTGCTCCGGAGTACTCCCAGAGTGCTCCGAGCCAGAGTCGAATGTTCGATTTGACCACTCTGCCCCGGTGC
>JAUESI010000029.1:5200885-5217610 GCA_032275145.1 Synergus laeviventris
AGATGCCGAAAAGGCCTAAAGGTATTATTCTTTGCTCTAAGGAGCTCCAAACAACTTGAAGCAACTTCAAATTTCCAAGGCTGAACCTGAAGCTGGCTCTGCAAATGGTTCTGTCCTTTTTTATCATATTTCTCCATCTGCCTTGTCACGTGCCCGCAAGAGAGATAGGGCGATAGGAAAGAAAAAGACAGAACCATCTTCGATCCAGTTCACGAATCACGATTGTGCTCACCGTGCTCGCTCACACTCAGGTCAGGTCGTCAGGTGCTCGCCGCTCAGGTCAGGGCCTTAAGTGGGTCGAAGGTCGAACTTGGTCGAACGTTGATCAAAAAATAAATTGCAAGCATTTCTTTAATATATATCTATATATATGTCGTTATCGGATCGAGGTGGCGAGGTAAAAATAATAGGATTAATGTCATTATTCAAGTATGACAAACGTGTGAAACTAAAAGGATTCGCAGTATTAAATAATTAAAAGTCAGTCGTGCAGTTACCTAACCTAACTTGTGATTTCAAAAACTGAGGGGTGCTTATGTAAAGTTTAAAGTATTAGTGTACAGTTTTGTCATATCAGTTCATTGGTCAACAAGTCAAGAATATGTTTTTCTGCAATCTTTCAACTACTTTCCGGTTATTTGTCTCTTAGTCATGACTCGAATTATCAAAAGAGATTAGTCTTTCAAAGTAAAGATTTGTGACTCCTTGTAGTCCTGACCAGTCCTGACAGTCAATTCTGCTCCTGTGGGCATTCAAAGGTTTGTTCATCATTTTTACAGATTTTTATTACTATGTCTTTATATTTTAAAAAAAATTTTTGTAATTTTGTTACCTTGTAAGGTTTTTGATAATTGTAAACAGATTGTAAAAAAGTTTTCCAAAGTGTTTGCGAACATTTCGCTTTAAGAGATGTCCTTGAATTTAATTTTAATAATACAATTAGGCTTGTTTGTTGCATGTTGACTATTGAATATTAATTAATGTGTTTCAGTTCTTTTTTTATAGCTAGTTTTCTACGTGAAAAAGTTTTACTGAATTAATTTATCCTAGACCATTTTCAAAAAAAGTTTGATTAGAATCTCTAAAAAAATTGCCAGAAAGTATTTGTTAGCAGTGTTCACAAGTACATTATTAATAGATGAAATAGCCTTTTAATATTTCAATTTGAAATATTAAAAGGCTACATTTCTTTAGCGTCAACCTCTTCATGTTATAAGTATTTCGGTTACCAAACAAATCGAATGCAGTCTAGTTTTAATCTCAAATACTTTACACCACTCGTTGCAGTAAACACGCATGAATATTGATCTTTGAGGTGCAGTATTGTCCACCTTTACTATCACATTTTTATTATAGCAACCACTTTTGATAAGCACTCACTTCTCTTATCATTGTAAGTAAATGTCATAGATATTTGCAACTGTGTGAGCGGAAGTAGGTGCAACTTTTCTAAGTCCAATAAGTTATTAGAATATAATTTCAGTGCTCTACTGTAAAAATAAAATTAAAATTAAAACTACGAAGATTAATAATGACAAATACTTTTTAATTTACAGAACTTGCGAACTTCGGAATTTCTATATCGTAATTAAAACGATATGACAAGCAATGGAACATCATCTGGCTTAAGTGGGAAAAATATAAAAGAAGGAAGCTCAACGAGAATAAATACAAAAATGAAGAGAACGAGGAAACCTAAATGTACTCTTGATTCAAATAACTGCCTTAATCTTAAGCAGGTTTTATTTTCATTTAATGGACCAATCAGTCAGGAACAAGCTTGGGCGTTATGCTACCAAACTACTAAATTTCTCCTAAGTCTTTCTCAAAATGAATTCTGCGAAGTGTCCGATTTCTCTCACATTTTTTTGCATAAGGATGGCGACATTCGAATAGACTTTGAAAAAGGTAAGCAGTAAGAAAAACTAATTCTAATCTCACTTTAAAGTAGAAAAAAAATTTAACTTGAAATTTGAATCCTTAGTAATTCAATTATTTAAGGTAGACAAAGGAAACTTTAAAATTCTGATGCATTCCTTTAAATATCTCGTATTTATTGATTGCCACTTCTTAATTTTTAAATCACGACTTACTCTTCTATAAATGGAATGTCAATAACGTTAAATACATTTTCTTCTTATCAGTAGCATAAACGAGAGATTGAACCATGATATTTCTGATATAATCGCCGAGTTTAAACTGGACACATATGTTTTCAATATATTTAGAAATGATCTCCGGAAGTTTCTTTCCGATTAATAGGAATAAATATCAGATATTTAATAGATACTTATGAAGTGAAGAATTATCAGAATTTTGTAAATAGATTATTGCGCATTTTGAAATGGCTTTTCTTAAACTCTTTCCTCTTTCAGACTCACACAGTTCTCCCGTTTCAGAGAAAAAAGTAAGCGAAATCAATTTAACTAAACAAGTTTGAAAAGCTTTTATAAAGCTTTTTATATGTACATTTCACCATTCATAAATAAATTTTTGCTTTTCCAGCTTATCTCTTCCTTGGGTGTGTTAATTTTTCAAGCGTTAGATTTTGGAGTAGAAGAGGAGGAAGAAAGACATCTTTCTCCTGATTTAGAATCGGTTATAACACTAATGACAAGCCCCAGTCATGGTAAATACTTTCTAATTCTAATAATCAGAATTTAAATTTCATTAAAATCTATTATTTAAAAATTTGAATATTCAGTTTTATCTTTGTTATTTATTTCTTACAGCAGAATGTCGACCTGACGTAGAGGAGCGTCTACAGGAAACCGATGACGAAGGGATAGAAAGAGACTCGGGTGAAAGTGAACTCGATGATATGCTAGTTCAAAATTCGAGTGGTTCTTATCCAGAAGATATCAATTTATTTTCTCTACAAAATGTGCTTCATGTAAGTATAGTTTTTTATAAAATTAAAATAGTAATAACATAAAAGAATATAGCTGGACCAAAATTTGTATGATGTATTTTTAATATATAGATGTGCGCGAGGCATGTGGGCAACAACGAACAAGCAGATGCACATTATCAGGCTGTTATTCGAGCTTTTGTAGCAGAGGCTCTGGAACTTACGGAATTTCTAGAACAAGTAGCCTACGACAAACAGAGGAAAAATTTTCGGGATTCAAATACAAGCAAATATTGCGACACTGTTTGCGAATTGGATGCCCTCGATTTTACTGACTGGGTAAGGTATTCAATTAAATTATTTTATTTGTTTCTATAAGATTTCATTAAAAATGAATTACAAATGCTCATGAAATGGATTTAAATCTTATCAATTCATGTTCATATTAAATTTCATAATATTGTTATTTAAACAGTTTACATTTTGGAAATTATGATTTTTTTTTTTAATTGGTAAAATTTTTTCCTGAATTTTTCGACAGCCTGATTCGGAGCTAAAATTTACATTTCGAAATGAATTCATTCCCGGTTTCCATATAAAGTGGGTGACATCAGCGAGGTGATAAGTCGAATTTTTTTGTGATGCGAGAGACAATCTTGTATTCACATCCTTGTTTTTTATGTATAGACTGACATTAGGATTTGGCGAGCGATACAAGTACGTGAATTGTGTCTCACACATGCATATCTGAGTATTGCATGATGAATTCTTACTCCTTGTTTTGCATGTACGATTATTTTATGGTTTTGGTCGTATAACAAACTAGGTTGTGCAACTTTCTTGGTTACTTTCAATTTAGGTAACTTAATCTTGTGTTTTGACTGATACTTTTGTTTTAGAAGAATAAATAGCATAGTCGAGGAGTAAATAGATTTTGTAATTTTGAATTCGTTTAAATTTTTATGAGTTAGTTTTAGATTTGAGCAAATTGAACTTATTATTTCTATCTTGAGCATATCAATTATTTTTATTTTGAATTAAACTTTACTTCATTAGAAAAAGTGTAAAAACTAATCTTATTCGCTTGTACTTAATGGAATTTGTAGAATTTAATACTGGAAGTGCTGAAAAATTATTTTGAAATATTTTTTTACAGGCAAGATTTTGGGTTCAAGTAATTGGCGAACTCAGGCGAGGTGTGAAGTTGAAAAAAGTAGAAGATGATTTGGGACGTCGAAATTCAATTCGTGGAATGGGAAGAGGAGCAGAATTTGAACTCACGCCCTATGAAATTCTAATGGATGACATTCGAGCGCGGCGCTATCATCTTCGAAAAACACCTGAACGTTCAACTCACATTAGAAAAGACGCTCGCACAGTTATTCTCGACTTTATTCGAAGTAGACCGCCTTTAAAAAAAGTACGTATTTTATTTTGAATATCTATTTCTAATCGCTTATAACTAAGGTTTTTATTGCATTTGTTATTTGTGCAACTATATTTTTTGTATAAACTACGCTTTCTTGTTTCAGGCCTCAGAACGAAAATTGGCTCCACTCAAGAAGGAATCTACTTTACGAGAATTGCTTATGGAAAGCATAAAGAAACCACCGAAACCTCTGAGATCTACTAAACTTGGCGATTCTTCTATTCTTCAAATGAAGTTCGAGAAAAGTGAGTTGGAAAAATACCAAACTTATTAAAAAATGCTTCTAGCATTGTATTATTTGATAGTTTTATTTCAATATTCTTTGAATTTATAGTAAGTTTATTCTTGAATATCGTTTTGGTCGAATTACTCTGAAATATTGTTTTTTTATGACTCACCTATTCTGGAAGGCTCCCAACCGTGAATTTAAAATGTATCATTTCCTTATGGTCACCTAAATTTGAAGGTACCTTCCTAACTTGAAATAACTGGAATAATTCAAGCATAAAAATTTGGAACTCTTGTTCGTAACATAAAATTATTTAACTAACCTTTTTAATATAATATTTTTTAAGAGCTTTAATATTTGAAGAGTAAGAGTTTCGTAATTGTTAAACGTTAATCTAAATACATAGAACTGAATGCATGTGTGTTACAAATAGGCATCTACACGTAAATCTCAATTCCTTAAAATCATTTTTAAATCTTTTGAAACCGTTTAAAACATATTTATATCCTTTAGAATCTTTAGGAATTCTTTAAAATCACTTTAAATATCTTGATATCTCTGAAAATTTCTTGAAATTTCTTAAAATCACTTAAAACGTATTTAAATTTCTTGATCTCTCCTGAAACCTCTTGAAATTCCATATAATCATTTGAAAATTTTTTAAATCTCCTGAAATTCTTTGGATCCGTTGCTTAAAATGTCCTGAAATAATTTAAAACCCTTAAACTTCAAGACTTACATAATATCAAATAAAAATTCTTGAAAATATCTTAAAATTCAGTAAAATCACGTAAAGACTCCTGAAATCTTTTGAAGTCTTTTAAAATTCTTTAAAATGCTTTGAAATACCTTAAAATGTCTTAAATTAATAATAATAATAATGGATCTTTATTAAACAATCTTTGTTAAAAACACTAAATATGTATTTAGATCTCTGAAACTCCCCTGAAACCCCTTTCATATTCGTAAAATCAATTAAAATCTTTTAAAATCTCTTGCAATTTTATAAAATCAAATAAATGAAGATTGTAACCCGTTAATCATCACAATCACCATCATTCTCATAATTTTTTTCATTTCCAGAATATATTTCAAAATCGCGACTCCATCCCTATTCGTCTGCACCCCCCGGTACCAGTAAAATCCTCTCCTTAATTTCCCAAATCAATTTAACCGAGAACTTATCTACAGTTGAACTTTCTCCATCTATCAGATTCATTAGGCCGCTATAAGTAAATAAATTATTAAATAGAAGAGACGATGGCAAAGGTGGAAGGTGTATTCGTGGACATGACTCATGTTGTCGGATGACGATTCGCCGCACTGAGGTGCTTTTCAGGACGTGGGACGGGAAGCGCAGCTGTCGACGATCAATAGTCTTAGACTTAAGTGGAAATGTGGGCCAAAGGACCGTTTCATACACATTCAGTAAAAACTACAATGTCACGAACTCTATTCTCGCGACTTCTCTTACTCCGTCAACCCTCTCACGAAAATAGATCATCCCTTCGTGAGTTATTATCAAGATTTTGATCTCCTGTCTTCAAATTTCGAACCAGTGACTTCTAACATTGAAAACAGACGGAGAAAAGCACCAGATATCTTGCTGTTACGATCCTTTCTTGGATTCGAAGTCGTTGAAAGATATTTCTAAATATTAGATATTTATCTTTATATTTAGAGAAATTTATTGTTATATAAAAATGGATCGATCAAAGTGAAGGATGCTGTAAAGAGTTGACTTTTGAACTTTTATTCTCTCATGTGATTGAAGATTTTGTGCTTCTAAAAGTTAAATCACCAAAGGATATTGGCAAAGATATTTAGAAAGTTATTTCGAAAGTTTACACATAGATTTTTAAACGAAGAGAAGTTTGTAAACTATTAATTAAAAATCTAAAAGGACACTGAATCAATTTTTTAAATAAGAATCTCAATTTCAGAATATTATATAATAAATAAAGGAAGAGATCGTGTGTTTCTTGAGATGAAGAAGATAATCTGTAGAAATATTAGAAGGATCTTCGACGAAACTTGATGAAGTGCAATGATCCAGAGATTTGAGAGTCAGTGATAAAAGAGGAATCTGCGAATAAGGATCGTTATGAACAAGTGCATCGATCGTCCGCGTTCAATAATTCTGGTCAACCCTGTGACCATTGTGTGGAGAACAATAAATTTACTGTGACAGATCTGAGTATAGATTTATAAAATATAACAGAAAATTGATAAGAAGATAAAAAATGCTGTTGGCAGTTGGAGGAGAATCGAGGAGGATTGTTCTTGGAGAAGTTCCGCCAGCTCGTGCTGAACAGGAACAGGAACCTGCTCAAGACGTTGCCGCGCAGTGGCTTCAACAGGAAGATACTCAGGACAAAAATTGCGATCCTGGCCCTGCAGACAATTTTCCAGAGCCGAAAGTCCCGATTCCTCAACCACGATCTCGTATTGGCAAGCCTGAGGAAGCCAAGTTTCGAGGGATTCGGAATCGTAAGTCGCGTAGAAGACATATTAAGGGCACAGGTAATCGTTCATCCTTCATACATTTCATGTCATTCTTGTGAGTAAAGTAATTTAAGAAATATTTGTTGTTATTTATATTTTAAGTGATTATTTTATTTATGCATTTAGAGAAGTTTTAGAAATTAAAATAGTTTATTTGTTCTTATTTCATAATAGTTAAACGTTAATCTAAATAAATAACACTGAATGTCTATGCTGTTTTTCTGAATAGGTGTCAATATAATTTGTATAATTCCTTAAAAACGTTTATACTATATTGAAATCCTTTAAAATCCTTTAGGATTCTTTAAAATCATCTAAAATATCTTAACATCTCTTTAAATTCCTTGAAATTCTTAAGTCTTTTTGACACTCCGTGGGCAAAACTTGTTTAACTCAGTTAAAAAAGCCTACGCTAAATCCAGCTTCGCCCACTTTGTGTCAAAAAATACGGTTCGATATATATGTGAGAATGTGATTTCAGAATTGTATGGCCTTTTCACACTTGCTTCGCTCCTACGCAAACGTTCAAACAAGGCTAAAATCACATTCTCGCACTGGTATCGAAACGTACCATTTCAAATCTCTCGAAATTTCTTGAACTCATTAAAAATATTTTTAAATTACTTGCAATCCTTTAATGAAATCCATTCAAAAAGTCACTTAAATTGTCTTAAAATTTTTTTAAAACCCTTAAACTCTCTTGAGATCTCTTGAAATTAAATAAAATCCCTTAGAATTAAAAAAAATTTTTAAAGTCATTTTGTCTATTCAATCTCATGAAATCCTTTAATAATTATTTACATCTTTTGAACTCTTTTAAAAATCTCTTGAGATTCTTTAAACTCTCTTGCAGTCCCTTGAAATTCCTTAAATTATCTCTTGAAATTCTTTATAATCCTTTAAATTCTTTTTAAATCCCTTCAAATCCTTTGGTATTCTTTAAAATCTCTTGAAATGTCACGAAATCTTTTCTAATTCATTAAAATCTTCTAAAGACACGTAAAAATGTATTGCAACCTTTTGAAACCTGTTAAACTTGAAAACTTCCATAAAATTAAATCTCTATGAAATTTCTTAAAAGATTGAAATTTTTTTTTTAAAAAAACCTACATAAAACTAACTAATTCTCTTAATCTTTAAGAATAACTTATTCGCGAATTTTGAAACTGAATAATTCTAAGTAAGTAAATAAATAATTCATAGCTCATTTTCAAACCGAATAACTTTATTGGTTTTAAAAAAGAATAGTTTACCATTATTTTATTGCAATAAATTAGTTTTGAGAATCAGAAAATAACAAAATTTATGCTTTTCAATATCTATCTTCTATTTTTGTGTCCATATTTTAGCTCTAAGTGTAATCAGTTTTGAAATCGCTAATCATACATTGTCGTTCACTGATCAGATATTTCCATTCATCAAATTGTGATAACTTCACAACTCACGTGATAATTTCACTTAAAAATGAAGCTTTATTACAGTTTAAAAAATTTCTATTTTTAGTTTAAAAAAATATTGAAACATAATTATAGCTGAATTCCCTGTTGGTGAAATATTTAAACCTTTTAGTATGAATTTTATATATTGATACAGAATAAAAATTTGTGTTTCAGCTCATCCGCAAGATGAATCTGTGGTCGAAACATCACCTAGAGCCTCTGTTCGAGGTTCAGGGGATGTAAATTCAACCTCGAGGCAGCCGAGGAAATTAATTCCAGTCGACTTCGATTTGAAGGTAGCTCACGTTTTGCGTTAATCTACTTCGCTCGTATTTATTATTTAATTTAGTTCGCAGTGCGATACGAATAAATTTACTTTAATGTACTTTGATTTAATTCAGCTCGACGGGGAAGAGGATGACGACGACGATGACGATGATGATGATTTCGAGGTCACCAAGTTTGATGATGAGGATGATTCTACGACCTATTGGCATTCAAAAGAATATTATACTTTCGGAAAAGGGAAACTCACGACAGATCTTTGCGAGGATTGTCACGAAGACGATGACGATCAGGATTCGGCAAATCCTTGGCGAAAAACTGGTGGACTTCGACTCACGAAAAATGAGTATCACCGATTCTGTGATGCCCAACTTGAATGTAAGTATAATTTTATTCTGAAAAGAAATCTGATGTTACATTTTGCTTTTTCTTATTCCATTTTTCTTGTAGCTTACGATTTGGCAACACAATGTCCATCGAGAAGAGCGTCAGCGAGGAAGCATGCAACGAGAGGAAACAGTTTAATTATCCCTTCGTATTCCGGAACAGCTTCTCTACCACATTCAAGACCTCACAGTCGTCAACAAGCTGGGATAGTAAATACAAATTCGAGTTCAGGAGGACCTAGTCCCAATTTGAGTTTAAATCCGAGTCCAAGTCTAAGTCCTCAGCCAAGAACAAGGCCTACACCCAAACCTAGAGGAAGCCTCGACAATGACATTCAATCCGATTCGAAGGATTGGCAAAATGAGACCTCAGATCGGGTATGGATTCTTTCCTATCAAAAGCTGAAGTTCCCTGATGTCTCCTGTTTTCCTCTTTTTTCATAATTTCTCGTTGTTAAAAAAATTCCACTTTTCTCCTTTTATTTAGTTGAAATTCTGCTAGTTTTTCCTTGAAAATTAATTTTATTTGTTTAAAATTCAACTATATCCTTCTTTTTGATTGAAAAGTAAAATAATCCTTTAAAAATTCACTTTTTTTGTTGATAATTTAAATGTTGAGTTTAAAATACAGTTTAAAAATAAACTTGTCGGTTGAAAATTCAACTATGCCATTGAAAATAATCTTATATCCTCGAAAATTTATATATTTAGCTACAACAAACTTTTTTTCCTTTTGCTCTTCACGTTGCAAAAGTATCTATAATAATTTACAAGAAAAGTTACCTTTTTAGCCTAAAAAACTACTATCCTATCTAACAAATTTTTGTCCTTTGATTATTCTAGAAGCCATCGTTAAATGACATGTTCCTTGATGATCGACTATCTTTAACATTGGAAGAAATAGTGCATATAAGAAGTGTATTAACGAAAGCAGAACTCGAATCTCTTCCGGTTGAAGGTCGAGTAAAAGAAGATGTTGAAAAAAGGCGTGTTTGCTTCTTGTGCTTAAAAACCAGATTTGGAATTTTGGGACCTTGGGGACAACGTTGTCGTCTTTGCGAAAGAACCGTTTGTGTGAAATGCTACACTAAGGTATATTAAAATAAGATTTCTTGAATTTTAATTTACTTTGCGTATTTTGGGCGGTCGGTGATCCAGTCTCCTGATTGGATAAATAATTTTTTGCAGATGAGAATTCCTACTGAACATTTCTCCCACGTGCCAGTCGTTTTACTTTCCCCGGGACTTTTACTTTCTCCAACCTCGTCAGAACCTGATTCTGGGAAAAATTCGTGGTTGAGATCTTCAGGAGCAGTTGGTTCTGCACCAGCTTCCCCAGCTTCTCGTCGACGGGATTCTAATTTACGAAGCGCTACACCCTCGAGCCCGTCTGTGACTCCTAGTGCAGTTCCAAATACCGATTCTACCCCGACCTCATATGCGAAGCCTGAATACCTTCATGGTGCTGAAAAAAGGTCAGTAATCTTAGTTTACAGAAATCAGTCAGTCAGAATAACAGTCATCGCAGATCGCCACCTATTCACCCTTTTCATCTAATTTGGGAATTTTTTATCTTTTGCCCATTTACAAAGTTAGTTTTTGTAGAAAATTATGAACATTGGAATATTTTTCTTTTGACACTTGCAATTTTTAATTGAATTGAAATTGAAATCTTTCTAATTTCTTTCAAATTCTTCAAAGGAATTAAATCCTTTGTAATTTTTTTTAAAATAAATTAAAAGGTTTCAAAATCTTTGAAATCCTGTAAAATTGTTTGGAAATCGTTGCACTCTTTTGAATTCGTTTGCAATTGCTTGAAATTATTGAAAATCACTTTACTTAAAAACAATTTTTTTATTTAAAATTGCTTAAAAAATTGTTAAGTGATTGAAAATCCTGAAACTTTTTGGATTTCTTTAAAAACCCCTTGAATCAAAACTTTTTCAACTTCATCTTCAATTCACGTTTAATAATTTTTTGTACAAAAATTCGTCTTTTAACTTTTTTTAAAATGAAAATTGGTACTATGATGACTGGACTAGATTACAGTTCAAAGAAAAGTTATTTGAACTAATCGTGAATTCTTTTTTTATTCAGGCGCTTCAAACCGACAGGTAGTCCAGCAAAATTATCAACAACTGCAACATTTGGAAGTCTTGGAGGTCTAAGTCCGGAGCAACGTTTGGTGGCTGAACGTTTGAGAGGTGTTTCAATGGTGGTTTGCCACGACTGCCGCATCATGGTAATCCAAATAATCAAGAGCTCACGAAATACTCGTGCCACTATACGCAACAATGTAATTTCACGATTAACCCTCAACCTTTCACCCGCATATGTTTAGGCTAACTAATTAAGGAATAAATTAATCTAATCACAACTTTAATATCTCTTCCGAAATAAAGTAAAAGGTGAGTGCCGCCCAATTTCATCCCTCTTCAGAAATAGGACTTCAACTTCAAAACTAACCGCAGAAATTAATCCGCTTCCATAATTGTAAACATGCGATGTAATTCTACAGAAATCTTAGCCAATGCTCTCATTAGTTTCATTAGGTAATCTGAAAACTGTGTTGTCAAAGAAAATTTGTAAATATTGAAATGATAAAGGGAACTTCAATTTTGAATCTTCCAAAAGTACCAAGTTCCCTCAAAATTTTCAAGTTATTAATTTTCTTGAAACTCCGGATTAGTCATTAAAATTCTTTATTTTAAATACTAATCAGAGGAAGTACATAGTTTGATTTTATGCTTTACTTAGTTTTGTACATAACTGAATTTATTCTTGAATTTGTCACGCCACAAATACTTTTAAGAGACTAGTTAGATGTAAAATGTAGGGAAGATGTTATATGGAAAATCTCGCTGCAAAATCGGGAAGAAGCTAAGAAATGAAAAAACTTATCAGATGTCTTAAGCTTATGTTCTCTGTATCTTTTCGATTTCCGATTCTGTTGTGAGATTTACTCTTAATCGAATCAGTATCACGATACAAATGTTGTAAAATGAGCGGTTGGCTTTCTTACATTTCTTTCGCATAATTCCGTGCGGGATTAAAAAATACTTCCAAGAATATAAACGAACGGCACGTACCACCCATATCATTCCGAGCAATTCGATCGAAGGCGTCAATATTAGAAAAAAAGGGATAATGAAAATCCAATGTGATCCGTGTATTGTTTTGTCCTGTTTTAAAAATCTATTTCGTAGATATTCCATGTTTTGACATCACAGCATAATAGTTCGGAATTCTTTATTGTCAATTTTTGATGCTTCTTGATTTTTTACAAAAAGATATAGAATATTAGAATTTATTATTAATATTATTTTCGGATTTATTTTCCGAGGTGTTTTGCCTTTTTGGCCTTTACGAAGAATCTTGAACAAAGCGTTGGATCAATCGCTTTTGGAGATTCGAATATCAACGTTTTTTCTAGTTCTTGATATTTATTCCGGGTGCCATAAATTTAGCATTAAAGGTCTAAAACTATCGCCAAAAAAGAGTGTTTTATTTGTAAATGAAATTTGTTTTAGTGTTAATGTTTTCCCAGAATTCCATGTTTGGACTTTTATAAAATGTATACGAGCTATTGAAAACTTGCAAAGAGTGAAAAGAATTCCAGCTTAGAATTCTCAAAATAAATTGACAAGCTCATTTCTAGATAAAATTTTTCGTTTCCTATTATATTTGCTACTCTGTTTAATTCCTTTCGTAATTTTTTGAGGACCAAGAGTAGGATTGTCTTGTCTTAAATTATTTCCTGGTTATCGGATAAAGGGGCCTGACTTGCAACGTACAAATGTCTGTTCTCTGATTATTCTTAAAATTGTATATACGTATCGTAATTCTATTTTATGGAGATCATATAGTGTATAGTATTGAACTCAAATGGCATTCAGTGAAAAATTGTTTATAAATTATAAATTAATTAGATGACTATTAGAAGACTTGTATAGAAATATATTATTTATTTTTTTGTAAGTAACTCTTTCCGGCAGATTATAATCGAGTACTGTATGTCTACAATTGTACATAATAAAATGCATCGATGCTACCGTTAAATCGCTTTTCTAATTATAAATTTCGAAATTTTTAGATTCACGATTTAAATCGAAAAGTAGAATGTCATACTCGCGCTAAAGTGCACGCCTTTCTTAATCATTTATGCTTATGATAATCTTGAAAAAAATTTATGTTAAAATAACTTAATTATTAATAATTTAATTTTGTCTGAAAAACAATCGTGACAAAAAACTGTTTTTTTAAACTAAATGCTCGAATAAGTAAGGGTTTAATTTTAAATATATAAAACGAATTAAAAAGATTTTTTTAATTTCAAAGGATTTCAAAGAAATTAAAACAATTTTTTAAGAGTGTGTTACCAAAGGTGTTACTTGCCATGTGAGAAAATGTAAATAAACCAGTTATTTTCTCACAATTTTTACTTCTTGAAAAAAATAATAGTGCGTAGTCGTAAAGAATGTAAGAACACTAGGGTGAGCCGATTTTTTTCCCGAAATTTCTACTGGATACCAGTAACTAACAGGTCAAGTTACAGATTTAAAAATATATATTTTACGGGAGCGCATCGACTATAAAGCTTAAAATCTGAAAAAATTTTAATTTTCATACTTCTATGAAAATATTTCTTATATTTGACAGGTCTAATTATTCAAATTAGTAAAATACTTCCCACTAAAGTGATTTTGTACACATACTGTACAGTATTAACAAGAAAAGGGCACTATTTTTCCCGAAAATGAGAGCGGGAGACAGTGAGTATCTTGAAGTTTTTCGTAGCAAATTCATTCAGTTTTAAGATATTTGCTCTCATATATTTCAATAAATTTACTTTATTCTAGTTTTTAACCCTAGACTTCTTTTCTATGGTTCCAAAGGTTCCAAAGCGGATTTTAGGCCGCTCTTCTGTTTTACACAATTAAGTGGACAAACTCCTACACTGAATATCTTGGAACTCTTCTTCCTTTTTGGGAATTCTTTTAAATCCTTACAGATGTCTTGATATCTTTGAAATCTCTTGAAATCCTTTAAGATGACGATATTTTTTAAATCCTGTGAAACCTGAAATATTCTTAAATTCTTTGGAAGTCTTTTAAAGTCCTTTGAAGCTCATCAATATTGTTTTCAATCCCTTGAAATATTGTTAAATTACTTGAAAATCCTGAAACTATTAAAAAATATATTTGAAATTCTTTCGAAATTCCTTAAAATCTCTTGGCAGATTGGATATCCATAAATTCTTTGGAACTCTCTTAAAATCCAAGCTAATGTATTTCTGGAAATAAATTCCTACAAATAAAAGTTAAAAAAAATCGCAATCTCTTTTTTATGATATATAAGACAAGATTTGGGATGCATGGACGGAACTACCTATAATTATCATCAAGAGAGGATTTAAAGTTAGAACGAATATGATTTTATTTACATTTGAGCGATGAATACACATTGTTTTTGCCGTTCAATTATCGTAATACTCGTTAACTTGATGGGCGAATAAAAAATAAATGGCAATGCATTAGTTATACGTGTAATTAATTAACAAATCACATATTTTTCATGTTGCGGACACGCGAGAGTCAAAACGACAGTTTCACGATTGTAAAGAAACCATGAGAATGTAAGGACGAGTGATGCAGCGATTGTGTTTCTATTTACAAACTGTGTCTTCAATTATAACTTGAACTACACGTTCACAATTTCGAGGAAGTAACACGGTTCAGTTAAACTATGTAAACTTCACCTACTGCTAATCATAAGCTTAAGGCTAACGGACTACTTCTCTACGAGTAAGTACCTCACAAAAGATTTTCCTGTCGCTTCTAAATAGAAGAAAAACTTCAAACGGCCATCAGGATAATCCCTTGCAGTAGATCGAGGATGAAAATCAAAATTCATGACAATAAATAAATAGTAAAATTGCAACATAATGCGTGTGATGTCAGTGGAAGACGATATCGGGTTAAAACTGCGGTATAACTTTATTTCTGTCTAATCCTGGTGTCCAGGGATACAAGCATTTTTATTGTTCTAATCATTTATTGTTCGAGTAATCCACGTTTTCCTATTTATTATTGATTCAATACTTTTTCAATATCTAACTATGACAGCAGTATTAGGTCGCATTATATTGTTTCTGTTTTGCCTCTTTTGCAAATCGGATTTCGTGAGATAATTAAAAATAAAGTCATCAAAAATTATCGTCAAAATAACTTAGTTTCCTCATTTTCACTATTTACATACTGGAATTCATTTAAACTCAAGATTTAAGCTTTTATCTGATATCTAAGATAAATTTAAAATTAAAATTTCAACTTGGACTCCCTCAACTTAAAAGTACTTTGATCTAGCCAAGAAGCAAAACAGCAACTGACGACGCTGTCCTGTATCCCCGACACTCATAGAATTAAGAGAATTCGTCTCAGAGTGAAGAACTCACTTTTTTAATAAATCTAAAATAAAAATACTTTCACAATCTTTTCCAAATAATTATCAGAATACTGTAATATCGGCCTCAATTCAACGCAAATCTAATATAGATAATAAAAAAATTGAAGCTCACTCTTATGTACACTTAAATCGGAAGCAACTTCCAATAATACAATATTCAATAGAGATTGTAAAATAGATTGTAAAGCGGAATCAAAAATATATTTAAAAGTATAGTGAAACTTGGTAAATGAACTTTAAAAACTGAAATTAATGGTGAATTTGCCACTCTGATTTTAAGATCCCGGAATACGTATTTATATTCAAGAAGAATGTGATGATCAACGAATTAGACAAGTAGCACAAATACGTTGAGGGCCGATGCAGTCGTCGTGGCAAAAAGCGCCACATTGGCGACAAATGACCATTGCTCCTCGCATATTGCATTCCCAGGGAGGAGGAGGATCACCTCCCATTATGACACCGGGAGCTCCAGGTTCGGCTCCACCCCCTCCTCGTCCATCGAGAGCCCCTCTGGCTTTCAGAGTAACCGCTTGATGAGATCCTTCACCAGCACTAGCTGGTCTTCCTCGCACCAGGTGAACGCCAACTCCCATACCTGCAATTTGTGGGGGCAAAGGTGGCGCCGAAGATGCACGTGGTGCGCTATCTCCAACG
The DNA here is from genome assembly GCA_032275145.1 of Synergus laeviventris. Lineage (NCBI taxonomy): Eukaryota > Metazoa > Arthropoda > Insecta > Hymenoptera > Cynipidae > Synergus > Synergus laeviventris. The sequence goes on from JAUESI010000029.1 coordinate 5,217,132, forward strand.
CCAGTTCTTTGCACGAGTATATATTGTCCGAGGCCTCCGTTTCCATTTGAGCCTATTTGTGTCACTGCGTTGCTCTCAGTTACCTAAAAAAACAAACATTTCATTTCGAGTATAAAAAGATTTTTCTCCAAGAATAAGTTCGAGCGCCTGAAAATAAATTTTAATTATGATCATTTAAAAAAATCTTATGTTAAAATATCTTAATATTCAATAATTTGATTTTAGTTCTAAAAACATTCCTGTCATAAAAACTGCTTCTATTAACCTGGAATCTTAAAGGAAATGTATACTAGGGTGGTTCAAAAACACTTTTTTTTTTTCTAGATAGTCTCGATCCCCCCAATTCAATTCTAAATGCGAAAAAAGAAATGACGTACTTTTTTTTTGTTTTGATTAAAACAAGTGCCCGTATTGACCTGAAGTTTCCCATGTAAATTGCATGGAAAAAAATCACTTTTTGGAGTTTTTGGAATAATTTT
>JAUESI010000029.1:5252118-5262183 GCA_032275145.1 Synergus laeviventris
CGGCTTCACCGGCCTCTATAGTCCTCTCCGAGGAGGACCCGACATCGCTGAATCGCTTTCTTCGACACCCTCGTCCAGGTCCCACCCCCAGTCGCGAAACGATCTTCCCTGCAAAAATTGCGTTCTTATTGACGAAAATTATTACATGTTCGTAATCGTATTTCGGCCATCAATGAGGAAACAAATTTCTCCTGAATGGGAAGACATTCTTCTCTAACTACCTTCTAATGTCAATGTAAATCTGGCTTAAGTTCCCAACATGTATAAAAAACGAAAGAAGAACATATTTTTAAGGTACGAGAGGTGAAACTGAAGTTTCCAATGTTTACGTAAATAAAAATTATTTTTTAATAAAAAGCACAATAGTTGCAATTCCCCACCGTACTATAATCACCCTAAAATCACTCTCTCATTAAGTACAAAATAAATCATTATAAATCCCTCTTTTAAATAATACCGAAATTGTTTCATCCACCCACCCCCATAGAATATAAAACATTATAAGTGAAACCATTTAAAATAATTTTTAATGGTTGTTTTTGTACTTAGAGGTTTATTTTCAGGGCCATCATACGGGGGTGATTCTAGAGTCTCGTGCTTTTTACAAAAAAATCATTTTCGTTTACATAAACGTAGCAGACTTCAGTTTCATGTACGAGAGCTACAATTATATTGCTTAAAATACCAGTTTTCTATTGATAATAGGATAATTTTATGCCAAAATAATGCCTAAGAGATATCACCCCCCTATAGATTATAAAAACCTGATATGACCCACTGAATTGCTGAATTGACCCACAATTAGCAAATCTGTCCAGTCTAAAAGTAAAAAAGCACATGGGTCCTGTTAGAGTTATGGGACTGGAGATTTCAACATGGAGCAAAGTGAATTTAGAGGTTTGTGGGCCAACTTTACTACTTCGCTTTCATTTCTGAGGTGAACACATCCTTAGATGGGAGAGGGGCTATTCGTTATAACTTCTACGAGTATTCGAGCAACATGGTGTCGTCTCGCCCCATATCGTCAATTAGGGAGCGATTCAACAATCTCAAGACCACGAATTTCGTAGAATCGGTAAAATCGACAAAGCGCCAGACACTTGAGGAATTTCGATTTGCTTCGATGCGAATTCCCTGGCCCCTGCCTCTCTAGATTTCTCTCTCTCTCTCTCTTTTCCTCTCTCATTGGTACGACGACCGGGTTAGTCGAGGTGATCAGCCGCATTAGAAGAGGCATCGAACTTTCTCTCTCACTTTGCCTCCTTTTCTTCCTCGGCCCTCCCGAACTCCTTTTCTTCCTCGATTCCGATCACAGTAAGCGCCGCCCCATCAGGTCTAAAGCCCAAAAATGATACGAATTTTGGGCTTCAGACTATGGTGCTCAAAACAAAAAATTTTTGCCCGAAAGTTAATGTCCCTAACGAAAGCAAATTTTCATTTCGAATCAATCTTTTAAAACAGTTTGTTCGAATTCATTCAGATTGATTTTGAATCGTGGTTGGATTCAAAATACGACACAGATTGCGGAGACCCATTCAAAATCAATTCGAATTAATAAAAGTTAATCCAAACTTAATCAAAAAAGTTTGGATTAAGTTAGATTGACCAAATTCATTTTCTGACTTTGAATGGACCTCGGATTGGAAACTTCCTTCGGCTTGGATCGGAATGAAACTTTTTGGTTCGGATACCAATACAATTTTTCCGAAATGATACGGAAAATTACGGAATAAATTTCGACCGAACTTTCGCGAGGGTTCATACTTGAATGAAACTCTTTGATTTTTTTCAATCTGTAGGGCAGATAATGAAGTTCATGGACACCTGAGGAATCAAAGTCGGAAGATTTTTTACCTAATTTCTGTACTAAGAGCGTAAAAATTAATTTTAAAAACAGTACCATTCAACCGACTTTGCTACCATCGGTATTGTAGGATCTGGCCGAATCTTTAACATTGACTGGCTGTATATATATATCCTACAGAGCTGGACCGATTCGGTTCAGAGATGAGAATGAAAGAGAGTGGCGGAAAGTGCAAGAGAGAAGGAAAAGCCGAGACCAAGAGAGAGAAATCTCAACGGAAAAATGTAGATTTAACGCCAGGGATGACCTTTGTCGGTCGTTGCACGTCCCATCACACACCTTTTACTTATAACATACACATATGAGTACACGCACCGAATACCTATCTCAACTCTTTCGGCTTTACACACTCGCGTACAACTTGCGGTTTTTTGTTACTTTTTTTCGAAAATTACTGTTTACTCACTGTTCGGAATCGTTTAGAGTGTATCGGTGTCTGAAAAAAATTACATACTCGTTCAACCATTTTTGAGAGTTGATGGGTTTGCTAAGTACCGTAATATTGATGGAAACTGATTAAAAAGGTGATAGAGTCATTCTCGAGCGATTTATTGATTTTGGACACTACTAGCGAAGTGCGACAACCAATTCCCAAGTTTACTTCATTTTTATAACATTATTTTCTTTTCATAATTTAATTTACTATTCGTATAATTTATAGTAATACGACATGTCGTAAAGGGAGGGGAAAAGAGGTGGATTTGACAGGACGGTTGGTTTTGGAGAAGAGAGAAACAGGGAAGAAATAAAGAGAACATTTGTTGCAGACGAGATAGAAAGGGTGAGTTTTATACGCAAATAAAGGGGTGGGGAGAAGGATAAAGGGAAAGAAAGGAGGAAAGGAATAGACAGAAGGTTTTTGGAAGGTGAGGTGGAATGGAAAAAATCGAGAAATGGAGAAAGTAAAAGAATGTGGAAGATGAGATGGAGGAGATGTTTGTGAGAAAACAGGAGGGAAGGAAGTAGTCAGAAAGGGTGTAGGAAGAAAGAAGGGAGAAGTGGAGAAAGGGAGAAATAAACGAGAGGAATGTGGAAGATGAAATGGAAGAAGATGGTTTGGGAGAAGAACAGAAAACGCAGAAAACTGAAGAGAAGTTGGAGAGCGGGACAAAAGTTTGAGAGGGGAATAAGATGTGAAGAGAGAGAGGGAAATACGTGGAGAGGGTCAGAGGAATTAAGGGGAGGCTACCTTTTAACAAGACGTTCGCATACTTTTGAGCTGTACTGTAGATGCGTACATAGTATGTAAATTGGTCAGGCATTCCATATTATGAAAAAAAATGTTATGCGGTTTTTTGAGAGATCAGATGTGCAAAGATATTATATGTTACTATTATATAATTATTTCTTGGATTGAAAAAAAATACTGCTCCAGGCATTTAAATCTCTCTAAAATTTGAAAAAATGTGAGTACTGGTTACAAAATAAAATTTTTCTCTTTTGTAGAAAAATTTAAACACTCAGTCATTCACAGATTATGATATATATTCAAAATGATTTCAAAAAGCAATCCCTGGAACGGGGTTAACGACATTTCATTATTTACTTCATAAAATATGAGAAAGTTTGCCATTTTACTGGCATTTAACAAAATTTTAATGTCAATTATTAAATCACATTTAAAATGTCAGTAATTTTAATTGGGATTCATCGTGGAATTCCTCTTACTTTATAATTCCTCTTAATTCAAAATAAAAAGCCTCCCTTCTGACACAAACTCCTCATTGATTACTCTCTGTAAATCTTCTCGAGTTATGTGATTACAGTCTTCTGATACAATTAAGTCAAATATGACACAAACTAGTGATTTATTACTTCACAAGTTCGCTCGTCAGATATAAAAAAACCGAATCTCTTAAGTACCGATATTCAATAAAATTTACATAAAATTTTAATATAAATGTACATTTATTCGAATGGCGACAGCGTGTTATGAAAGACGAGGTAGTTCACCGTGTAAACATAACAAGTAGTAAAATCGCGTACAAATGTTGAAAAACTCTTCTCGAATTATACTTGCAGATGAACTGGACGTACTTTGAAAATATCACTGAACTTTCGCTCTGTGAGAAAAGCGAGTTTTCTTCATATGAATTCTCAAACGCATTTTCGATGAGAAATTTTTCTGCGCTTGATTACATATAATTAAAAGGTCATTGACGCGCAAAAATTTTATTTTTATTGTCGTTTCTTCGTCTTCGACTAAATCTATTCTTGGATCTCAATAAGAAACTAGATAGTGACAATAAAATGACAAATCTGTAAACGACCGCATCAACAGTCGTTGCCCTCGATCGAGATCGAAGGTAAGCCAGACGCGATTCACGCGCGAACTCACCTTAAATCGCATTGCGTCATACAAGCGTCGTGTATGCAAGTGCAATGTGCTTTTGCTTAGCCGGTCGGGGACTTGTTGGGATTGCAAATTTTTCTCGCATCGTTGACGCGCCCTCGAAACGAGATAAAGTCGGTCAAGCAAGTTCGCTTTATCACTTCTTTTCTTCATTTTTCATTCTTTTTTTCCACTGCAAAGTCATGAAGACAACCATCGATCAAAAGCGATTTTACAAATACAATCCAGTGGAAAATCCCTGAAATCGCATGAAATATTCGAAAACCATTAGATTCCTTGAGAAAATTAAAAAAAGAGGAATCTACTAAAAGTCCTGATATTATTTGAAGATTATTTAAACTATCTTTGAAAATACGACGAAACAACCATTCTACCAACTGCTTGAAACTCCCATCACTAGATGGCCCATATCGACTCCACTCGCAAATGGTGAAAGAGCATACCATAAAATAAGAAGTATGAGCTGTTTCTAACTTTAGAAGAGACAATTAAACGACGCGTGATCGAAATGGTAATTCACGACTTCCTTAAAAAGAAAGGATTTACTCGAACGGGTGGTAAGGTGGAGGAAAGTGCAGTCACCTCGATGGCATCGATTCGAGGTAAATGCAATTCGCACTCCGACTACGAATACTAGCAACGTGCATTGCCGATCACGTTTCTTGACATCCCTCTCCCCTGGTTTCACTACTACTAACGACCCTCCCACCTGATTCTTATTTGTACCCACTTATAACTACAAACCACTCTTACTCAGTTCAACGACTTTGGATTTTCCCGAACATGTCGAATAAATTAACACTCGTCTATGTATGTCGGAGAAGATGCTTTCAGAATATGTCAACCATTTTAACACCTCTTCAACTCAAATGTGATTACTCCTTTCAAGAGATTTCATGTGACTAAGAAGTTTCAAGATATTTTTAAAGATTAAAGAGAATTTCAAAAGATTATATGTGTATCATATAGATATATACGAGTATACTATAGGTAGGAGGAGGTAATTGCGCAGGAGTTTCAATATATGCATTTAAAAGTATGCGTACATGGTCACGGTTATTGAATGCAGACGCACTCAGAAAATTGAAACACTCTTAAATCTTCCATCATCGCGAAAGTGTCAGTGCGATCATAGTTTCCCAATCATGTCCTCGAACATCGAACACACATCCTCTGCAAAAGGATCGAGCGATTTTGCATCGGTCGATGTACTGTCGCATTATACCATCATCAATTGCAATAGCGTCTATTTTTATTTATAGATATCATTATTATGTATGTACTTAGATTATATATATTTACGTAATGAATTCATAAGTAAAATTGCTGAAATCTCTTGTGCTCCTTGTACTTCCTGAATACTTCTGACGAAAAACTCAAGTGATTGAGATAAGTGCAAACGGGAGCTTAGAAAGAGTTTCTTAGACATTCTAAGAGCGTGTGTCAGGAGCTTCAACTCTCAGAGAGAAGTCACTTTTGCTTTCTTTATTCCTCGTTCTACCTTTGCAATGCCGGCTTAGCGCCGCAGGGCCGATCAAGAGAATGTCCACTACGTTCTGGTCTTCTGGTCCATGTCGATACATAACAGGTGCGACAGCTCTGTTCAACGTGGGTCGACTATGTTTGACGAAAGTTAAATTATAGATATGTAGCAATCATGCTTATGAGCATCATGCAGAGACTTGGATGAGACTTTTGTCCAACCACACAGTTCCAACTAACGTTGACGAAACATTTTCAAACTTCAAATCTCACCATATGCTTCTGTATCGGCCATATCATATCATAACTTCTCACTCGAAAGTTACAATGATATTATATATTAATACACTAAATGAAACCGTTTTCTAAAAAAAAAAATGGTAATATCTGCAGTTTCTTTCAATCGCGAAAAGGTAACGGCGCCAGCTCAGCAAGGCGCCGAGTTTCGGAAACCTGAAATCGTTTTTACAGATGGTGGGAATGATAACAAAGTGAAATGGTGCCATCTCTTTTCAACTCATTTCACGAACTGTACAGCTCAGGCTTCCGAAACCTGGCGACCGTATGAGGATGCACCTTAAGGTAGGACGAAGAAACTGGTTAATCCACCTGGTACTCAGCAAGACAATTACGGAGTAAGAGAATTGGGTTGTTGCGTAAAATTAGGATCGTTACTCAAGGGAACAGGCGCTTTAAACTTTCGAAAAATCTTCTTTTATAACTGTTCGTCGTACCGCGGGACCCAAATTACTCACATTATTATCGATGAGTGAATTTTTCACTTTTATGCCGATTCATCATTACATATCAACCATATCTTGAATCTCGTGAATGCAATTACAAGTTTCATTCAAAATTGATTAGTTTATACAATTAAATTGTGTGGTTATAAGTGGGTTAATATTCTTAAGAGGGTTTATACTCGTATTGCATACAATTTTTAGGTGTACCATTGTTGCCACGCAAATTGAGAACGTGCTTTTATACCTGCAAGTATTTTGGAATATTCCTTTTATTGTTTAAACCTCGATTTTATTCATTAAACCTATTACTCGCCAATAGAAGGGAAAATCTCGTCGTATAATTTTAGCTCCCTTTGCGTTTACGTGTAAATTCTAATTTGTAAACATATGTATTTGAATCCTGGACCATCAATTTTGTGAATTTATAAATCCTACCATTTTTATGATTTTCAAATTAGGGAATTTTTAATGAATTTTGTAATTTTTAAACATGAATTAGGGTGAGTTCTAAATGAGCTGTATATAACTACTTTCTATCATAAAATGTTGATCTTGTATGTCTTAAAAAAAATTCTTTTTTTATTTTCGTTTATCGTAAAGGTTGCCAACTTCAGTTTCACGGTTGTCACAGAGCAAATTTGGTAGTCAAAATAACGAATCGATCTCGACAGAGAGATCTTGGGGCTTATACAGTTATCTGCGCGCAATCCAGTCGAGCGTCACGTAGCTAATGTCGCATTCATATGTGATCTCGCTGCTGTTCAATCATCCATTGTTGAGTGCACGCGTCCTCAATTGCAATAAAAATTATGTTTAAAATTTTACCTCAATTTATCCAAAAACGTGTCTACAATTTCTAAAGGTAATTTTGATAACATATATTTTAAATTTTACTCTCTTCAAAGTTATGAGAGTACCATACATCATACCTTTTCCAAAAAAAAGTATTATGTTTCTGAAAAAAAGTAAGTATCTGTGGAACAATCATTTTATATCCAAAGAAGCGGCAAAATATTTTTTTATTTATTTCATCTGATGCGTCACTAGAATTCTGTTATTTCAAAAAAACTGCGCAGAATATGTAAATCAATTTGATTTTTTTTTTCTTATCTATCTCATGATACTAAATCGCATGGATAAAGAATCGAGATCATTGCTAAAAATACTTGATGCTCAATTTTCACTTAAGATATGAAATTAAATCTTTAAATTTTGGACCACTCACTTTTCCAAATGTTTACAATATTATAGACCGTGTCCCAAATTTCAATTGGAATTTGGCCGCCAGACTTCATGAGTGCGCAGGGTGGCAACAAGATAATAATTTAAAACAGCGAATTCTCTCTTATGCAGAGAAAAATCAGGAAATCATTTTCCATAAGGTTTCTTAAACTACTCGATAAGATACGACCACTCGGAATTCAACTTTTCAGGTATACGACCCGCCGATTTTTCACGCTGGAGAGATTTGAGATAAGGAGTTGCTGGCCCTGGAATTGACTATGTTACGTGTTACGTTCTCGCAGTCTCCTGGCTTCCGAAACTTGATTGGAGATTCGTACTGTTGGTTAAATTATTAAAATAAACCCGGTAAAGTTTAAAATAAGGAACACGAAAGGGAGCGGACGAGTTTTCAGTTCGAGGATCGAAAAAATCTAAGTCCCTTTTGCGGGCCGGGAAACGCTATGGCGGCTAGGCCCTTTGGAAGCGGATGAGTCATAGTTTGAGACATGGGACTTCCCAAGTCCTATATAGATTTTGAATACTTGAGAGGCTGGAAACAGGAGACCCTTTTCTTATGTGCACTGTCCTTTGGAGTTTATCCGGTAATCCTTCGACCCTTCTTGAAGATCTCGGATAAGCGGAAGTGTGTCTTCCGTTTCTAATCTCTCGAGTTTACAACAATAATATGCTTTTACTTAAAAAAAGCGTGACTCACCCGGACTTAAGAATTTCTATGCCTATTTTTTATATCATATTTACGACTAGAAATATTGTGGAAAATTTCTTGTAAATTTTGGGGGACTTTCCGATGGGAAAGTTGCCTAAATCCTTTCCTCATGAACTCTATCAGTAATACTTGAATATTTTATTTCAAATATTGGCGCTAGTCGATAACGCAGGTGCCGAACATATCCAAAACTTCCGTGAACCAGTGAGTCACTCGCAGTCACTCGTAAAAACTAGATCGCTGACGTGACCACTGACCATTGACCATGGCGAACATAGCCTCTGTTCTGGTAATCTGGTTAGTGTATTTTAAAGCCTCATGCACAAAGCTCTCGTAAAATATTTCTTTTCAAGGTTATGTATGATTTTTTCTTCGTTCTCGATTTTTAGCAATTTACAGTTTGAAAAATGAAATGAAAAAATGAACAAATTGGAACGATAGTGTGTTGGTCCAAGTCGCGAATTTTGAGGAGAAAACGCAAGTGCCAAAGTGCAAGGCCTTTCGCCAAGTTTCGATGTAACTCGGACATTCATATCACGTGACTGAAGACCGTTGGAACGAGACTTGAGATTGGAATTTTAAAGGTACGCCAGCTCGATCTTAAGACGCGAACGCTGCATATTCGTGCTGTAATCCTCAACACGATACGAGACTTGAATTAGAGAGACCATTTAATTTAATTTAAATTAAAAGAAAGGAGGAGTTAATGATGTTCTAATCAAGATAGTTCAACTTAATAATAAGTTGCACTATCACTGCAGACATTTTTTTTTAACGAAACACTTAGTAAAACTAAAATTGTAATACTTTCCGAGACCTTCAATTCGATACGATTAGATCAAATTCTCTTAGAAATGATCAAATCTGTAAATAGACTTTACATTTCCTTGTTATTCGATATTTCCAACAATTATTTCCGGATATGAAGTTTCTTGAAGCCTTGAATTGTATTTATGTAATTATTCTGTTTCCTTTCCTCTATAAAAAATAAGTTGGAGAACAATATTCTTATACGATTTTTTTACGATGACCCTAAAGGCCTTAACTTATTTCAATATCTTCATAAACGGTACAAAAATTTGTAACATAGGTATTATGTTTCTGAAGCAGGCGTTTGTTTCAGAATCAGGTGAAAATGACGATTTTCCAAATCGTTTTGTGTTTCTTGCTGCTGGTCGCAGTCTATATTTTCAACAAGAACAGGAGAAAATTGAGGTTGCCTCCTGGACCTTGGCAACTGCCTATTCTTGGATACCTACCATTTATCGACGCTAAGAACCCCTACTTGACATTAACGACCCTCGCGAAAAAATATGGACAAATATATGGAATAAGATTGGGGTCGGTTTATACTGTTATCCTTTCCGATCACCGACTCGTGAGACAGGTCTTAGCGAAGGAAGAATTCTCAGGAAGAGCGCCTTTGTACCTCACGCATGGAATCATGAATGGCCGCGGTAAGTATTTTCACCCTAGTGAACATTTTCTGTCTCTTTTAACCCTCTTAACCCTCTAAAGTATCTAAAGCTTCACGAGGATCTGAGATTTTATTTCAGTGCAATACAAACCCACAATAAAGTCTGGAAATTCAAAATCTCAGTAAGTTTAATAAAGTTTCTTGAAATCCCTTTAACATCCTACAAAATCTAGTGAAATTCTTTTCAGTTTCGTC
>JAUESI010000029.1:5262283-5328291 GCA_032275145.1 Synergus laeviventris
TCCTTGATTTTCCTGAAAATAGTAACGGCATATTTAACCAGAATTTTGACGACATTTTTTTGAGTGAAGTATTATCCCGATTACGATGAAATTTGAATGCTTTGATTTCTCCAAACTTTCAGATGCGTTGCTCGAACATGCAATTATCTTTTGGACAATCATAATAAATTTTTCATGAGTGTTAAATCCATCTGAAATTCTTGGACTCGTGAAATTAGCGAGTGCGGCAAAAAAATTCAATTTCCGCACCTCATTGCCCGAGAGCAAGTAAGAGGTGATTATTTCACGGTAAAATGTAGCAGATTGCGGGCAATACGAGGCTCTCTAAAGTCTACTTTACTTGCACCTCGTTTCGAAAGCTCTTATATTCTCCTCCGCAGTTTATCACTCCCCCCCCATCTCTCTCTTTCATTCCCTCTCTTTCTGACTTTTCTTTCTCTCAATTTCAATCACCCTCTTCCCCTGAACATGCACCTGGACATCTCTACCTTTGCCATCATGTGCATTTATACCGGCCGCCATACACATATTTACACATGTACTTACACATTTATTTGTGCATGCACTGATGTTCATATCTGATATATAAATGTATTTAAATTCATGGATGCGTTTCCATACATACATTGAAGTTACCTTTACTGTGGATACTGGGTACCGGCCGTTGTTTACGATGAGCAACGAGTCAACGGCCCCGTGATTTCTCCATTCATTTCTTTCGCACTATCTCCGACGATCTTCTGCGCGAGCTCAAGAAGCATAAGAAGATGAATTCACAGCCGATAATCGGGTTATTTTTTAACACCGCCGTTGGTCGATAAGAAAGAAATTGTATCGAGCGGCGTCCACACCTGAAACTTTAGAGGTCGCAGATACCCGAAAGAGAAGAGAATACCGGATACATTTTCTGCCTGGAGATCGTGGCTATATCAATGAAATCTAGGACAAAACGGTTCATAAAAATCCATATCGAACCATCTACAAGGTGTAAACTAGAGCTCCTGCAGTAAAGTCCAATTCTTAAAAACGATTTTTATCTCAAAAATACGATTTATGCTTTTAAACTCTAGCTTTGTTTAAATCAAAATCAATCAAATTAATTAATTGAATTTCAAAGCATGCAATTAATTTTAATTAAACGTCATATTTCCAGAAGAGAGACGCTGAATTTTCCAAATATTCTGTCACACTCTCTCTCCTAATTTTATAAATATAGGGGGTGTGACGAAATATATTTCACCGGACAGAATGTTTTTGGCAAAAATGCGTATCTAAAACTTTAAAATATTTGGTCTTCCCTCGAGAAAATCATTAGTCTTGAATCTGACATTGAACCAAGTGGTAGTAGTTGTGAAAGGCCAGGCAACATTTCATGGCTGCCTACAGGCGGAGGGTTACTACTTCCATTTCAACGGTTGTCTATGTCTATACATAAAGTAGTAAAGTACTCCAGACTACAAGTACAGAAATCACAATAAATCCTTTCATATTTAAAAAAAGACACCGAAACAAGGATCGGAGTGATTATTAAACATATTTATACACATTCCCTAAAATCTAAAATATAAAAAATTGTAGAACAACAATATTAGTTACAATAACTATTCGAACAAAGATTTGATGGAAAAAAGGCTTATAACTTAATTCTGAGTAAGAAAATGATATCGAAAGGTGTTTTACAATAAAAAAAAGGGAGAGCTAGGAAGCGTTAATGATTTAATCGCAATCGCATAAGTCTCCATTGAGAAAGGGGAACCTTGATCGAGGCGAGTGCCCTTTTGCGAGGACGCAAGTCGGACTCTCAATGGATATAACATATATACAGTATACATACTATATATAAATATATTTACGTTGCATACAGAGACGGCACTGTTATCTAGTGATGGATTTATAGGCTCGTGTTATCCCATGCCTCTGGAATTCACGATTCTCGAATCTATGAATCGCGTGAATAAACATCTAGCTTCCACTTTTTACATCTGAAAGTGGATGAAAAATGCAAAAGCCTCCTTCATTCTTCACAATAACTAGTTTCGATGGAAAAAAATTCCTTGGAAAAACGAGACGTTATTACGCAGTGAAAATAGTCATTAATATAGGGAAAAACCGATGTTGTCGTTCACTTTTTTATGGGCTAATTATTTTAATTAATTCAGAGTTATATCTCGAGTAGTCATTAATTTATTTATTACCCGAGTATATGCGCAATTATTCAATTATTCGATTCAACGAAGAAAAGTGTTAACACTGACAATAATAAAAATGATAATTGTAATTTACTATTTGCTCATTCTGGTAAAGAAATTATACAAATTAGGAACAGCAAGTCCTCACATAACTTGTGATTTTCTCAATTTTTGGAAAAAAAAACTTTAACAGTTTTAGAAACTTTTTTTTATACATTTCGTAATGTTTATTATCCGTACAAATACATGTACTTGTTATGCATAAGATTGATTATGTAGGCAGACAGATTTCGAAACTAAAGAAAAGAAGGAAGTAGGTGCAAGAAAGAAGAGACTGAAAGCTAATCCTGTTTCGAAGATAAAGGAGACAGACTAGTCAGAAGAAACCGGGTGTCCTCGAGGTGCAGATATTTGTCAATTACTCTCAGAATTGATGACTTCAAAAATATTGATTCATGACATTAATCACTCAGGAGCATCCTGGGCATTCAAAACAGCAAAAAATCTCTCGTCTTGCAGTTTTAAAAGTTCTCAAAAAGAACACTCAACAAGAATAAAATGATATAGAGAGAGTTGAAAGACGGAAAATAATAAAGTGTCTTTATTTGGAAAAATTAGAGTGAGGCATTTGATGCGCGTTCTTTGAATCTCGGCTTCTTCGAAGCTGCATAAATGACAAGATCGCAAGTGGCATATATAGACAGATAGGTGAGGCGGTTATCGACACGGCGGTGCGAAGGACTCTCACTTTTATCGATCTCCTTGAAGGAAGTCCCCCGGTCGTCGTTCTGCTCTGCATCCGTGGGGAAATACAGTTAGCTCACAATCAGCAAGGACAGACCGGCCGACGGCTTCTCCCGTAAAGACACTCATATGAGTACGCCTTCTTACACAGACGCACCTCTGCGACTCTAATGCGCAAGCAAAATACAATCCTCAAATTAAAAAAAAACGCTACTTTATCATATTAAGCGCGCCATTAAACGATGATATTCGCAAAACCTCTTCAATTCGATCTTCGAGATCGAATTTTCCATTTTGAATTAAAATTGCATCATTCTAGAAGGAATATTTGGGAATCCAAGAAATATAAAGAATATAGGAATATGTAGAATAATATAATAAGAGTTCATTTCAAGAATTAAAAAAAATGTTTAAGATACATATTAAAGATTCTTTAAAACTATTAGAAAACTTTTGAAATATTCTAAAAGTTTTTAAATCTCTTGAATTCATTAAAATTTTGTTTAATTAACTGAAATCTCTTGAAACTTTTTAAATCTTCCAAAATTGATCAAAACACTTTCAAATATTTTTTAATTTATTTAAATCCTGTAAAGTTTTTGAAAGTCTCTTAAAATCCTTTTAAATTCCTTAAAATCACTCAAAGACTCTTGAGATTCTTTAAAACTTTTATCTGAGATTTCAGTTTAAAAAACATTTTATGAATTATTTTTTATCAGGAGCTATTTTTTTAATAATCGGGAACAATGTTTGTTGATGAGACGTAGGTATAATAATAATTTCAGTTGGTATATCATTTCGATATTTCTTGTAGAGTGCAAAGAGAAATTGGGGAATATATAGTAAGAATATTTGTTTGGAATATTTTGGAATATCTGAGAATATTGAATGATTATATAGGAATAATTAGTGGGTATGTACCAAGAATATCGCAGTAATGAACCCCTCGCTCGAAACGATTCTAGGCAGCAAATGTTTCTCATTGATCAATTTGATTCTTAAAAATGTGCATCCCACACGAAGAATTTTTTTATCTACCTACATAAAATCTATACTGAAACAATAATATATCACTATTTGAAAGTAGACCTAATGACCCGTGCAATAAAAAATTCAACTGTTAAAGTAGTTATGAGAAACAAGATTGATTCGTTCCGTGAAAGATAGAATTCGCGGAGGAAGTTGTCGCACAAGTCGTAGATCGTCTAAGTCTAAGACACATATCGTGTAGAGATACCTGAAAAGGAGGAACCGGCAAACAGCTAACTGAAAATATACCGGTAACCTCCTGCCACAGAGACTTGCGTGAATTCAGACTCGCTCTCGAATGTCAGGGACGAGTGAGTTTTTTTCTCGCGTTTTTGCATTCACCATGAGAGCGCGGCAAGGTGCATTATGCAAATCCGATACTACCTGTCCTTGGGACCGTTGGATCCTATCTCCAAAATTGTCTACTCCGTAATGCCTAACTTTTTTTTGCCAAGTCAATTTCCTTGTAATTCTCTTCCTTCAGTCACGCCGACCCAACCACCCCACTTGTGACTTCATTCTTTACACGTGCCGCCAGATGCCAGTCACTGCTGAGCGCATATGCAAAAATAAATTTCTGAATGCCAAAGTCTGCAGTTGACCTATCAGGGCCAAATTTTTTTCATGCCTCCAACGTCAGTCCCATACATCACACTTTTTTTTTTACTTCATCTACGAAGGAGAGTGAGGTATACTTATAATTTTTAAATAGTGAGGAAATAAAAAATAGACTGAACACCTGCTTCAGGTAAATAAATGCGCTCCTAGGACGCTTCATTAGAATTACATTTTATGCATTCTTCTTTCAACAAATTATGATGCAATTAGATTTAATTCGATTATCGCCTTCTTGATGGTATTAATCTTGTGAGTAAGCACCGAGCTGATGCACATTAAGTGTCTCTTGTGCGTAGCAATTACAATTGACTCGATCGATTAGTAGCTGAAAGAGCGCTAATACTGATATTTACAGTATGCATAAATTATCGTTCCTCGTTAAAGTGCACATCAGATATTCACTCGCTAACGTGGGATGCGCTTAAAGTATCTACATCGTTATCTGTATGATTTTCAAATTCTCATTGTTGAAGGAAAACTGATTCCTTATGCTCAAACTTTACCTATAATTTAATTTAATTTAACTATACAGAAGTAAATTATAGGAATCTGTTTGAGATGCATGGCGTTGCACGAATTACGTATTTTTCATTTATAGCCAACCTTATTCCATCTGCACACAAGTAGATAATTAAACGGCAGAAACGACTCAGACTTGAAAGCTTTAAATCAATCGTTCTCCTCTGAATCCCTGGTTGAGATGCCGTAAAACTAAACATGCGTAGGTGAAGATCCTACCCTTAAGACCGTTTCATAGCAGTTCTTTTTATATAAACTAGGAAACCAACATTTTTTTTTACTTCTCACATATTCAAGCCATTCAAAAGCCAATCAAGTTTGAAAAAAATAATGCATGCGATATTTTCGAGAATTTTAAGGGATTTTGACAATCTTCAAGTTAAATGCTATGGAATTTCAAGGGACTTCGACCGATTTTGGTCAAATTTTAAAGGATAAGCAAACAAACATTTTTTTAAGTTATAGGATTAACTTGTATTATGTACATTGTCTTCTTTCCGAGGGTTCTTCATTGATTCAGTAGAAACTTCCTGTTACCTTTACATTATTACAGTTATTTTGTAAAAAACTTCAGCGTTTCTCTGAATGTGAAATTGACTCTTCTTTATGACTCCCAAGAGTTTCCATCTGCCACTGAAGAGTACGTATATATTACAGAAATAATATCGAGTCGATATAAACATTTGTGGTTTTCGTGTGACCTCGTTCATGGCAAGCTATGTGCATTTGAACGAACGTTTACCTGTTGGGTTTGAAGTCCTCTCACGATGTCCGATCGTTCAAGTGAAGAGAAGAGAAGAAGACAAAATCGCATACGAGAACTTCCACTGTATACTCTATACTCTACTGATAGACTCAACCTAGTTTCTAATACAATTTATTGTCACTCCGAAGATCCTTGTCATTTGGTTCAAGAACTAGCCTCGTACTAGAGACTACGAAAATCAATGCCAGTCAAATTATTTTATCGATTAATTAAGCAACTTCAACAAAACTCGACCAAGCCATGGCAAAGTTCACTGTATCTAAAAGGATAGAGGCATGAAAAGATTGAGTGAGAATATGCATTAATAAGAATAATTTTGGCATATAGTATTTTTTAAAGTAGATAAAGTCTGGTTTGGCCAGACAATTATTTTCGAGCACGACCCTGACCCCATTCGCAGGTTTATCACAAGTACAAAAAGAGTCAAGAAAATATTGTGACAGATAATAATTGTTATCAGTAGATAAAAAAGAGTTTGTTTTTTTTTAAACAGGATTCGCCCTTGATACATTCTAAAGTATAATTACTTCTTATCTAATTAGATAAGTCAAAAATAAATATTGAAAGTAATGTGTTTTCGCGTTACCCTCTTTGATGTTTGTAGTAAGAATCTTACATAACGATATGAGATAATTCTCTCTGTAAGCATTACTTCTGTAAAGAAAACGATCCACTTTCATGATTGTTTTTGTTCAAGGATAGTCATTCGTTATTTCATTCCCAAAGTCAAGTACAGGGTGAAGGTAATGTAAATGCAAATAACGTTGGTAAACATTATAACTTTAAAGTTGCGTAGCTATGAATTGAAGTTATAGCGAAAGTAGTTATTATTGGAATGTGGATAGCGTAAGATTGCTACTATTACGACACAAAATGCATTTCTTGCAATGAGAACAAGTATATTTATAGATATTTTTCTAACAGGATTGGTTGTTTAGAAAATAGAAACGTGTGATGAGAATTTTTAATCCGAATTTTTGAGAATTTAATCATTTCAAAAACAAGTGTCCCAATTTTTAATAGATAATTTTTAATTCTTTACAATTGTACATATGTAAATAAAGTATTTGCATCCCTAAACTCATAAAATGAGGGTTCTTTTGCTGCAGTTCAAAATGGATCCGGGTCATTTGAGTAGAATTATTCAGTTCAAAATGACGAAGCTATCTTCCGCGGAATAACCGCAAACCGCGCAATGCATAAAACATATAATATAAGATTAAAAATAAATTAAATACACATAAAAAGGCAACAAAGCATACATTAAAATATATATGTACATGATATATCTAACATTTCAAAATTGGAATTACATGCTCACATCATTCCGTTCAAGTTTAGAGTCCAAAAGACAGCGAAGCATCAGGAGTTAATTAGAGGAATGTAGGCTCATAATTATTTCTCGAAGAACTATGATACGAGTTCTATATGTTTCTGCGGCAGTTATTGTCTTTCCGTCAAGCAATGGAAAAATAGATGGACAACTTGCGAGGCTGTGGGACGAGGGGAGGTTGAAGAAAAAAGGCAGAGACAAATATAGAAAAATATAGAAAAACAGAGATAGAAAAACTGAGAGTGAGAGAGAGGTGTAAAAAAGGCGAAAGGATTATCGTCATTCCGTAAGTAGGCGCAGCCACTGAACTCTTTGAAGGATAATCCTCGAATGAATAAACAATAATCTCTCCGCACCCACTCGAGTAGATAAAGCCGGTATGTGTGTGTCGAGTAGCCACTTGGTGGAATTAAGGACAGGAAAGACTATGACTTATGATAATAACCGACGCATGTGCCAAAGTAGCATCTGTAACGCTCCTGCACTGCTTATAGATGTATCCACAATTCCATATTATACTGCGCACATGACACTTGTCTTCGCATAATAGATCGATTTCAGATAACGTATTCAGGACGCAATCTCATTTGAGTACTTTTGTGCTCCGAGGTGGTGCACTCTTCGATATGTGATCATGTGGAGGAATAATAAAGACAACTTGAGATAAAACTTGAGAAAAACCGGCGTCTCTGTGCTAAAACGAGAACGTCCATCTAACCATTTATCTTCCACACTTGTTTCCGCAACAATTTTGCAAATTAAGCATAATTATTTTGATAAGAAATTGTTTTATTGAGGCCTTCAGATAGAGAATTCATCAGTCGCGTAAATTACCCACGTATTTATTATTCACGAGTTCCTGTACTTTGCCTTCGAGGAAAATCCGGTTGCGTTTTGCTATTGGTATGTCTATACATTCATGAATTATAATGGAAGTAATCGATAGACTCTTCAGCTGTATACAATTCAATAAATGAATCACCAAAGATTCACCGCCCCCCTAGATACTTTAACTCACCCTGTTTCGTCCCTTAAAATTAAAAAATCCACCAAAACTACCCTTGGGGCAACTTTTTAATGTTAATAATAAGTCTTTGTAATACTAGGAGTCATCCAAAAAAGTATGGGGTGAGGTCGAAATCATCTGGAGGAATAAAACTTTTTCGGGTATCTTTTAGCATTGAGAAGACATATTATCAGCAATAAAATGTTGACCCCATGAATTTTAGGGAGTTTTTTGGTTCTAAGGGATGATATGGGTTGCGTTCCAAATTATCTGTATAAGGGATGAAACTTTTTAGGATGTCTGTTAACATTTTGAAGAGACCTAATGTCAGCCTTCAAATTTTGACCCAACCAGTAAAGGTAATTTTGATGAATTTTTTTATTTCAAGAGATGAAGTAGGGTGAGTTTAAATGCGCGGGGGGGGGTGAAACTTTGGTGTTCATTTATTGAGTTGTATAAAACTAGTTTTCATTAACAAATTGATATCTTATATGTTTTTAGAAAAAAAATGTTTTTCTAATCTTCATTTATCATAGTTAAATTTAACACAAAATGATCCTATATAGAAATATCATTGTTAAGTCGCTAAGATTTATATACGGCAATCTCTTCTTCAAAATAGCAATCTCTTAGTAAATTTTTGTATAAGGGCTATATATTAAAGAAATTGAATACGACCGAAAATGTTTTCTACTTCTCTCAAAGAATTCATTAGGTTTTATTTATGATAGGCTCTATTTTATGAGTAGTACCGTCATTCACTGGAGCAAACATTTGTTTAAATCCAGGTACCATTCGACCTTGCTTAAATTACGGTATCTAATTAGAGCAAGGGTCATTCCTGAGGGCCTATATTGTATTGTTAACCGAAGATGGATCTACCCAGGTCATCAGATTCTCTAATAACTTATAAATTTCGTAAATTTGTACTCGAATGCAATAGAGTTTTACGACTTCTACTTAAACTATAATTCTCCTTCCACCTTCCTTTGTAAAATTCTATAAAATTCGTCTTTCTAGGTATAATTTGTGCTGAAGGACAACTTTGGAAGGAACAAAGAAAATTCGTTACAATTTGTCTTAAAGATTTTGGTGTGGTGAAATATTTCTGTTCCAAGCGAGGCAAGTTGGAAGAAAGAATTTTAAAAGCTACGGATGAAGCAGTATCGGTAAGCCTGACCTCAAATCTTTCGTTGTCACGGAGTTACACATTTTTATAAGAGTAATTCCAGAAATTTTTCCAAAATTGCAGAAACTAAAAATTCGAGGATCTGGGGAAGGTGGTGTAAATCCATTTTCCACTCTTCATCACTGCTTAGGAAATTTGATAAACGATTTAGTTTTCGGAATTAAATATGAGGAAGAAAATGAAACTTGGAAAATGTTACAACATCTGCAGGATGAGGGCACAAAATGTATCGGATTGGCTGGGCCACTGAATTTTCTTCCATTCCTTAGGTTAACAATACATTTTTGAAATTTATTCTTGATTGAAAAATATACTGCATTAATTAATTTAATTGTTTAACAGACATTTTCCAAGATACAAGAATGTCATGAACTACGTTATAGATGGACAAGCTCGTACCCACGAAGAATACCGGAAATTGATAGAAAGTTATGAAAATGAGCCATCAAATGATGATCACTTTCTCGGAGCTTTCCTGGCAGAGATGAAAAAACGAAGAGAGACTGGTGAAATTGGATCTTTTGCAGATCCTCAAATATATTTTCTTCTCGCTGATATGTTTGGTGCGGGGGTTGATACAACGATAACGAGTCTTCGGTGGATTTTACTCTTTATGGCAATTTATCCACAGGAACAAGAGGAAATTCATAAAGAAATGGATGCTGTTTTATGTGGTCGAGAACCAACATTAAACGACCGATCAGCCTTGCCGAGACTTGAAGCAGCAATAGCAGAAACTCAACGAATAAGGTCCATTGTTCCTCTAGGATTTCCTCATGGATCAATGAAGGTATTAACATTTTCAAGAGATGTTTTTTCAAGAATTATATTTTTTAATTTTATTAATATTAATCTTAGAATGCAACAATCGAGGGTTATGATATACCGAAAGGAAGCATGATCATTCCTTTGCAGTGGGCCATCCACATGGATCCTCAATTTTGGCCAGAACCTGAAGTATTTAAGCCTGACAGATTTTTAACAGAAGATGGACAACTCACAAAGCCAGAGGCTTTTCTCCCCTTCCAGAGTGGTAATTGTTTCGTATCATATTGATCAGCTACTCGAAATTCAATCTAAACAATGAAGGCAATTTTTGTAGGTAAACGAATGTGTGTCGGAGACGAACTCGCGAAGATGATAATGTTCCTTTTCACCGCTCGCATCCTTCGATCATTTATTTTATCCGTTCCACCAGGCGCCTCTCCAAGCGTAGACGGTGATTGTGGAATCACTTTGACTCCGAAGCCATATTCTTTAATTTTCAAGCATCGATCTTGATTTTGAATTTAAGCAATATATGTAAAGCTAATGCAAGATTCATGCAACAGTTGTTAGTTACTTTAAAAGCGAATAAAAACAATAATAATATTTTTAAACATTAATACAGTCTTTTGTCAAAATTGAGTTGAATTCACTAAATTTAAATCCTGAATGAAGCCGACATATAATGTTGGCACAAGACTATCTCCTGTGACACTGCATTTTCCGCTCTATCGATTGTCATTGAGAATGGAGCGAAAACAATGAACAACAATATTATTCGTTGCAACGTGTCGAGAAGTCATTCAACTGAGTTCTTACCATCAGGTTCTTTGATTCTCTGTTGCAACATCAACTATATTTTCACCACTCTGTTCTGATGTATATCTTCGGCACTCGATTAATCGAATTGGCCTGACTTTGTTTTTAGCAATCAACTCGAAGGAAAAAGTGACATTCAGCCAAAAGTTTAATCTGGTAAGTGGTAAGTAACCTTCTCTTATTTTAATTACGTTATTCCAGATGAATTAATAAACAAATAAAAATGGTTTTCTTCATCACCTTGAAAGTTCGACCTTCGAAAAGCGGCATGAATTTCTCACTAGAGAACATTTTTTACATTAATCTTTGGAATTTTAAGCCAAAATTGCATAATCAAAGTGGTTCTTGCAAAGTAAAGACCTTGAGGTTGATGCTATGCAGATCCGTTCACCTGCCGAAATTTACAATGCTTCTCTTAGCGGTATTACAAATACCTGTACACGAAAGAAATAAATTATAAAACCTGAGTCTGTACTTGACCGAACAATTCTCGCATTTTCTGTCTCGCTCTGCTGTTCGCTTTTTCTCTTTTCCATATAGGAAAGTTAAAATCAATAAAGAAACAGATTCCACTGACATATATTTAGGAGACGAGGTGTCAAATAAAAAGGTGGAAAAGAAAAGACTTCAGCTCCTATTCCTAAGTTTCACTTACCATATACTTTTAACTCACGAAACGAAAAGGAAGGAAAAAACTAATTGTAAGCGATTTTAATAACAAAATTGGAATTTCTGAAGGAAAGTCGTTTCCTTATTAGCATCCCTTCTTAATCCTTGATCACTGGCCCTGAAAATAAAGTTTCCATCCGTTCCTTGATTCTTATAACAGGCATTATCTCTTTTTATGACTTGGATAACGATAAATATCTGTCTGTCTATTAAATACATGTATCTATTTAAAAAAAAGAAGTAACGTCCGATGAATCAGGTCAAGTAAAACGAGAAAGCCTTCCATTTTTTCAAATTGCTAAGATACCTCGAAGCTTTTTACGCATCACAAATGAGAAGAATGAGAAAAATTTTTTTGCAAAAAAGTACCATTTTCTAGTTCAATAAAATTTTGCACAAATTATGCTTCAAGGATCAAGTCTGCGAATAATTTAAGGAAGAAGGAAGAATTAGTAATGAGTTTTGATGAAAATTTCAATTGTATACCATACACCAGATTTGAAGATTTTAAAAGATCTCAAGAGATTTCAATAGTTTTTTTTTCAGGAATTTAAAAGGATTTCGTGTAATTGAAATTAATCTCTTTTTCTGTTCTTGTGGAGAAAAAAGAAATAGTTCTTGTTGAATGAAAAGTGTGTCCCCTCAAGAGTCAATCAATCGAGCGAATCTCTTCAGTTTATGATTAGAAACGCTTAGCGCTCCTTTTCACAGCCTAGCTCGTGATTATCGGGAGGAAACTGCACGCCTTTATTATTATAAATAATTTGCATAAGTACGTCCCGCAGTCTCGGCGAGCGACGAGGTGAAACTTATGTAATTCGCGTGTGGTTTGGGGCCACTTGACTTTCGTGTCATTGACCCTATGGTTTATATGTATGGATATACTTCTCCGTCGATATATTTCGTTAGAAACCCATCGAGTTTCTCTTATATAAGCGACACAACCATAAGCTCGTATACGACTGGGCCGGTTCGAATCGACGACACGATTCTTTCATTCGATCTGCAGCTGTCACTTCCACAATTTTGAGAAAGCTTCCAACATTTGCAGATCCCAGACCTCTCTTTTCATTATAAAATGACCCTCCATTTTATTTCATCCAACATAATAATCCTTCTAAGGTGCAACTCGCTCTCATCTATAAGATCCAGCAATTCTATTCAGTCATCAACTTTGACTGGTTAGAAAAGGCTCTCAAGACGAGCGATTCGAGAGAGAGAAAGAGAGAGAGAATCTCTTTTTTTCTTTTGTTACATAAATATCCTGAAAAGTGTATTCATGCAATTTCTTTCTAAAATTAAACTTTGTCACGTTCACGATTATCTTTCCAATCAGTATTCGCTTTTGCGAAAAACGCTTAAGCCAGACGTGGCGAAAAATTAAAAACAAATGAAATGATTGATATATTATAAAGAAATTTGGAAATAAAAAGTATGTTAGGAGAAAAATATGATGGAGAAGCACGGAATTTTTATAATTCTTGTATCGATATATTCGGCATTTATCAAATATGCTCTCGTATATGCATCACCAAATACGAGAATCATCATCTTGAAGGCCAGACTTTTTTCTCGGCACGTGCGGAGCGACTTCTGACTAATAGAATAAAATCGAAAAAAGTGCAGTCTAGTCTCTAGTCCATTATTCTAGAACCTTTTTTCTGCATTTTTTTTTTTCAACAGTTCAAAGTT
Source organism: Synergus laeviventris (assembly GCA_032275145.1). NCBI lineage: Eukaryota > Metazoa > Arthropoda > Insecta > Hymenoptera > Cynipidae > Synergus > Synergus laeviventris. Next base: position 5,275,622 of record JAUESI010000029.1, read on the forward strand.
TTCTTTATGCGACGAGGCGAATTAGCAATATATGCAGCATGCAAAAATTTACTTATAAACTTCATTTTAATACGAGTCCTTGATCATTTTTATTCTGCACTTTTTCTCTCTATTTTCTTTTATTTAACTTCACTCAAATAATTGTTGGTCCGAGAGTAGTACCATATATATGTGGAGGACTTGTATCTGATATCAATAGTAGGTATATATATCCGTATTAATTTTATTTAAGAAAATGTATTCCCTATTTACGAGAGAAAATCAGCCTATTTCCCCTTTTTGGTAAGCATGTTGGGCTGGAAAGCCTGAATTTTGTAATCCCTGTTAAAAAAATGATTTGAGTAACACTGAGCTGTGATGCAGTGAAAAACTTGTTTAAATTTCATAGCCTACTTGCGCAATAATTTAAAATTACTTTACAGTTTATCGAAAAGACTTTCGAAATTCAATTTTTACGACACTGCGAAGCGCCTCTCGAGACGAGTATTTAGGGTTCTGATACAAAGACTACAGTAATCAGCCTGCGGCAAATAAAAAAAAACTACTCGGTCAAAGATTGCTGCATCGTCCTGAAGGTTCAGGTAAGAACAACTTCTTCCAAATCGAAAGTAGAAAAACTCAGAAGCGATTCTTTGACCTTTTGCCGGAACGAGTCACTCGGAATGCGCCCAGACTGCCCCTTTTTGCTTTGCATTTTTTTCACGTCCGTTTCATCCACCACTGTCATTGATAAGTTGCTTCTCCCTCATTTTTCACCTCCAACCCGAATTAAGAAGATGAATAGAAGAAAACGATCGCTCACGGTTTTAGAAAAAATCCTTTTTTCAAAAAGGGTTTAAAAAAAAGGTCATTGTTGGTAAAGATTTTCAAAGAAAAGACGATTGCTTTGAAAACAGACTTTTTATTTTTTGTATAAAAAAAGGTATTAAATTACGCTAAAACACAAATGAATCACGGGCGACGGGTGAATAGTTGAACACAGCTATCATAATCGGACGCTCTATATGTATTATAACCATTAATCAGAATAATAATATTAATCGCACTAGCACGCCGTGAATTGCGCACATAGAGAGTCACACAAATACTTAAACACATATAACTCATCATTCAGTCAACACACAAATATGTAAAACATCGCGGACTAGAAAATCCGAACAAAGGTCCCAACTGGAACATTGTAGACGAAGTATTCGGCAACATCCTTGATGACATGATCATCGTTCGTCGAACATTATAAATTAATTATCTATAGCACTCAATAAACACATTCGTACTTGCTAAATAACAATATGGACTTGGTGCTCACGTATAATATACAGTGAATGAATGAAAAAGGAACTCTACAACTTGAGTGAAAATTAACACAACAGAAATGTCAAATCTCACAGTCATGCCTCTTCGTCTTCGTAACTATATTTCAGGCACCAATCCACGAATTACCTTCTCGAAAAAAATGTATCCAGTCTTGCAAAATAAATCTTTAGTATTTTCTAACTGCTAATTAGAATGATCAAGTTTTGCCTGTAGGAGATTCGAGATTTTGTGGACCAGTGACCAGGACCTAGATATCGGTAACTAAAGGCGAATAAATAGTAAACAACAAACGTATTATAAATAAATACATGAAATGGCGGCGGGTTGAAAATATGAGTGGGGCTACGATCCGAGGCTCCAATTTGTACTTTTATTCCGCGTCCGAGGAGGTCTTTCTTGGGTCATCTTCATCAGTCGCCAACATCTTTGCTTTTTTCCAAGTCGTTATCGGAACCTACATCCCAAAAACTCTTATAAACAAGTATCACCATTTTCAGCTGCCAAAACGAGAATCCGAGTTGATTAAAGCTGTTTCTTCCGACATAAAAAATGTCACTCTCATTTTCAATCTTGACATATCAGCTTATTTTCTGATAATTGTCTCTCATCTCTCCTGCCCTCCTCTTCACAAAGCGATAGGAACGACAACCGTGCTCTTTACTGAAGCGATGGTCTCTCAATGACTCCCCATGTTTCTGAGTGGTCCAGTGATTGTGCCATCTACAGCCAAACCTGCCGCCCAGTCTTCATTGAGAGTCCTCTTCAGTAGACAAACGTCAAACGGATCTGGTGTGACAGTGATGCCAACATTTCCCCTGAGACTTGGTAATGCGGCACCTTCCGGTAGCCTAATGTCAAAGGTGTGAAGCAGGGAGCTGAAGAAGAGGAAGAGCTCCATTTTTGCTAAAACATCACCCAGACACATACGCCTTCCAACTCCGAAAGGCATAAAGTATTCTGGTTTGCAGACCTTTCCTTCCGCAGAGAGGAAACGTTCTGGCCGGAATGTCGCTGGTTCATCCCACAACTCCGGATCCATATGCACTGCATGGAGGAGCGGAACCACGTGCGCACCTGATGGTATCGTGAAGCCGTCCAAGGTCACGTCTCTGTAAACATAAAAGAGAAAAACAAAGTTAGAATTCTGAGAAATGAGCATGAGCTTCTTGGGAAAGCTACTCTAAGATAACTTCCAAGTAACTACTCGGAAGATTGCAGATAAACCTGTTCTCGTATTTACACATCGATCACGAACCAAATTTGGACACACGCCTAATGACAAGAGCAAATCATCTCAAAACATCACAAAACATCGTAAGATTAAGTGTTTTTCAGACAACAACAACTGGATTAATGCTTTTTTAGTGCGCACCTTATCTGCAAATCGTGACAATTTGGAAATTAAGGCTGGCGAATTACGTGCTCGGATTGCGATAAGATGATGCCGATTTAGAAGAATTGAGAAAAGGGGGAAAAATTGCGTCTAATAAATGTTCTAGAGGTGGCACTTGGCGCCCGCGATTAGGTCGAGTTGACAGAGTGCCTTTTTTCCCGCGCACGTGCTACCGTCACGCTCTTTCTCGCATGATTCCACGGCGAAAAAAAGAGGTGAAAACCGCCTTTGCAAGGCACGCAGTTTCTAATGGTCCCGATTCTCTCTACATCAACACATATTCTGCTAACGCTGATCAACGAATTGCGCGTGTGTACCAGTTTGAAGTAAAACGTTTCTTTGTTACGAGGGGAAGGAGGTGTCATCGACCTCGAAATCGAAGGTGAGCTCGGCCCGAAAAGCGGCGGTGCCAACATTGCTTTCACTTTTGCTGGCCGAATACCGTTGACCGTTCACACGAGACCTGATCATTACGATCCTACCCAACTGCAGACGAAAATGCATGAGAAATTTTTAATGAGAAATGAATTTAAAAGACTCTTTTTCGGACTAACTTTTCATCTGATTCAATTTAACTCGATTGGACTGTTAGAAAATGGATAACTTACCGAGTGGTAGCATGTGTTGTTCCCATGGGGACGATGCTGGACCTCCTTAAAATTTCAAGGATTGTGGCTTCTGTTAGTGGAAGATAAGGAAGATCTTCGAGGGTTGGCATCCTCGACCTTCCGACGACTTGGTCCAGCTCCTCCTGCACTGCAATAGCGGCTTCAGGGTGGTGCAACATCAAAACCACAGCCCACTCCAAAGTTGTCTTTACCGTCTCCATCCCAGCTGTGAAGAGATCTCCCAAGATCTGTTGCAACTGGCGATCTGCGTGGGAAAAAGATCGGTCATTCATTACCCAATTCGCAACACCTGAGACGAAGTTGAAAACTTGAAAGACCAAAGGTGGTAAAGAGACCTGATTTTTAAATAGAGTTGCACTCACATCAACAACTGTGTTCATCAGATTAAAAGATCAATTTAAAAAATACGGTTATAGAAAGGAAGGTCAAATTGCAGTTGTTAAACATTTCCTACTCGAATTAATGAGCTGGGAATTAATCACGAATAATCAACTAAAATTAATCAATTATCGATAACCAGGAATAATTCGCTTCCTGGGATTATATTCTCGAGACTTTTCCAATGCCATAAATTTCCCGAGGCGTTAAACACACCCACCGAGAGGTGACAACATCGTTTTCTGACATCACCTCTTTCAAGTTTCCTTCTTACTATGAAAATTCTACAATGCAAATCGTCAAAAGTTAACATACCTTTATTTTTGCCTTGGAAGAGTTCGCGTCCTTCATCCTTCGCTTTCTCAATCTCCAACAGATAAGCGTCAACAAGATCTCGGATATTTCCAGCGTCGAAGGTTTTTCTGTGTTGATCGACAGTGTCCTGGAAGAAGGTCGCCATTTCCCCTCGATTTTGGTCGAGTTTGTTCATGACGTACTTCCAACCGGGAAGACATTTTAGCACGGGGAGGAAATTGACGTAAACGATGCTTCCGAAGAGCTTGAAGCCTTCTTCAGTGAGATTCATGAACCTCTTGTATGTATTGTCTCCATGCTGGAAGCGAATGCCCATTGTGATTGAGCAGATGACATTGCTGATGGCCATGCTCAGGGAATAAGACATGTTTGTGGGTGCGCCACGTTTCAATGTCAGTCCTCTGATGAAAGAGTCCACCTCTTGCTAAAACAAGCAAATATGCATTGATAAGAAACCTATCACAAATCTGACTGATGCCAATCTAGAGATCAGCTTGAGACATCGATCATTCGTCTCTCTAATTTAACCTTCGAGAGTGGGGTCAATGATTGGAAAAATACAGAAAAAGATTTTTTTCGGATCTTTCTTTCGGAGTCTTATTTTCTACTTACCATGATTTTGGATTCCATGATCTTCTTTCCTGCACCCAGATAGGTCATCCCCATACTTCGAAGCTTTTCATGAAGGAACTTTCTTTGGTCCTTCCATAAAGCACCTTCAGTGTTTATAATGCCTGCAAGAATGAAAAAGCTTAAATTAGGAAAAGGGTTTGAATATAGCAAGTGAAAAGGAATTGTAATATAGCAGGATTTTATTTGATGATAGTTAAGGAAATGAGAGTGTTTCTATTTGTTTTAGGTAACCGTAAAATTTCTGTCACTTTTTAGTTTTCCAAAAATTTGCAAGTTGTTTGTGTTTCGATAAGTATAATGTACCTATGGAGTACAGAATAATAATAAGAAGAAGAAGAAGAGACACAACAAGAAAAATAATAACATGAACCAAGAAGAAGAAGAAGAAGTAGAAGAAGAAGGAAAAGAGGAAGAGGAAGAAGAAGACCCGCGACAGTTGAACCCCTTGACCTAACTATCATCACCCGCGGCTGATACTAATAAATATAGTTAGTCTGAACTTACCGTATCCACCAAGGATGTTGTTGAACTCAGTATGTGGTCTGCCGGTGAACTCCTCTCGTCGGAAAGTCTCTCTTATTGCACGATAATCGCTGAGGACGACAACGAGATGAGTTCCAAGCTTGGCGCTGAACATAGAGCCATACTTCTTGGCCAATTCTGCATAGTGTAAATGGACCGCTTTTCCCTTAAGAAAAGGGAGGTATCCAAGGATTGGTACCCCCCAAGGTCCTGGGGGCAGTTTTCGCACCTGCTTCGCCCACTGAAAAATCCGCACAATTGCTAACACACTGGCGAAGACCAGGAGGGTGGAAAGTACATCAGTCCTGATACCACCAACCTGCGACAACCATTGAAGCGCGCACCTCGCGAACATTTTGAACCCGGTTTTTCTCAGATAAGTTTCAAATGATCCAGCTTAAGAGTCTCGTCTTAAGCTCGCAAGAAATCTATTAAGAAATATTCGCTTCTTTTTTTCTTGCAATTTCTTCAATAATGTTTATGGGTATTAAATCTCTTATGGTTCACTCCATAGGGCGCCAGTAATATCCAAGTGGCGCGACGCGATTAAAATGAGGTTCGCGTTCTGTCACAACTCGCCAAAATTCTCCTCCACTGCCGCGTGTGCGAGCCACGAGAGAATAGAGTGTACACTAACATACACCTTCTTGTCCTTGCCTGTCTTATATAGTGACTCATCAGCCTCTGACCCACGGCGAGTCCGTAGGGAGGGGTTTGGTGTTGGCGCTTGTTCACGATCAGTATTACGGGGGTAGGAGAGGTTAGCGCGTGGGGTGCGAGGGCGGGCCCAACTGCCACCGTCTCGTTGGCCGAGGTCCATGTGATTTGGTCCCGGTTCTGCATAAGTGGGGGATTGTCTTGCCAAGTGGGGCTGCCGTGCTGAGCTAACCACTGTCATGCAAGCCTCATAGGGCCTCTGACGGTGTGCGGTGGCGGTTATCATCTTTACGCGTGGAAGTTATCTTATTTCCTTCATTTTGATACCACTCACTTTGCCATCAACACGTGGACTTGATCCCACCACGTGGCTACCACTGTGCAATTTTTGTGTTCTCTCTTTGTGTGTAAATCTTTCATTTTCGTGGGTCTATGAGGTGTTTCCTTATTTGCAAGTTCAGTGTGGTGGTTATGGCAATTGGGGGAAGAATCAGGTTCCCCCGATTCCATTTCATGATTGAATTCATGAGTTTAGAGAAAAATTTTCGTTTTCTTTGAAATAACACTGTTGAACAAGGTAAGCAAAATTAGTTTATTTGTAAAGAGTGGCTCTTTTATGCCAATCGTTCAACAGTGTCATTTCATTTTTCTTTATGTAAGACCCAACTTTCACGTTCTAATTTTGACCACCACACATTGTTCCATTTGTTATGTTTTTATCAATAATAACAAGAACTTACATAAGGGATGCTTTCGTTTTTTTCAGATATGAAATTTTTATTTCCAGTACATTATTTACTTTTCGGTTACTGATGTAATTGACAAGTCCGTCATTTTTACTGCAAATTCAACTTTTCTATAAGTAATGTGATCCTTAGTACTCTTAGTTCAGCTTTCAGGCTGCATCACTTTTACTTAACTGTTTCTATATAAACAGATGCAAAATTAAGTCATCAGAAAGATTACAAAGATTCTTAAGCAATATCTAGACATATTCGTGGGCCTTATGAAAAACATTCGTTAATCTCGTTTGAATTTTTCCTTAAATATGAGTCAGAAGTCATAAACTGTTACTTATTATTTTTATAATCGAATCTAAAATAAAATAACACAGTTCAAAAAAGTAAGATCTCAGTATCCATATTGATAGGTATTGATAATTTCTTTCCTTTGTACTCAAACTTCAAAGAAAGTAATTTTATCACTATTTCAGTCTTACGAAAGACTGGAGTGTAAATTTCAATGAATGAAGATTTATTTTCAGCAAATGCGGCGTTATTTGAGACCATTTCTCATCGCAGCATTCATTCATGGATTATTTTTGCTTACTAAAGACCACTGCAGGTGCACTTGTTCCCACTATGAAGAGTAGGTTACCGACCTACGTTCGATCTCTCGATCCATATCCATATGAATTGTATTGAAGGGAGCAATTTGCTGTACTTTCCAATATCTGCACATTTTCTACTGCAAGGACGGCTTTCCAAGAACTGGAAACCGACTTATGCTCCTATATGTTCTAAACAAATAGAAAGAAAGATGTATCGAAAGTAGAAAATATTTGCTTTCTGGTACTTTAAATAATTTCATAAAGAAGAATAATCTTTATGATAACTCGGCATTGTATCACTAATTATAAGAATTGGTAAGAATTTCCCTTACGAGAATCTCTCGTCACTGAATATGTCAATGCCCTACCAGTGATTCCTGAATACCAGACTTATTAAACTATTGACTTTTATCGTCATTGATAATTCCTTGTGATTCTCTCACACGTGTTTCTCACGTGAAATCACCGGAGTAGAAATTCGTTGAATTCACAAGCTGTATATACGCGACAATAACGATAGAACTGATTATTTTTATACAATTATCTTTTTATTTTTTTTCTGATTATTTCTTGAGATAGAGAAATAAAAATATTACAACTTATACTCGATCCACTATATAAAAACTTAAAATATTCTCGTTCGTCTAACCAAGTGGAACTCATATAAAATGTAAATTCAGTAGACTAATAATGTCCCGCTCTGGAGACAACGACCGATTGAATGTCATTTAAAGAATCAAGTTTTGTGTAAAAAATTATACCTATAACAAGATAATGATTTCATTTTGTATCATATTAGTGAGAAAAGGCTACCAGATTCGCACATTTAAATATATGAAAATCGCACACTCAAATATTCAAGATTTTATATCCGCTCTTATGAAATAACGAAAGAACATTAATTAATGTAATTTATCATTTCTAACTGGACTTATAGGTCGATTACACGTCTTTTTAAAGTTTTGATTCATTGAGCGCGAATGCTTGTCACGCGCGTGGCAATTAAATTGTATTGGAAGATGCTTCGATGAGTTTCAACGGAATTTCCGACAGCGTAAGAAACTATATTTTTCACGAATATATTATGTTCAATTCATAAATTTCGGGTTAATTATGGGCTAATTTTTGGGCTCTTGTATCTTTCTCAAAGAACATTGACAACTAGCACTCAATTTTCAAAAGTACTTTTTGGAGTAAAATTTACTTCAATTATATATATTTTCATTCAAATATATATGTATAGTTTCCATCAGAAAAGTGATGGCTTATCAAACAATTAATTACAGAACTAATAACCCTTGTTGATGTACAATTTAATTGTTCGAAATAATAGAGATAATGCCTTCATCATCAGACAGAATGCAATTTTGAGAAAAGGAATTTCCTTGAAAGGTCAAGATCAAATGTAAACACTTTATCGTCTAAGAAAAAATCGACCATATATAATCGTCCGAAGTCACTTGATACGTACTAGCTCGAAAGAGTGTGAATCAGAAGATGCACCGTCACATTATTGTGCAATAAAATTTGATAGACAAACCTTGGGGAATTTCAATTTTTTAAATTATCTTGGAAAAAGAAAAAGCTTTTCTTCACGCGTACTTATAATATCAAACGTGTTGTTACGTCGTTAATTTAACCATATTTGTTTTTATATTTTTCATTAGTTCCTCAATTTTTTAAATCACCAGAATCTGAGAGCAAAGGCTTATTTTTTATATCCCATATTTGAGCTTTTGTCTAAAAACTAATAACACATTTTATATAGCCAAACTCATCGCTATCAATTTCCTGTTTCAATTTCTGGTATTTGAAACTAAAAAATTAATTTGATGTGACAAGCAGTGAACATACATTTATTTTCATGCTAAAAAACACGTTTCATATTGAGAAATTTTACTAGTAAAAATAATAAGTTTTACAAAAAATATATCATACTTTAAAACAATGTATCTGAAAGTTTTATATACTTTTTCTAAAAGTTAGTACTTGAAATATTAACAATTCTCAATATATGATAAATTTTTCCCTAAATTGCAACGCGTTCAAGAGAATTTAATATTATATGTTTCGTTTTTAAAGTTTCTCTGTAAAAAATGTTGGGAAATTCCCCTGCAATTTTTTAAGAATTATTTCACATTTATGCTCCAGACATTTCTTATCTTATATTCGCATAATTTGTTATCTATCAGAAATTCCTGTAAACTTGAATAACCCCCGAGGATGTTCCCCAAAGTCCATGAAGTTCGCCAACAATCGTCAAGAAATGGAAAATTGTAAACGTGTTATCTTACAGCGAAACTTCTATGAGCAGAAGTGATCTAGAAACGATGACTTTTAGAATTTGAAGTCTGCTTTTAGAGGTCATATAAAATTACATCAAATATTGTTTTTCACACGTTAATTATTTTTATATTCATGTTGTCGCGAAAATGCAGGTTTAATGCTTTAAATTGTTTCCTGCGTTTTGGTTTATGCGACTTTAATCGCTTTTTATATATATATATATAGCACATTCCTCTAAATTTCATGAAATATGTATATCATTTTTTTCAAGGCCACTAATCAATTGATGCGTATTTGCCAGATGAAGATTAAAATTCAATGTTTTATTAATTTCTGAGGAGAAAAATATTTGCGAAGTAAATAATATCGATGAATTAACCAGTTTTATGGTGATACGATGCAACTTTTGCCTAGATTTTCTTTTAATCGTCAGAATAATAGAAAATGGATTTATAGATGATTCATTTGATGACAGTAGTTGGCAGTAAGGTCCAGACAGTTAAAACTGGGACACACTTTCAATTAAAAATCATTCGAAATATTTTAAGTTAACTTATTGCTAGCAATTTCATGGTTGAACATTCTAAACTTTTTGGTAATGACTTATAATTATTCTATAAAATTCGAGATTCGTTTAGAAAAGAGAATTGTTTGAGATCGAGAAACGAAGAATTCAAGAAACAGAAAACTCCAGAAAATACGCACTCTTCTCGATATCTTGGCCGCGGCGCCATGAATAAATTAAATCTGCACATAATCTGCCATTGTAGCGAATGACTAAGTTTGAATCTTGCAGTTGAACGATCTAAGGACGGACATACGTGCGTCAGGTCGCGCACGGGGTAAAATTGCTCGAGTCCAAGCTCATGGTCATAATAAAATGCATGCATTGCAGAGAAGATACATTTTTTTTTACTTATAGCGCACGCTTCATTTCATTCAGATTATGGTATATGGTATTATTACAGTATATATGTATATATATTACATATATATGTAATAAATATTAATGAGAAAGCTTGAACTTATGTGTCAAGGTTTTCACACAGAAAATAATACGTTTTTAAGCAAACATTTAATAATGATAGATACATTTCTTACAAGTACATACCACAATATTCATATTATCATATTCATCATATTCATTCGGCTCAATCTCGCCGAGACTTAATTACGTTGCGAGCATGCATGAATCCCTACCGTTTTACGTGGAGATTATTTTTTATACGCAATGTTTGTTTTCTGACTAGGGGGAATGCCATGTCTGAGTTTCAAAACCTAAATATTCATTGCTCTTTTTTGAAAAGAATACTGCGATTATTTGTATATATTACACAGAAATGTTCTGAGGATTTGCTTCATTCGCTGGAGTAGTCGAAGTGTTCAGGAATCCATTTGCTATATCTCGGATGATCCCTCAATATTCCTGATACTTTGCCATAAGGACAAGAGTCACAGCAAGAAGAATCCTCGGGTGTACTTCCGAAGACTCCTTATTATGTTACGCCCTAGCTGGACTTGAGATTGTTTTTACGCTGTTTAGGAAGGAATAATAGCGATACGAGGAAAAGAGACCTTGGGGAGATTCAAAGTGCATCGAAAGCGATCTCACTCTTGTGAGATCGTATACATATGTTGATGCAAGGACAACATTCTTGTGATAAAATCGACCGCTGTATGTGTATGTATATGTACTGCGTTATCATATTTTATTGATTTCATTATACTTCAAAAAATACCTTTAGACATACGTTTCATATATCTCACCTGTTGACCTTGGACGATGCCATTTTCCTCATAATTTCAGTTCTTGATCAGTGATTAATTGCATTTCACAGTAATAAGTGTGTAAAAGGAATTTAATCACAAGGTTCATATTAATTCATATTTATCTACCTTAGCAAATTTTATATTACTGAATTTTAATCTATTATATGAGTTTACTCTCTAAATTAGAACCAGTAGAATTCCACTGATCCGAATTAAAAGTGCAAACATGTTTTCTCTGCAAGATGAGTTAATCATTGATGTCAATGAATGTCGCTTTATATTCGAATTTGGACTGTACTTAGATTGTAGCTTTTAGTCCGTAAATTAATCACAATCATATTTACTTTTGAATATTATTCATATTGTTGGAACAATCTTTAAATTTTTTAAGCATGCAAGTCAAGGTTCTGATTTATCTACATGCATTGCTTTTGTTGAACTGTTCTTAGTTTGGGGTAACAAAGTGGGGTAACAAATAAGAGATATCTATCTTGGAAGATGCTATGTTACTAAGAGGAAAATTACATTCTGAAAGAAAGGTGTGAAACGTCGGAAGGTAAATGGTGAAAAGTACCAACAACCTTAGTTTTAGATAAAAGACTTTACAGAAGGGTCTTGGACGTCTTGGAAGTTAGAAAAATTTGCTATTAAACGACCAACTAATTCAAATCCTTAAGATATACGATCCAATTCGTCTAAGAGCGTACTACCATATTCAGATTTTAAAAACTACCTGTGAAAGAAACAATAAGTACTTACACATAAGTTGTATAATAAAAGAACTTTGGAGCTTGAGATGAATTTTACGCATCTAAACTTATTGATCCAACGTTGCATTTCCAACACAAGACATTAAAGCTTAACAGAGTTTACAGACTGACACTTCAAGAACAAGTGCAACCCTTACAAGAAAAATGCAATACAACAAAATAGTCCTTCTCAGGTCAAGAAGATTGTGGCATCTGGCGAAAAAATGCTAAAATATAATGGTAATAAATCGTCGTTGTGTCGCTGATGTATTATACACACGCAAAAACATACAAATTATAAGATAATGTTAGCTAAAAATTCAACAACTAGATATGCTGTGACACGTTTCGTATAACTATTATGTGCTCTAAGTATGATCGAAACAGCGTTACATGTTACATATTGCAGTCATGTAAGTCAATCGATTGAAAAAACGTTACATGTTTTGCGTGGGAAACTGTCGTGGGAATCCAATAAAACTCGCTTATAGGCACGTGCCTATAAGCACTTATCGTCGACAGAAGTAATGGCGATAAAAACGGAAGGCTACGAAGAAAGACAAGGAAAGAAGAAGTAAATGAGAGGTAAAAGAGGAGGTAGTGGAAGACGTACAGTCTACGTTCTGTCTGTGGTCACGGAGAGGTGAACGACCGTCATTGGCTGCTCTTTGAAAGAGAATTTCTCTCGTTCGTCGAACCGTGAGGGCTGTAAGCAATGCATATTACACAAATCAGAAGGAGCTGTGCCAAAATAAGAAAACATTGTCACGTTATCAGAGTATGAAATTTTCAAGACAAATTACTAAAAAGCAGGTCGTTTGACAGGAAGCTCACCTCGACTGGACAAACTGCTGAAAAACAGGACAGTCCTGCCAAAAACAGAACGTATGGTCACTTTAAGCTAAGCCGAAAAAGAGAATTATGGCTTGTCATAACATTTGCTTTTAAACATTATAAGGAACTTCTGAAATCTGCAAATGCCAATCGGTCACATTATGGTCGAGGATGTCTCGTTTAGTAAAAATATAAATACATAATTTTGTCTGCTTTCTTTTCTTTTAATAAATGGGAATTTTGAATTCAGATTGCGATTCGGTACTCGAACGAGCAGCGATAGTTTGCCAAACGGTCAATGAACTCGACGACAGGTAGAGCCCCACAGCCGTACATTCATGTGTACATATACATCTTATATTGGTGCTGAAATGTATGAGGGTATTACGTGTAATGTAATACAAATCAAAAGAACTAACAATAAGAAGTGCACTTGGAAAGCAGGGTTGAATTTTTATATGAAAATTAAAGAATGATTAGATTATAAAAGGATGGTAAAAGATAAATTCAGATCCAGATGCTCATAAAGAGTACCATAACCTTGGATCTTGGAATGATTATACTTATAACTTTATAAGAGAGCATCTAACATGTAATGCGAGTTATGTAACAATCATGTTCAGATTAATGGTCGGAATAATGGTTAGGTGATAATCATAATCAGGAGATGATCATAATAATGATCATATATCAGCATCAACATCAGCACCAGCATCAGCATCAGCACCCTATATTTCAGATTCCATTTAGGTACACATAATAATAAATAATTTGTTCAACTTTCGAGCAACTCGATCGATTTAGCGACTTGCTCGTTTGACGTGCCGATTCGAATCGATCTAAAGCTCTAAAATGACGATTAGTTTTGTCATTTTTGACTGTCGCTCGGATCGATCACTCGATATGAATCACTACAAAGCATCCGATTTGTTTCCAGTTTAAGTACCAGCAAGCAAGAGGGAATTTTGGATCCGAGATGTAAATTGACGAGTCTCGATGATGATTATGATGATGATCACGACGATGGTGGCAATTAGAATGTTCGTCTCGTACCTCAACTCCAATGCATTACTTCTGATCATTGTTTACATGCGAGGGCATTGCCCGGATGCCGATTACCTTACAGGTTACATTCCCGGGGCTCCACCTCAACCAAGCGTGCTGCACCTTGCATACTGCAGCATGTACATACGCTTTTAAGTAGGTTTACACGTACTTACATACGAACCCGTCGCCAACGCCGTTCTATTCTGCTCCGGTTCGGTCGGTCCGGCGTGATCGGCCGTTTAAGTTGATCTACTCGAGAAATCCTCAGAGTTCGTCGAACTATACTATACTAATGGTATAATGGAGGAGGCCTGATCGAGAGTGAGACCGGGGGCAAAAGGAGACACATATCATGTCTTGAAAAAAGACATACATTATAGAGCCGAATTAAAAAATGTTGTCTTTACAACTTTAACTAGTGTTGAGTATGGAAAAGGTTAGTAAATGCTCGTAGGTTGAATATCATTATCTTTCGATTTATATGTATGATGACCAAAGGGGAAGGAGTACAACGATATATCAATAAAGAAAGGAAAGAGGGAAATAATTTGTAGATAATTTGGTCAGAAATTTTAGGAAATTGGAGGAGTTACATGACATATTGCGCAAATTATTAATTTTGAGATGGTGTTTCTAGATTTAACGAATCGGATGAAGGGAGACTCTTTGTCATTGCATTAAAAGTTTAATTCATTTTCTTCGATCTATAATTTTATTCTACGCCACATGCGTTTTTCTAAGAATTATCAGTCTAAAGCAGCACTAGTTAAGTATTCACAGATTATATCAAAGTTCAGAATTCCTTGACTATTCGACACTACCTTGAGCATAAATTGTAAGCAATTATTAGGTTACTGACCCTATAAGTCTAAATTTGTTTTCACTTTTCACAGACATTTAAATACTTTGGCATTTAAAGAGATTTTCTCATTGGAATTTCAGACGTGATTTTTTATTCAATTTCAGATTAAAAAAATTTGTAAATGTAAAAACTTTTTGTTAAATTTCGGTATAGAAAATTTTCAATTTAAATATTTTCTTTATTTGTACAGAAAGTACAGAATCTTCACCTGTAAGATACTAATGGAACAGAAGTTTAAAACTTACTTTAGCAAAATGTTTAACCTGTCAGTTTTAATTGCCATTAATGTGTTGGTGCCTATCAAAATTTAATGAATTCCATTTGTGAGCATCACCGTTAACTGAAAAGAAAGTTAGCGCATTAAAAATGTGAACTCTAGTCGAGATCTCGTAAAGATCCGAAATTCGTTCTGAAAACAGAAAGAGAGATATAAATATTTCAAATAATAATTTATAGCTGACAATAAAGTTGAGAAGATTTAATTCCACCCATAACTAAACAATAAATATCTCCGGCTGACTTTTCATCTCCATTTTAAGCATCCGAATTAAAAATACACGCAAAATGTCAATATCTCTTAAATATTTTATTTTGAACACTTTTGCAGACAGAGTCAATGACCCACTGTTTTTACCCCTTTGAAATAAGGCAATTTTAATAAAGCCTTTTAAAAATGCGACCAAAGGTCACACAACATGAATATTTTATGCGCAATCTTTAAAAAATAGATCAGGTCAAAGCTTAAATGAAACATGAAAAGAGATAAAAATAAAAAGAGGTCTAAGATGAACTAAATTTTAAATGAACTAGGTGCAATCATCATCTAAATGCACTCTCAGGGATTAATTGAAAGGTCAAATTATTTGGGTCAATATTAGAACCAACAATTAGTGACGCTTTGGCGATGGGTATACATAAGTGAGTTTTATTTTCAAATATATAAAGAAAGGACCCAAGTGGGCCGAATGAACAAAGGATACGAGCATAGTGAGATTTTAAAAAGTGGGACAAGGGCAAAATGTGGGGTTAAATAATCCTTGCTAGAAAAAAGTGTTAGAAAAAAGGAACAATTTGTAGGAACAACTGTTTTTCAAGTGTGAATGTAGCAACTGAGGTGTGAATCAATTGAGTTAATAGAACTGGGATTAGACTCGAGTTTACGACTTTCGACATGAACGAAACGAAAAGGTACCGATATCGACAACTGAGGTTTCTAACGGCTAATGACTGTGGGCCTGACAACTCTTTTTTTGGAACGACTCCGTTATTCCTTTCGGCGACGAATGTAACATAGTCTCCGGACTTAAATCGTCCGTTAGAAATCGTCCTGGTCCCAACGCTCCCTGCAGCGACTAACCTCGATGGGTACCTGCTATAAGAATCGCTAATTTTCGAATTGATGTTAATTAATTGCTTTTCAAAATAAAGGAACCTTAAGAAAATTGATACAGGTGAAACATGCCCTCTTTTCAGGACTCTCAAGAGAACAAGTATTAAAGTTACTTATAGAACTCATAAATCTATTGATAAATCGCAATGCCTCCTTTAGAATTAAAATTGGTAAATTTGCATGGAAACTGGAGGGGATGTCCCAAAAATGACTTCCGATAAGTCAGTGGTGCAAGTGTAGGCTTGGCAGCTAACGAGGACCAGGAACTAATGTCGAAAGTCGAAAGTAAGATGGAGTAATCAGTAAGAATAAGTTTTCGGAATTCGAATAATGTGCCTTAACCGCACATGTAGCATTTTTTGTACAACGTAGAAGCCATGAACTATAACAATCAAATTCGAACAGGACACGTGCCAAAGCAGAATCTTCCTCTTCCACCACAAGGCCATTTACGATCGATGATCTTTAGGTATCGTCCAAATTCTTAGTTCTTCGGTCCCTTTGTACATTGTACTTGTCACTATACGTATACAAGTAATGACGGAAGTAATAAATTAATCTTCGCACAAATTAGGGTCTTTCTACAATCGGATTTGAGAGGAGAAAACCATTTACAATATTAAATATCCGGAGCTATCGCACATTATCGAGAGTGCCGGGACTGGGATCGTATTGAATCTTTAAAATTGCTCGTGCTGTTGTTCTAAAAGTAATTGATCGACCTGGCTGAAATTTTAGTCGAAAATTTGAACATTTGATTAAAAAGCCTATACTTAATTTTTAATTTTATACTTTTTTATAATTTAATTGGTTTATCCTTCCCCTAAACATCAATAGAAAAAATATGACAAATGCAGCACTTTTTGATGTCACGCAAAAGACGCTTAAAGGAATACCATTCATGACGTCAGCACGTAAGCGTTTGCATCGCGCGTCAACGTCACGCGTCAGCGTAAGAGCAAATTTAAATCCTATTGTAGACAGACCCTTACAACTTGTAAGACGCGTAGACGAACTAAGCCTGGGCCAGACAAGGTCTTACTCATGCCAATGACGTACAAGGTTTTTGAAATTTACGCCTCATAGTCGGCGAGCCGGTGAATAATGCCTTAAGTACTTTAAGGATTATTTCTTGTCTTTTGTGAGATCAGTCAGGCCACCTAGCGCCTGGACAGGGACAGTCAGCACGCCAACCAACATTTTGAAGAAAAGCAGTTATAAGTTTAGGGACGCTTTTCGACTTGATTTTTCTTCTTATATAAATATAAAACCCACGATTTTTTAAACAGGTCAGTGGCGTAAGAATATTGCACTATGGGGTTCCAAGCGGACATGAAATTTAAAGACGTTTTTAAAACGTCCTAAAAACGACTTTAAAACACTGTATGTTGTTGGAACGTTATTTAATATGGCTTAGGACATTCTTAGGATATTATAAATGGTATATAATAATAATAATAATATTAATATAATATTCCCATAAGCATAAAAATTGGCAATTTTTTACTGGCGGTTTTGGAAACGTCATTGCGAATACTGTTTTTGGGAAAAATCCCAAATATCGCAAAATTGTTTTCATTTTTTGGCCTTGTCCCACCACGAACACTTCAGGATGTTCTTAAATTATTTACTGTTACTATTTTTCTTGCAAGGAAACGTGCGTCATATTGAGAATTTTTACTGGTTTGTCTCCAAATTTCAACGCAGTTTACGAAAAATTGATATTATAGTATAAGATATATGTAAAATTGTAAACCTATAATTATAATTTAATTATGTAGAATCTGCTTTTTATTAGCAAAGACGAGAGAGCTTAACATTCAGTCGGCCATATTTCGATCTGCCACTCTTTCCTTTTACCATGTGAACGTGGACACATGAAATTTCAGGGAGGGGAGAGGCGTGTTCATTGCCCCACCAATCAAGTACTCAACATCAATAAATTGAAAAAATGTTCAAGACTGGGTGTGTTAAAAATAGAAGACGTGTGGTTTACAAGATTTTTACATAAGACTCTCGAAGGGTGTTTTCTGCTTATATATAGAAAATTCTTTTTTCTTTCGTAACTTCTAGCGATTAATTTTGTAAATTCATTTTCTTCGGATGGATAAGCGAAGGTAGCGATCTTCGGATAACATCAGACGAATGCTCTCAGGTCAATTAAGTTCTTTCATTATTGTGAATAGAAGGGATAAATTTATTATAGAAAGAAGAGAAAAAAATGATTGTAAATAGTACTGTTCAGATCAAAGAGTGCGTTAAGTGTGTAATATATGCACTTCTGAGTCTCAGCTAGAGAGAACTTCTCTGATGGATTTATGCTTTTGCGAAAGGCCAATAAGCTAATAAGTAACCGAAGTTTATCGAGGTGAATGCTACTATGTTTACTATATTACTATAATTTTGCAGAACGCTTTGAAACGTAATTTGTATCGTGTTTTTAATCATAAATTTAGAGGAAAAATTGAGTGCAGTTTAATTGTGAAATTAGATCTTTGTTTAGTTAAAAAACGATTATTCTTCTCCAGTTTAAGAAAGTGTACAGTGCCTTTCCATAAGCATATATAAGCTCTTACAGGGTTTAGTCCTTGCCTGATCTTGCTTGGTTTTGCCGCGTGCGGCACACACGTTATTGCCAACTGTTTTTTTCAGACTATTTCTCGCATTTACCTTTTTTTGCCGAAAATATTCTTGTACAGCTTGGCTATCAAAAATTATGTTTTCACTGGAAAACTCCACCCTTGGAGGCGTGCTTTTCATTATACTTCTGTCTCTCTCGCACATTCAAACTCGGAGTTCCCACGGGTGTACAGTGTACACAGCCCTCTTATTAGGGAATGATTTGATTTTGTGACCACATACTAAGTTTTCCATCCTTTCTTACAGGTTTTTCTTATTTGTTCTTATTCCTCTAGAGTCTGCATTCTCTGCGTGTTTAAGGCTTTGTGATTTATGGAGCTCGTTTAAAATTTTCTTTTTGCGAAGCAACTCTTTTTTGTCTGAGAAGCATAAAATTTGTCCAATTTATTCACGAACAAGAAACACGTAAGTATCGAGGACACAGTTGCGGATGCTGCTCGTAAGGAAAGCATCAGTTGAACTGATCGGATGGTTGGAGGTCCAAAGAGGGTTTTGTTAGTGTGATAGCTGGTAGTTTGGCAGGTTGTCTGGCCGATCACCCGTTACAATCACTGACCACTGTCAACGGGTCAGTAACCTCTCGAGGCCCGTTGCACCCAAAATTTTAAAGCACCATGTCACGAAGTCCACATCTGTAGATGATACCCAACATCCTTTCAGCCTATACTCGTAACCTAACCAGTTTACATACATCTTGATCGATTCCATCTAGTCGTAATACCCACTTACGCTCACCTACATAAGCCTCAAATTCGTCAATGCCGAAACATGACATATACTTTTGAATGTTGAAAAAAGAATCAGACCAACAGTCTTAAAAGATTTTTATATTGTATTTTTGCAACGCTTAGTATGTTTTATATGTGAATGGATTAGCGAAAATAAGATTTAATAAATGATAATGAAGCTAAAATGTCTGATGATCATAAATCATAGGAAGAGATTTTGTGCAGAGAAGAAATGAAGGTTAGCCAACTAGATGAGCATGTTCGATGATGCGTGCGATCTTTTTAAAGTCTCATTAAGTAGAACGCCGAAATTGACAAGAAATGACGGTGCATCGATTCAAAGGATCGTCGATAAAAATTAATCGCACTACTCTGCAAATTGCAACGTGACATTATTCCGTGGCATTGTTATTTTAATGATTATTGGGTCAGATTATGTAATCTGTTCGGTTTAATTCGCTTTGTCAAGTCAATCACGAAGAACCGATCCAGCGTGACACCTTCTGGCTGATGCAGCTTAAAAAAAGTGCTGCGTACCGCATAATTTCTACCTGTTCATATGAAAATACTGCGTAAGTTTTTAATCATATGCGTGTATATGAAGAAGCATTTTCGTAAGAAGAAAATCGCTTTCTAAATTTCACATCTGAGTTTTTAAATCCATTAATCATAAATAAGAAAGTATAGATATCATTAGAATCTATATACAATATTAATCGTTACAGTAATGAATAGTTGATCAATTATCTGATTGTAAACATCAAGTCTAAAGATTTCCAGTTTTTAAGGATGTGTCATGTACAGGATGCATGATTTGCATGACTCACTCTGAGGTTAATGAAACTTTAAGGTCGAAATTATACAATCGCCATTTTTAATATTGGATGTAATACCTTTATACTCTGAAATATATTGACGTCGATCCAAATGATACCCAGAATTCCGTTTCGAATATTTATGGAGTTAAATAATCACTGAGAAAAGTTAATGAATCTCTCCCAATCATTTTAGGAATTTAAACCAAGAGCACGTGGCTCTCTGTCTGCCTTGACAGATAATGAGTTACTTAAACCCAAAGGCTTACTCTATGCATTAATCGGAATTTATAGACGTCGGATGATGTAAGTTGTCGTTTGTAATGAACATTAAAATATATGTAATACCACAGTCATAGCTCATCAAACTTCATGCTAATAAAGCCAAGAAGACTCCTCGTTAATAAAATGTTTCATTAGTAAGGCAGATTTATTCATGAATGGGGTGATTATTACCTAATTGTTTGACGGTTGTTTTCATTGAACAATGGAATCAAAATATTCGACTGGAAAAGGTTTCATGCGCAATCGGAATTATTATTATGTATGTCTTCTTCACTTCACGAGTTCGATCTGAACAGAAACAAATGAAGATACGAAGACCTCGGAACGTCAAAAAAATGACAAATTTCGATCGATCACGAACATTTCTCGGCACGATATGCATATTATGTATTTACATTTATCACATTAGTATGAAAATGCGAACTTGTTAACGATTGCCTCTTGAATCATTACAAGTGTGATATATTTCCTCACGAGTTAGGAAAGTCAGAAATGCGTCGTAAAGTCTTGTTTCTCGCGTGTGCGGAAGGCGGACGAAAAGGACCAGCCAGAGTGAAGTCATAAGCCGCGATTGAAACACGGACCAACTGCGTAGTAAACCGCGGAGGTGCACTTGTTTATGTAGAACACGAGAATAATTAAGAAAGAGATAATTATTTGCATAGGTGACATAACGACCATCCCACTTGTTTCAATTGCATGTGGGATCAAAAGGCGTTGTTTAATTTATTTTGTGCCTCTGTCTCATGACGTATTAGATCCTCCATGCTCAAAGATCTTTTATGCATTCAAATATAATATCATGAAATTATATTTCAGAAGTCCATTTTTAAGATCTACTTACAATTGTTTTTTAAGCTATAGCAATTAGAAAATGATTTTTTTACTTGAAAAATTAGAATGCTTCCCATTCCCAGTTCTAGAATCCCAGATTCAGTTCATACGAAAGACCCAAAAAAAAAGAGAATACAAGCCCGCAAGTAGTGAAAACTCTTTTGTCTGAATCTTTTTATTTATCATCTCCCTTCTGAAAGTTCAATGAATGGGCCAAAGCAATTGAATTTTTTTTAAAGACGATTCCGTTAAGAGACTGAATGTTTGAATCTAAGAAAACCTGAATATCAAATGATCAAAGCATGGATTGAAGAAGCTATTAAGGCCTCTAATACCAGAAGCGAGATCTTTTGATATCCAGACTAATAACGAAGAAAAACGTCTCTAAAAATAGGGCCACAATAAAATAGTCTCTAGCATAATGCTCGGAGAATCAGTGTCTTAAAAGTAGGTTAAATCAAACAAAAAATAGTAGCAGGAATGTTATGGACATCTTTAGCTTTAGATTTCATGCCCTACTGGTTTGAGAATGAGCATTGATTCGAGTTAGTGAGGTCTTGAAGCGGAAACGTCGCCTCCTGAGAAGAACTCCCTAATTCTCAACTGCGTCTCGGCAATTTTTTTAAGTGCGCAGTCGAGTAAACGTTTATTGATATTATACGCGTGCAGGCGATTTATATACGAGTTTATTCAGCCTCGTACATAGTTATGGATACACGTAGGAGCCTATGTAGTATGTATAAAAGGTGAATGACCGGGTACCACAAGTACCCGGAGACTACGTCCTTCGTGGACGGTTCACGATATCGTAGCCGACTGACCGAAAACTCAATTAGCCTCGACACAAGGAAGGGAATTTAAGCCAATTCGAGGTCGTTGAACCTGCTCAGGATCGCCAGTAAGTATTGCAGCCACCCTGCATTTCAACGAATCCACACGAGTATCTTCTTCAAGCTGTTTCGCGACCATTGCGGACATCGACTTTTGTATTCTGTTTTCTGTCCTCTTTTTCCTTTACCTGTTGGCTTTTTTTCTAAAGTTAGCGTTTCGTGGAAAATTCGGGTTTATTGTTGGCCTGAAACATCTTGAAATTCGCATTCCCAACGCGATTTTCGTGGGTTCAAGAGATAAGAAGAAAAGACATATATTATTTGTCCTTTGGCAAAAATAATTAATGAAGAAATATCAAGATAGTTATTATCTAAAATAATTTAGTTTAAAGTTTAATTGCAAACATTTCAAACTTTAAATTTAATCATTATTGAAACGTCAATATAAGACATCTGCCACTTTCTGATACAAAAATAATCTTAAAATAAAAGAATTAACAAATAAAAACTTCCCTGTCTTTAATCTATGAGTTCGACTAAAATTACGGGGATTTATACGTGGATAATAATAATAATAATAATAATAATAATAATAATAATAATAATAATTTAATTGCAGAAACAATTGTTTATTCTATAACAGGGTTTTTTATAAATTTAACAGAACCTATTCTCGTTAAAAATGGCGAGAAGGAAATTTTGAAATATAAATAAATGAGAAATAGGTTTCAAAGAATCAGAGATTTAAAGGGATTTAGAGAATTCCAAAATAGTTTAACTGATTTTAAATAATGTCAAAGGAGTTATTTACAAGTTATTTAAAAAGATTTGTATAAATTTGAAGGAAGATTGAGAGATTTGAAGGGAGTTTAGAAAATTTAAAGGATTCAAAAGATTTCAAGAGATTTAACGAAAGTTGCAAGTGTCAAATAAAATTGCTTAGATTGATTATTCAGAAAAGTTTTTTCAAACCGGAAATCCACTTCCCGCGTCAAAAATAAAATCAAGGACAATTCCCGTATTTCCTTAAATTCCTGCACATTATAAAAACTTGTACTACTTCAAAGGGTTTGGGGGGGGGAAGATGGTAGTGAAAGTGGCTAAAATGATACAATGAGACGAAAAATATTTGAATAAGATCAAGTTAATTTAGAATTGCACCTTTACGGCGCGTGGGCACCTTTATCTGCGGTATGATTGTGGCAGCACGCGGCTGCTCTTACGGTCGATCGATCGCGAATGTCGTTGTCGATCGGATCAGAACAGATCGAGTGTAGTCATGGTGTAGGGAAAGGCAACAAGCGCAACTAACCAACCACTCTAGGTATACAGTATATATAGTATAACTATTGGGAGATCAGGGCAATGCACTTTATGACGATAATAACAACACGGTTGCAATCGTACGAATGAACAGCATAGGCTGATCGGCGATCGTTTGCTCATTCCATTCCTGTAACTCGCACCTACGCCACCTTATAAAGTCGTGCAAACTCGTCAGTTGAGATTCCTATTACTAATGAATCGATTCACGCGCAATGACCGCAGCAGTAAATAACGCTAATAATATGATAAACGACAATAATTGACAGTGCTGAATTTACATATTTCCAAATCCACCAAATTTTTCTGATCCATTATTTAGAATCATATAGGTAGTGTTCAAGAAATGTTTATTTAATTCCTGCGAATGATTTTTGCACCTGTCAATAGAAAAATGGGTTCATTTTTTAATTAAGTTAAAATTGTACCACTTTTTTGAAGAAAACTACTGGTTGAATCAAATCGGTGAACGGTCAATGCTCGACTGACCTGTAGCACCTATCTGTACAAGAGCAACAGTAAAAGTGATAATGCGTTGGAACAAGTCCATTCAAGAGGGTTGATTCAACAATCAGGGGTTCCTTCAATCAACTTTTTAAAAAATATGTACATTTGCTAAGCGAATTGAAATTAATCAAATCTTATTTGTACGTTTATTTCTATAAGGTTGATCTTTCCAAAAATTTTCCCGATTTTCATCCGTGATCCTTTGATTAGATTATCAGCATAGACTTTCCGTCTCTATACTCTCATAGTTTTAATCCTCCTGCTATATTTCTCTTCAATTTTAAATTCCTCTTTTTGCCGCGTTCGTGAATCGAAAAAAAATAAGGTCTCACAAAAAATTAGGTCTGGAATGTCGGTTCGATTTTATAGACAGGAAAAAGATCGCTCGCATCTAGTATATATCCATACTTCCGAGGCCAACAAGAAACATTCAACCTCAATCCAAGCGCAGCAAATGCCCTCGCGGATTAATTTTCTGCTTAGATCCGAAAAATCAAGACGATTTTTCACATGTGTGTATACCTCTATATGTTGAATTTTTGATACACAACTGCCTGTTGTATAAATGTACGTTTATAAAACGTTTAAAAGTAGACCTGTCGATTCTCCTTCCTTTTGCCACCGTCTCCTCTGCTGCTTCCTATTCGTATCAAGTTACGTCTAAAGCTAAACGTTGAACAGAATTTTTGAACCATTCGCAGTTATATGATCACCGGCGACTAATCACGCGACGCTTATGTCTGCATGTGAAAGAAAAATGAAAATGCCAGGAAGGAGTGGAAGGCAAAGAGGAGAGAGCGAGAAAAGGTTAACAACGGAGAGGGAAACGAACTTTCGGTACTGAATAAAACTCTCGCACCTTAATCACTTAATCGAGGGGTCGAGAACCTCTACATTCACAATCACTTAGAGTTCAAGACGGATTCGATCATATGTAATGAATAATCTGCATGATCAGACGAATTCTGGAATTTTTTTTTCATGACATCAACCAAAATGGCTTTAGAATCTTATTAAATCTGGACCTTACTCCCAATCTCTCAGATTTTGTTTACGGCTGGTCAATATTTCTAAGAATTTGTAAACTGATAACTGATTAGCACCTCTGAATCATGTTTCTGGCGAAGAACCTATTCAGAGGACGCGTCATATATTATCGATTCTTATGAGACTCATAACAATCAAAATTGATTAAAATCGATTCGAAAAATATTACATTAACATTTTTTGTTTGTTATTGAATAATTGTTTACGAGACATTAGCAGGAAAATAATTTGATCGATAAATCTAAACATTTTTTATAAACTTTTCAACTCTAAAGACCACTATTTTGCTTAAATAATTGCTAAACATTCGGAATAAACTCTAGGCAAAATGAAAGAATATTGAGCAACATCTATAATTTGTATAAACATTGCAGTCATTTAGAATGAATGCATACTTTAATCGTCTTTTTATATACCTACCGCATCGTTTTGCGCAAAAAAGTATCTTTTAATATCTTCATTAATATTTACCATTTTTATAAACAATTATTGCTAGAAAAATAGAAGCAAAGTCGAAACTTGAAAATCAAACTTGTTTCGTCAAGAGGGATGAAACATTTTATCACATACTATTTTTTGTCAGAAAATCAAATCTGAAAATATTTAAAAATTGGAAAATGTTTGATATTTTCAAGTTTATAAAGATTGCCTTTCTGGCAAAAATCCTATGGGATTTGCCTAAATTTACATAGGTAATGTTGTTTTAATTGAAAGTGGTTTCCCGCGCGTGGCTATGTGCAAGAAAGAAATACGGATAGGAACGAGAAGGGCAAGTGATGGAGGGCTACGACCTGTGTTTATACTTTTCAATTACTATCCATTTCTGGTTGGTCGATCAATGACCACGCGTCCTTGAAACATCGGAATCATACTATACATTCTTAAACTTTACTATCGCGTATTATATGGTATATATTTTTGTATTATCTACGTGATAGAAAACAGTTCACTAAATTGAATGCGAAATTCGAGATCAGTCCCTCCTCTTTAACTATAAAAACGCATATTCTCTTCTTCGAGAAAATTCCCCACATTCGAAGGTGCAAACCTTCGAAAACGGAGGATTCGGGTCGAGGTTGAATCTCGAAGTGTACTTCTTTAGTCTTTTTTTCATTTATCATTCTGGTGTACAGATCAAAAAAATAAAAGTATGCGTAAAGAGCGAAAAAAATGTCCACTTTTAGTCATTTTTGCGTAAAATGAAACGAATATATTGAGGGGTCGACCACTTCGGGAATATAGAGAATGTTTTGGAATATCTGGGAATATTGAAAGAATATATGAGAATATTTAGTGAGTGTACCAGGAATATCAGAGTGATATTTGTTTGTTCTACAGCCACACTTCTATTTTGAAGCGAAACTATTCACCAGGCTTGGAAAAATTAAAGAATTGAAATCTAATGGGAAGATTTATGGTTGTATAGAGAATGACTTTGTTATGGCCATCTTCACAATTAGTAAAGTGTACTCGGGGCTGAGGTCAACGAGAATTCTATCTGCCATTTTAAATTAAATTTGAATTGTCTTTTATATTTTTGTTGACTCGTAAGACGTTATACCACAGGCATATATTTTTGGAGGGACTTTCCTTGGAATAAAATAAACACCCTTCGATGCAGAGAATCCCCTATACGTGACTCGAGGCACGCAAAGCATGGAAGGACATAAGAATAAGAGAAGAAAAAAGAAGATGAGAATGATAACGACGAGAATCAGTAGGAAGGAATAAAAGAAAGGAGAAACTGGTAAACAAACTTGTAAAAAAATTAACAAAGCTCGGGGAAAAAACCCTGACCAAATAAATGATGAGCAGATGCAACGATCTTTATAGAGATTATTAGTGTCTTTATTAGTAAATTGGACAATATTTTCGAAACAAATTGCCTTTTTATTTTCTTTAAAGGCAAATAAAATTGCAGGAGATGATTTCTTAACCACATAATTTACCAGGCATCACCGATTCTTTTTCCTCAGAGAATATTATTACATATTTAATAAATGAGGAGTTATTTTCTAGTGTGGTGATCAATAGAAAATAACTGATTTATTGCTATAGAATTGAACCACTACTAGAAATTAGTAAAAAGAGGGCACAAAGAGAACATGCAAGTTACCTAGTATAGCCCTTAAAAAGGTCTTATTTAAATATATAAAAATCCTTGCGAATTCTGGATTCTTATAATCCCTAGAAAATTGAGCGCAGGGCACCTATGTTAAACTTAAAAAATTTTAAAGACTTTTTGCAAAAATACAGTTTAAATATTTTCAGAAAAATTATAGTCTGGAACTCTCTGCAAATCTGCATGATTTGAAATGGAATCAGTCTTTATCAATGTTAATTCTTCTTATATATTTGAAAAGTGTTGTTGGCAGACTTAAACTTTATTCTCAAGATAATATCATATTTTTTAACCTTGACCCAGAGTTAAGAAAACGTATTAAAAACTTATTTTTCTCGTAATTTACGGCTAAAAATATGACCTGATAGAGAAGAAAATAAAAGAGAATTAGGTAAAATACAGCTTTTAAAATTTTTCTCTCACGCCCGTATTTAAAAATAAAGTTAATGCTTCTTAAAATTCATTCTCCAGATTAAAAAAAAATATTTAAAAACTGTCCTTGAAGAGTCTTTTTTTACGCATCGGTGCATCGTTCCTTTTGCGGAAATAAAGAGCTTGATTGAAATGAATAGTTTTTAAGCAGTCATTATCCAAAATTTCAAAACTAAGATACTCTAAGATACTTTTGTTATTCTTTTCTCTTCATGGTCATATGCTACACCCTGAATTAATAGAAATATGACATTAAATCAGGAAATCACCCCTGACATTGAAAATCCGTGATGATTCCATCTTTTTTATCCTTGACCTATAAAGTTAAGAAAACGTTTTGAAACGAATTCATTTTATTTAGCTAAAGAGAATCCTGAGCATAAAAATAAGTTCTTAGTAACTTCAATGATGATTACGAATATATTTTATAACTGGGCAAAATATCTTCAAAATAATAAATTAGATTAGAACTCTGAGAACAAAGTAATCACGTCCGAGCGTTAATTACATATATATAAATTCCTCCTGCGTAGAAATACAGGAATGGACATCACATCGCTTAAAAAGTATTCATTTCAATTAAGCTCTTTATTTCCGCAGAAGGAACGATGAACCGATGCGTAAGAAAACATTCTTCAAGGAAAGTTGTTAAATATTTTTATTTTTATTTGGAGAAAAGAAACATTAACTTTATTTCTAAACACGGGTGTGAGAGAGAATTTTAAAAACCATTTCTAAAAAAACCTCATTTTCTTTTTATTTTCTTCTCTATCAAGAGATATTTTTGGCCGTAAACTACAAGAAAAATAAGCTGATATTAATTTCATTTTCAGCACGTTTTCTTAACTCTAGCTCAAGAATAAAAAATATAGAATTATATTGAGAATATAAAGCCGTATGCCTTTAATTATTATACACGGCATATCTTCAACACTTCTCAAAAAGAATTAAAATTGATAAAGACCGACAAAATTGACCTTTAAATATGATCCAAAGAAAATATTAAAATTTTCGAAAATGACAAAAAGTCATTAATGAAAAATTTAATTTAATTAAGTCACCATTTTATTATTTTCCAAAATTTGTATACTTTCTTTGGATCATTGGATAGATCAATAATTCCCGCATAATTTTGAAAAATAAATAATTAATTATATGTAATCAGTAAAAAAATACAAAAAATAATGCCAAACTAAAGAGTTGATTTTTCCTAATTGAATAAGAAAACCAATGAATAAATCTTCCATCGCCTTGAGACGAGAGAAACTCAATAGACGTCAATTCGACGATATTGTGATGACTTTTACTTTTATTGTCAGAGTGCAATTTCAGTTTCGGCTACGTATGATTATCCTTGAACTGTCACGAGGACGGCCAGGCTCTTTGGTCAAACGTAGCCGTAACACGTGGTTTAACGAATCCCAGAGTATCCATTGCAAATTATTGCGAATTAATTAATTCAAAAGCAGAAGAATATATTATATAATTATTAAAAAAACTCATAAATAATAACTCAAATGAATTTCCCAAATGGCAAAAAAGACAAGAATATTTAAAAAAGCCTAAACTCTCAAGGAATTTTTCGTATTTGTTTATCTTATCTTTGCTTAGACAGATTTCTGCGAATTTCATCCTTCATAAAAGCGTTGCGTCATCCATGTATTGGAATCCTGACAATGGCGGATCTTAGATTTTTTGTTTTTTTTTTTCTTCGTATAAAATTTTAATAACCCACGTGTATCTCCTTAGTCAAGCTAATTTATAATAACACTATTGATATTATTGACCAGAAAACAGAGAGAATAAATTTTTCTAATTTATGCAAATCGCTGAAAACTATTTTTCCTTGTGATTGAATTTCATCATATTTCCGCGGAATGCCTTATCTCCAAAAAATGTTACGTCACCCTGGGTCATGGACCTTATGTCTTTGAATATTATTACGTGTTTGATTTGATCACATACTTGATCTTTCAAAGTGGAAAACCTTGTAAAATACTCGACCATTGAGGCAAGGAAATATACTAGTAAACAGTTTAAGAAATTACAAAGTATTCGAAGAACTTATCATTATGGGAGCAATCAAAGACGACGACTTCTCTTAATCCAAGGTCTTTCAATTTTAAAACCAGTAAACAAATTCATTAATTTTTTATTTTCGTACAACATTTCTTTTCGAAAACACGGTTGTATACTTTACTTCTACTTTATAAATACAAATTTAAACTACAGGCAATGACTTCAAAGAGTAATTAAAATCGCGGCATACGAGAATCGACTTCCAACTACGCTCTGTAGTAATAATACTTGTGCGTAGTTTTCAATGAAATGAGATAAGCTTCGAAGCCTCTTAATGAATAAAAATGAGAACTACTCTTATATTACACAGATATATACGCTCTCGTTTAGTGATATGAGCCCTTCTAACAATCTGATACGAAAGTACGACGCGAACGTTCTTCGAAAACTAGTGCTTACAAAGAAAACATCAAATTCTAATAAACATCTGACAAAATGCGTAGATCCACAAACAAACAAAAAAATGTTGAAAATATGGGCATATATCCGTTTTCATAATTAAACAAGGGTTTGCTTAATTCCTTTAAAATCCCCAAAAAAAACCCTAAATCCTTTAAAATTTCTTAAAACCTCGATAAATTCTCTGTCTTAATATAACCTTTTTGACAGCAATGATTTTGAAAACACATTTTTCGCAATTTGCAAAAAAAAAAACCAATGAGGTTTTCGTCAATAATGTGTTCGACGTTTTCGAAATATATGGTAACATCACCTCAACATAAAACCACATTCTTTATCGAGAAATTCATGATCATTTCCCGATTTCTAACTAAGTCTCGAAAATAAACAGTACATATTTTTCTTAAAATAAATTGAAGAAAATGGGCAATCAACTTTTCAGAATGGAAAATAAGAGATGAGATCTTAAAAATAAATTGATTACTATATCTGCCATGAATCATTCTATGAATACCAAAAAATGATGCTTATTTCGCAAAGTATGACCAGTTCGTGAACGTAAGAACAGGTCCCTGGCCAAAGGCCCGAATCACTTTAATGTTATGTATCTGGGTATTTGGACAGTCTCCCAGAGGTAACCTTGGGCCCATTTTCGTATAAATATACACATGTACATTTACTTGCCACCCTCCATCAGTTTGTCTTAAGGATATAAATTGTCGCGCTCTCTTAGCATTTTTTCACCTTTCACACGTTTCGAATTCGAAATCGGTCTATAATAGACCAACAGCCGTTCGACCTTCGCTTATGTAACAGTTCTTCCACTTCTGGTTTTCGGGCACCTAGTACAGAATGATAAATTTGTCTTTCTTAATTGAACTTTTACGAAACTTGTATTGCTGAAACAGAACGTTTGTGAAATGCAAATAGAGGCGGAGCTTTCTTAAGGAAATTTATACAGTTTGAATTCGTTAGTTCGCAGATAAACCATCTCTGCAAAGACTCGAGATTTTAATGCGGTCTATTGACCAATCTCAAGATTTGGACATACCTATCTATAATTTCTTACAACTTTGACCTGCAGGAATTAGAATTCTACAAAACATTTATAATATCAATCCATCAAGAGATGGCCTTGGTCTTGTATTAAAATAAATGGTCACTTTCACACTCAATTATTTCGAAAATTTGGCAATAAAATTACAATAATGGAGGCACTTCTCTGTATATTTTAAATCGTGACAAAGCGTGACAAAGCAAAGTAAACCTGCTTGGTAATTTAGCACCCGTTACAATTTCTGAACATTTCAGGACTGCATCAATATTTATTGGCATATTAGTTGCGCTAGAGTGGATTTACTAATAAAAGGCTGCTAGGTTCGCACCACCTCGATTACTATAACTGCAGAAATCAATAACCCAAGAATTTTTTTTACAAATTTTCCTCATTTTCACGGCTCATAAACCTGTACTACCTGCCAGTTTTATAATTTAGAACTGCTTTCGTTCGCTTTATTCAGCAATTGCATTCTAATTTTCTGCATAGAAATAACTTTCAGTCAAGATGATGATTCCATTACCAAATATTTTTAAACATAAGTTCTGCATCATTAGCAAGATAATTAAATTCACAAATTTGTAAGAAATTGCAAATAATAAATTCACTTATATATTTAAAAAATAAAACTCTTTTCTACTTTAGTATTTCTGAGTCAGCGAAAAGGATCCAACTTTAATTATTGGGTCGATAAAAAAGCTATTAGGCCGAATACGAAGAAATGAAAGAAAGGTAAGATGGAGCGAAAAAAGGCAAACAGGTAGATCTTTGGATGAGTGGTACAGATCATGATGTACAGGTATATGTATATGAGCATACTCATATATATATGTGTGTTTGTGTGTGCTAAATACGAAGAAATAAAAAAGAAGCTTAGAGCCACGAACCATCGCGGAATCTGTGTTTTGAAGCCAAGGTCCTCCAGGCATTGCCGAATATTACGGCGCAACGGGTGGAATGTTAATGCAGGTCGGGTTGTTGTCGAGTATGCTATATGGTATATTACTTGCTCGCCCACGGTCAACGAGTACAAACTATAACGTGAATATGGCGCCAAAAACAATGAAAAATCACAAAAAAAAACACGTAAGAAGAAACCCTAACCAAGTCCCACCAAGATCCTCCAACCAACACTTCAAACTCATCGATTTTCGGCTTCAAGACAAAGTATCTAAATTTTTCCGGTACCCTCAACATTATCAACTTCAATATACACAGTAATGGTAATAACAATCATGCAACTTTTATTTTAAAAAAAAGATACAAAATCTTTGAAATAAGTTTTTCTGCTCCTCTTTTGCGTCAATTTTGTGCAATACGAGAATTAAGTAATTGGGGAAAAGTTAAATATTGATTTTTTTAGTTAAGAGTTCTTTGCACGTGAAAAAAAAATGGGAAATAAGGGGAGAAATTTACTGAACTGAAAAGTAATCGATGGAGATAAAGCACGATTGTATTGCCGACCTTCGGAAAAGTCGAGAACTGCAGAAAGTTAGATTTAAAGAGTGTCGGTTTTGTATATGTCATTTTTATTCTAGAAAGTATCATGTAAGATAAGGTGTATGTATAGAAGGTAATGAAAAGAACATCTTTTATCGACAGTCTTGTCAACCTTGCTCTGGATGTCCTATGAAACCCTCTCCACCATCTGAATATTCATGCCCTGCAAGATTTGAGTGCCCTCAAAATTCACCGCGTCCAATATGCATTGTACCCCCCATTCAACAAGGTATTTCCACCCTTTTTTCAAAGTCCTTTTCTCCACTCCTCTTCCAAACTCCCTTTTCCAAAATCGTTTTTCAAAATTTCTCTTCCCACGCCTCGTTAAACTATTAAACTCTTAAAAATTCTTTAGTTACTCAGATTCAATATGCTTACAAAATACTCTCGAGTCATGAAAAATCTTGTTGTAAATAAACACATTATCACATAATAGAGCTGCTTGTCGGATATCATTGGATTCTCGACTTTTCGCAATGTTGAAATCTGAAATTTGATTGGTCGAGAATCTAGAAAGAAACTCAGGGATAGATTCACTCTCTCTTTCACTCTTATGGTTCACGTGTGGTTACTTTAACTTAGACTATACATCCTTAATATATAGAGTAAAAAATGAGATATTATTTGCAGTTTAAAACAATGTTTAAATGGTAACTAGGGCCCCGATGGAAACCCTGCTGCATTCGGAAATACAATCAACCCTGTCCAGCCCACGCTCGTCCACGTCGCACCCTCAGATTCAACGATTACGACCTAGCCTTCCAATACTAGATCAGCAACCAACCGAAAATTAGAGCATCCGTATCTGAGAATTTGCCCCAGGCAGAAGAAAGGAAACCGGCCAAAGTCAAGTTCTCTCCAAATGAATAGAGATTGTGTCGATTTCAAGGTCGCTGATTTATCGGCATACGGTATGTGAACGAACTCCCTCAATATTATCAAAAGTCAAGAATATTGAAAGTCAAGGATATCAAGAGTCACTGAATAACTAAATCAACTACCCATTTTCTTCTGGAAATCTTCTCGCGACGAAAGTTCGAAAGAGCATGGTTCACCATCCGTGCCAGGGATTTCAAGTTATCAACATTTCTTTATCGAGGAGAGAAAAGCGGTTTAGAGATAGTTGACTGTAGATACGACTTCACCATGATCAGCATTGAGAGTGCACTAAAACTTATTGAAGCAATCCTTAAACTTAGTCTCATATTTAGGTGCCAGGGCTTCTTGATATTTATTCGATATATTTAAGTTTAAGACTTTAATTTACTCGAGCAACTTTAGTGTAAAATATAAAAGGACCAAATAAAAATAGAATAACTGTTAATTTCACTAGACTTGCATTTGAAGGGTGGCAAACCAAAAGGAGTCAAGCGCGAGAATGGCAATTGGTAATATCCTCGTAGACTTTGAATGTTAACTGTAAAGTGAATTTGCAATTTAATTAATGAGAATTAGTGTAATTTCATTTAGGAATAAAATTTGCACGTGCGTAACGCAATCATTTGAGAGATTACTCGAGAGGAAGCGGAAACTCGTGATAAAAAAACAGCATCATGGAAAGAAACGGATCGTATTTTTGTGGCCGCGAAATGCGAAACGTCCTTTCCTTTAGCGACTCGCATTCAAGCTACGCATATCACATGT
Source organism: Synergus laeviventris (assembly GCA_032275145.1). Classification (NCBI taxonomy): domain Eukaryota; kingdom Metazoa; phylum Arthropoda; class Insecta; order Hymenoptera; family Cynipidae; genus Synergus; species Synergus laeviventris. Next base: position 5,309,976 of record JAUESI010000029.1, read on the forward strand.
GCGAGGGTATAATTGCAAATACGCACTATGTGCACTTCTTCGCTTCATAGAGAAACGCAGTTATGCGGATTCCCGCGATTTGTTCATTTCTTCCCTATTCGTTCATCTCCATTGCTTTAAACTTAAAACCGTTAGGTTTAAAGAATGTCCAAACGCGTCTGAGTTTTCCCTTATTTCACTATTCATCACTTTTTCTATCTCAGAGTTATTTCTATTATTATTCAGAGATCTGCAGCCTAAAACCTTTCTTAGAAAATTGAGAGTGATTATCGGATGGAACTTTTATTTATCTTTCTGGGAAGGATCGCATTTCCTAGGAGGACCTGCTCCAAAATCTATAATTTTGAAACCGGACTTCTGAACCCATTCGAAAGTGCCAGGAAAGTCTGGAAGAAGGAATTTGACCATTGAAAATTTAACTATGAGGGTTTATTGATCTTTCGAGGTTTATACCCTTAAAGTATTTTGTGTTCTAATGGAAGAATATATATTCAAAGCGACGTTTATTTATCTGATTCTTTTGTGACGTCCTTGGAAGAAGAGAAAACAAAATTCCTCTTTGATCTATTGATCTTCATATCCTCCCTTACTAGGAAGAATCTTCGAGACAAATAAGGTGATTTAGTGGAAGGTAGAGTACAGACAACAGAATGGTATTTGGATAACTAAGTCTGGTGCGTCACTTCGGAGGGAGAGAATCGATTCTTTGAAAACACGTGGACTCTAACCTTTCGTTGGTAAAAAAACAACTACTTCATTCTTGAGATAGGACCAACGCCGTAGAACATCATAGATGACGCATAATGCCATTGAAAATAATAATCCCAGTGAAAAAATGATTGTTTCTTGATGAAAATTTGATTACCAAAATATAATATTGTGAAAAAAGCTTTGGCAATCCTTAAAAGAGAAGCGAATATATATAATGTCGGATAAATTAAGTGTAATCAATTACTTAACCACAAAGGTGCGGTTAAATTGTGTTCACGTATATTAAAATTACATCATGAATAAATGGACTACAATTACACAATTACCTGAGCTATAATTATGTCATTATATTAGCCACAATGGGAGTTTAAACGTGATGATATTAAAATTAGATTTTTAAACAGAACTTTTAACTTTTATCACGGGTTTAACCATTTTTCTGTCACCCGCTACCGTAATGCTTCCTTTTTAGTTAAGAGGGGTGTGGACAAATATTTAAAGTTTTATATCAGCTTTCTTACAAAACATCATATTTAACTTTATAGAGATAGAGGATAAGAAAAGAAAGTTTTAAATTCAATTTTCTGATAAAAATCTATATCATATCTATGACCAACAATATTTTAAAAAAACATGTTTTTGTCAAAAAAGCAAATCAGAAACTTGAAAATATTTGGATTTCAACAAATTTCAGCAGATTTCAAAAATATTTTTCGTTTTCAGATTACTTCAAAATTTTAAACTTTGTCGAGTTGAAATTTCTTGAAAATTAAACAAAAATATTTATATTCTTTTAAAATCCTTAATCGAAAATCCTGAAAATATTTTGAATTTGGATGAAATTCCTTAAAATATCTTAAAATCCTTTAGAAAACCTTGATATCTTTGAAATCTTTTAAGATATCTTAAAATTTAAGTCATGTGAATATTCTTTAACATTACTTGAACTCTATTGAAATCGCATTAGATTCTCTTGAAATCCTTTTAAATACCCTAGAACCACTTTAAATTTCTTGAAGTCCCCTTAAATTGTTTAATTAATCAAATAAATATTGCAAATAATGAATCCAAAATAGTTTTTCTTTTAAATCTTGATGGGGTATTGACCAGTTTTCCCTATGGGGTGAGTTTTCCTTACCAGAGAGAGCGTGACGCGTCTTCTGGGGTCCTTTCCAGTTGTCCAGATCAGGACCACATTAGAACTAGGTAAAACTGGTCAGGACCCTAACAGGACCTCATACAAATTTCTGCACTGGTAGAAAAGTGCGTATATAGGATTTTGGAGTCATGGATGATGAATCCTGGGGGGGCAAAGAAGGTTCTATATCCGGTGAAAAGAGTGTGTCTGGATAGTCTGGAAACGCGATACGAGAACGTGTGTGCATAATGAAATCGCTTAGGGTCCAATCACGTGTTTGGAATGTGCAGACCGTGCGAACGAGATGCGTTAAGCAAAAATTCCAGGAGTTTTGATTAACGAGGGTGCGAGTGGAAGAGGCAAACTGCCATAAGAATTTTCGAGAAGGGCCCAAGTGATTTTACCAAGTCCAGCCACATGGGTCCCATTTGGACCTGATTGGCCCGTTTTACGCTCTTTCATACCTTCCCTTCCCTTTGAGCGTGTTATGTGATCAGTGTGCCTTCGCCTAGCCTTGGCTTACTCATCCAACGACCTTCCTCTCTTTCCCACTGGTGCTTTTAACTCGCTTCCTCTCAAGCAATCTTCAGGCGGAGGTCGACGAACTCCACCAGGTCGGTGATGAAGTCGACGCGATAGTCCCGTCACTCCCAGGTCAGAAATTTTTGTCACACTCGCTTTTCGCTTTCGATTTCGACGCCAAGGATGGTCAACCATCTACATAATTGATGATATTATTATCTCATCTGTCTGGTCCTGAGATTTATGGTTTCATGGACCTTTCTTAAACAAGATTTGAGAGGATCGAGAATCGTGGAAAACACGTCCTAGGAAATTTATTGAAACTGGTTTTTTCTATTTTTTTTTACTTAGGAATCTCATTTTCCAGTCAGGGTCGTTCACGAAAGTTCACGATTGTATCTGTACTCCGAAGCTTCTCTAACGCTCCTTTATCAAGCTTACGAGCTTTAGTTATTATGTAACTTAAAAAAGCTATTTAACACTATCGGACGGGACTGTTCAATATTATTTCTTTTTTTTTGCGTGCCCTTTTTTTAATTGATTATCTAATTGATTAATGATCGTCGAGTGCAGAATGCAGATGATGCAAGAATTATGTTGGATTAAGTGAGTTTAAAAAAATATTTATTTGCGAAAGTTCAAATATTCCTGTCCATTCGACCAAGCTGAACCAGACTGAAATGTGAAGACAGTTTATTAAATTTAGCATTCACAAAAATTTTCATATCTAATATTACGTCATGATTCTGTCATTAGAAGTTCGTCGAAATTTAAGGTGTTCAAGGTTAAAATACATTAAATAGAAATTAGCAGCAAGCAAAATGACTTTTTACTGTATTCACGAAGTCTTCAGAAGAATTCAGAATTTCGAAAATCTAATCAGCAGATTATAAGAGATTTTGTCCTGATAGGATCAGGTCATCAACCCTTGGAAAACAAATTCGGTTCAGGTAGTAGGAATGTAGAAAGCTCTAGCCAAGACTTCTAATCTTTTAAATCTTCAAACAATGTAGAAAAGAATATACTTCAACCAGAGCATAAATTGAAAGAAGAAGAAACATTTTTAAAAATAGAGCAAAAGGATGACGCTTTTCAATTGCAAAATGTATGTTAATGCATATTAATATCTAAAATTTTTCTTTTTATTCATATTTCATTCTTAATCCTTTAATATCTTCATGTCAGTTATACTTTAGAAAATATTAAGAGCCAGGTGCATTTCTTTCGACCGAATTTAAAACTGCGCTTTCTCCTCAAACACTATCGAAAACTATACGTGACGTGCACCAACGAAATGTTGAACACATATTTGATATTTACTAGCGACCCTTTTAAACAACTTTTACGATTTCTTTTACGGTTCAAGGTTCGAGTAGTCAATGGAAGAAAAAATAAGTAACTTTAACGATAACTTTCTCTTTGCAGAAGAAAAATCGCAATTAATTTACAATCAAGATGTGAAAGAGAAGAATAAAAATGGTATGAAATATTTTCAGAAAATGAACTTTAAAAGAATTAAGGGGTGAGATTTGAGTGGAATATTTGGCACTACGTTTATGCACATAAACGTACATGCATTACGTAATTGGTTTGTTTTTAATGAGTAGCTAATTTTTGAAATTCAATTGACTTTTTTAATTTGTCATCGATCCAAAACAATTGCAAATCAAACTAATTTCAATTTATCAAATTGTATGCGTTCCAAATTGATAAGCTCCAAAATTGAATAAATAGAATTATAAAAGTGAACATAATTGTACAGAATTTGCAAGAGATTGAAGTGTATAGAGATTAAAAATTTTCAATTTTACAGATAAAATTTGGACCTACTGAATGTTCGTACTAGGTAAGTAATTGAGTAGGTCAAAAAGGATTTGATCGATATACATGAGAGCGTTTCGGAGCAAACAGTGAAGGATGAAAGAAAGTGGGAAACCGCATTGTAGGCGTCGAGACGCCTGGCGCCATATATATTGAACGGATCACTGAAATCGTTCTTATGCGTATTATTCATATCTATGTAGTTATTACATATTCATCCTAACCTACATCAAAATTTAGAAATGTCTGGAGCATTATCTTAAGACATTAAAAGAAAAAAATGCCCTTTCATAAATGCCATTAATTGCTTATTTAAGAGATATTCGAATTATTAAATATTTTACGTTTCGAGATTGTTATTGCGAGAAATTTTTTCGATGTTACATAAATCTTGGCCTAAGTTATATTTAAGTGTCTCCGTTCCAAACAAAAGAATAAGCCTATACTGAATCATCACGATTCACAAACTACGAAGAATTTCAATTCTCAAGCAAAATTGAGTTGCAACGTTGCTGAAATTAAATTACACTCACAAATTGTTATGCTTTTTTTCATGTGTTTCGTTAATCGAAACAATCGTTAAGGTTAATAAATGAATAAGAGTGCTTATTTGTGCAAAAACTTAGAGAGAACTGAGGACAACGGATATTTTTTCCCATGTGACTTGTGACTTAATTAGATCTCCCTTTCTGTGAAGATCTACTTCATACAAAACGAATATAATCCTCATTTTTTTAAGACCACTTTTTATTATTCCTTGTCTCTATGTAGACTTATGTATTTGTGCTCTTCAATTGTATTGCTTTTAGAATTAGAGAGAATGAACCGTGAGTTCTGTGACCTATAAAGGATTATTCCGGTCACTCAATCCCAATTTTCGGAGTAGAATGGGCTAGAGATGTCTTGAATCGTAACTTCCGGTGCAGAACCATTGCTTATCTCCAACTACGAGTGTATTTACTTTAGCAATGAGAAGAAGATATTTCTCTATAGAGATAATTTCTAGGGTATTTGCGCAGAAGCCGCTGACCAATTCTATAAGATACTGATCTCCTAATAAACCGGGCTATCAAACCAATTACTATTCCTATTTTTAGTTATTTTATGCCTAATGGTCTTACTTTTTCATCATAAATTGGGTAGGAAGATTCATGGAATGTCCTCATTTGGACAAAAACGGAAAAATAAGAATTAGATGGAAGAATCAGTGAAGAATCAATGTTCAAAGAATTTGTCTTAATTCCCGTCTTTCCATTCTTCAGGCGAACTTTTGAGATAAAAAAGCTCCTTCAGAAAATCGAGGAGAAAACAATTGTTTAAATTTAAAAGAGTTGCTGATCTACTCACTCAGATTGGTGTCCAATAACTATGATTAGGTACTTACCTGAAACAGAAAAGAACAGAAATAATTAGTATGAAGAAAATCAAAAAATGTTTTAATTAAAAATAAATGCCAAATATCCAAGTAACCATTCTTTGGGGAAGGAGAGGGTTTGAAATTTAGAAAACTGCTCTTACGTATAATTTAATAAACTTTCCTTTTAAAAAAACAGGTGGACCTTCAATTTGGGCAATAGAGATTGTTGTAAAGAATCGAAAAAAATGACGATAAGTCACAAAATAAAGTGTGAGAGATAAAGTTCTCTGAGAAAAAAATTAAAAGCATTTTATCGAGTGAATGAATAACAAATTAAATAAAATCGAGTTAAATTAAGCTTACAGACTCGCCCTGAACTTTTTTTATGCAGTTGCATAATCTGAGATGGGCTTAAGGTCCACGAGATCGGACTTGCTTATGTCAAGGACACAGACAGGTCCTCCCGGCCTAATTCTTTTCTGACAAACACATCCGGCCGTTACAATAAAATTGCCAGAATTTCCAGTTTGTATACACGGTATAATGAAATGAAAGTCGATATCAGCAATTTGTCTCCAAAAAGCAATATAGTATAAGGTGTTTCGTAATTGTCGAAAAAAATCGTTGACTTCTCAAGAGGCAACCTTTTTCGTGTACATAATGAAAAAAAGGTTTTCAAATTTGGCAAAAATCGGATTGGAAATTCATTCTGAACCAAACCGAATCATTCCGGAATTTGTATCAGAATAATGAAACTGTTTTCATTTATTTTAGTCAAAATTTCTAATTGCAACAGCTATAATGTTGATTGAATCAACCAGGAAAAATAGTAAGGGCGCACATTTAACCATGATTCAGATTAACTTATAACCAGACATTTTTTATATACACATATATAATACTCGCACGCGAATAGACGCGTTTTCCTTGACACGGTCGATTGGATAGCAAAATAATTCTTTGTCGCCGAAAGTGAAACGCGTCGCGTATTAAAAATTGAAATTTAAAGCGATGAGACTTTTTCCTTCTTATGGGTGCAATCGTGTATTCGTACTGGAGAACATCATTGATGATTCAATAATATAACCAGTAGGTTATCACAATCAGTTGAATAACTACAGTTGTATATGAATTTCATCGTCTTCCGACTCATGCCTTGCAAGTTAGGCCTTGTCCTTCCAGCCCACAACCTTTCCTATCATTTTTTTTCTCACTGAATTGTTAATCCATTTCATCTATAGTGAAATTTTGAGACTATAAATATCTCTTCCAAATATGGAACAGACTGAAGAAATCCATTTTAGATTTATCTTTTTTTTTGTAATTCTTGAAACTTGCTTTTCTTACCGATACCGATCGCAGAATTAATTACACGAGAATGTTCTTTTGTAATTTAAAATTTCTGTTTACCTTCAACTATCTATAGAAGATGAAGGTTCTTCCTTGACTCTTTCATGATATTATGCTCTTTTCAATGATCAATACTTCTAAACGGACCGCTCAATGAGCAATAAGTATGTCATCATTGTGTCATGGAAAGAAGGGCGGGGGATGGAAAAAAGCAATAAAATTAAGTTGCAAGGTCTTGTCTCAGGGAATTTATTAAAGGGCTCTTATTATTCTATCTGTTTATAAAAGAGAAATCACTTGTCATTGAACTCTTTTTACGTCAAGTATATTGCTTCATATATCATTAAAGAATTGACAGCTTATAGAATTAAATAAGATATTCTGAACAATAATTCTAAATTAATGGCGGATATTTACTCCAGGAAAAAAACATACTCCAACTTTCAACTTTCGATTTTTAAATTAACGGAACATTCCCGCTTCTAGAAATTTGATAGAACAAGGAAAAAAATCTCTAAAATGAATAATCATTATATTATAATAATGATTATAATTTATATTAATTATAATAATTTATACAATGAATCATAATTATAGAATACATAGAATAAAATATTGATTAATAATAATAAAAGTTAACAACGGATCTTTATTTTGTAAGTTTCTTCATCCGAAATCTGTGCATGAGCAGGGTGTGTCGCCATAATGATTCTCAATGCCACAATCATTTCAAAATCACTCCTGTTTAATTTCACAACTTGTGAATTCGAACGATGGGGCCAAACTCCTGCGAGTTCTGACTTTTTTTCCTTCTTGAAACCCGGATTGGACAAAATCTTATAATTATTATCTTGTAAGAGGAAACATCCAAAGATTCTTGGATGCTTTGACTCGAAAGTATGCGTAACACCTTTTTATCAACGGTGATTAAATCGTATTATTTAATTGCTCATTATGCCGATTCTGCAAGCAAGTTTTGCAACTAGATGCTTCACTTATAAATAGGACTTACATAACTCACATGCTTTAACTCACATATACTAGGGAGGCCTCGCCCCCCAACGTGCTACGTGCGTCAACCCCCATTTTATATATGTACCTAAATTAAATGTTCAATTTAGACTCATTTTGAGCAATATTTATTAAAAAATTATGATTTTATATTAGTATATTATTATCTTATTATTAGTATAAACCATCTTTTACTACATTTTTCTTATTCTTTAATCTTTCTTCTGACCCTCGAGAGTCATGTGATCGATGGAGGGATCATTGGGCGTATTGGCAATGGGGGTCTTGTGATCATGGGGTTAACATGGTCAAAGGAGGTTCAGGTGATCGATGCACAGGTCAATAAGGGCTTATGTCACGTGGATGAGGGGGGGGCTAGGCAGCGAGATCTTTTTATAATGTAGAGATACAAAGAAACTTTATAGATGATTACCATATTCCCGTGAATCTTAAAAATGGCGAGAAACTTCCAAAAGTACAATAAAAATATTTGAATTGTAAAATATAAATATTTTGAGAAGTTTAAAATTGGCGTGTGAAAAGCTTATCAATTTTCGCTGTATTTTTTTGTGGGATGTATACTTGCAATTATCAATTATGTCAGTTGTGGTCTTGAGAATGGAGATTAAGAAGACTCATATACGTGCGGTTCGTGAAATTATCTTGATACTTAAATAAGAATAAGAGAAGCACAGGTATGTATATATGCATTCAAGACTCGCCACAAATATGTATACATAGTTATAGGCAAAAGGAATCGACAATGAACTAGATAACGAGGAGTCATCGCGAGTCTAGGTTAATAGTTATAAAGATGTGATAGGGCTATTCCATCGATATAAATAAATAATAATTTATTTACCCACCTTAAAGTGCAATCAAGTATTAAATTCAATTTGATTTTATATTCAGGACTTTATTTAGAAAATGAAAGGTATTATTACCAACTCAACAAGTTACTCTTTTTCTTAAAAAAAGGATTATTGTAATATTCTTGTAGTCTCACACTTCAAAAGTTCATAATGAAAAAATGCAAAATAGGAATTATTGCATTTAGAAATGACCTATTGGTGTATTTTTCTAACTGCAGCAGATACATTAAAAAAGTTGATTTATTATTTATATTTCGGTCAAGAGCAAAAAAAGGTATTCTTATGATTTCCAAGCTAAATGAGAAAATTCTATAATGTAAGAGAAAAAGTAGGGGAAACCGGGACTGTTCGGGACACATTTTATTTATTATTTATTATGACGAAAACACAAAAATGCTTTTTTTTTCATTTAAAAAAAGCATTTTTATATATTCGTCATATTAAATAATAAAATAATTGTCTCAAATATCTCCAGTCTCCCCTATATCAGTATTTTAGATACGAAAATCGTAATAACTTTCAAATCAATTACCATTATTTAGAAAGTTGGAAACGTCAAAAATTCTATTTTCATTATTTTTATCTTCGTGACCTCTGATTGATTGACACAACTATCAGAAAGAGAATTATAATTAGCTCTTATCAAAAAGCATTTTCATAACAGAAATGCAAAAAATATGCATGATATTTACATTATTATCGGTTAGCTCATACTGAAAATAATGCGTGCAACTGTGCATTGTCCAGAGCAAATGATAGTAGGAAAAGTATGTGAAAATATGTACTGCAAATACTAATTTGAATCAATTTAAAAAGAATTAGACAAATAACTGGAAGTTTTCCAGAAGCTTAAGAAAGACTCAGTGAACATCGGCCGATGTCATCCTATTTTTAACGTTGCATATTTATCAGCAAGAAGCGTGGCAATGATCCACATACGTATCCCCATTGAACGATTGTGGTCGCGGTTTTGGTCGTTGTCGTTGTTCTTCCACACAACAATCAGCATCTAATACTACTGAGATTTCTGCACTTGTCAATTTTAATCATGTGACGATAGCATCGATCTTAGATCTTAATCTTGGTCGAGGTAACGATAGAATTCTTCTAATCGTGACACGTGTTCTGATCCATTGTTTTTTATTATCTATTTACCATTATCCCATTATCCGTTCTCCATTATCCATTATTCTACTATGTACACTCGATTACTAAAGAATGCTATAAAAATGTATTCTTTTTATATCATTGTTTCCTTTGTTATGTATGTGTAAATTTTTATAACAAATTCTGCATCCTTTCTAGAAGTGTCAAATTAAAAAGATAAAACAATTTATTGATTTGTTCTACTATTATTAGAAGAAATGTGATTACCTTTGACTGCAATATAGCACGAAAGTTTCTGCAGTGCGACACCCACAAACGTCAATAACCGTTATATGAAGCTTATTCTTCTCTTTATACGCCTACTCTGAAATACGTTTCTTGACTGTGAAAATATTTCCATACAGCAATCTACTAGAATATATGTCGTTCAATTATTTCCTGGACTTCACAATTCTTGAGATTAGGGCAAAACAAAGTACATTGTTATGCCCATTAACAAATCGCTACCCTACATTGCTATATAAACTGAACGATTTACACAAATTTGAAAGAAGACGCTTAACACAGAAAAGCTCTTTCGGTAAAGATGAACTTCTTGATGATATTGCTGCTAATTATTTGAATCATTACTTACTTTCTGAAATCCGAAAATTTTAGCGGACTAAAAGTGCATAAATATGAGGTGATTTTCAGTACAAATAAAATGTCAATAAAAACATCAAGTTGAAACTTTTCAATGTGAAAAAAAGAGGAGAGAGCCACTTGCTCAGAGAATGCATATTTTAAAAAGTTTCATGAATTTTAATTATGCGTAATGAAAGAAGTATGAGTAGCGAAAAATAGTTTAGCAACTTATAGGTTTGTGTTACAATGTATGATGTTGTAGTTTTCAAATGCTGGTACTGTAATGTTGCACATCTATCGAAATTTTATAATATGTATCTCAATGACCCGCGTTAGAGTAAATACATGCATTGTAATGTTGGCTCGTGTATTGCAATTTTATGTATCATATCTATTATCATGGCGTGATATTAGTATTGCAAAAATTTCGTACGATCCTAAATATTTTTTAAAATGATTTCGAAGGATTTCTAGGAATTCAAGTGATTTTAAGGAATAAGGATAATTTACAAATGAGAGTGAGTTCCACATATGCGGAGGGGTTGAAACTTTGGTAGTTCATTTATACAACTACTTTCACCAGAAAATGTTTGGACCTTGTATTATCTAGACTAATAGGTTACTGATGACATTATTGCTATACGAATAAGAGTGCAACACTGATTTTCAGTTAGGCATTCTGAACTGAGGATTCTTCTTTCTCTTTTAGTTCTTTGCATACATCAAGAGCATCGCGAAGATCCTGACAGATTGTTTTTTCCAATCGAATTGAAGTCACTCTCAGAAGAAGAAATTCTCTCCTTCTCTCTCTTTTCTCCTTTCGCCACATCATCAAAGGTACATCACTCCTTTTCTCCTCGACTTCTCAGTTCTGAGTTGATCTTCCTTTCTCCCTCTCTCCTCTCGCACAACTCTCTCGTATCTTTCTCTCTTTCTGTTATGAAAGTGCTGGAGAGCACTGCGATACAACAAAACTGTGACTTTTATTTATATCTGGCCGACTTAACGCGTAATAGAGAAGAAGATGCTGTCAGTGATCGCGTACGTTGCCATCGGCGCGGTTTACATATTTTTTTCCTCTCATTTTTATCGTCACTCTTGCTCGATCGCTCTCCTCGGTCTCAGTTTTTCGCGCGAGAGTAGAAACTAGAAAGCGAACCAAGGTCCACGGAAAGAAAAATCGCGAGTCAAGAAGATTCAGGTCCGATTCCCTGGGTCATGAACGCACAAGAATGCGAGTGATACGAGGTGTCTCATGCATTCGTGGAATCTGCTAAGAGCTTTTGAGAATCAAGTAGTTTCCCTAGATTAGTGTATGTATTAGGTTACTTTATCTCAGACCTGATGATTCTGCGACTTCTGTTAACATACATATTTTTAAACATCACATTGCGAGAAAAATCTTCTCTGAATGTTAAAATGATATTGAGATTCAATATATGGAAGATATTATATATTTAAATTCAATCACTCCATGTCCTCAATTTTCAAATGGCTAAAATGTCAATAGAGTAAAGAACGTTGAGAGTGGTCAATATGGCTATTGTTTTGTCAGATCATATGACTCCATTGTTTAAATCATTGTTCACAGTCCATTGTTTACTACTCAGACATTTACAGTTCAATATAATGTCTCTATTGCGGATTTCTAATCTTGTAAAAATGTTGAATACAATTAATAATATGTAATACCTAATAAATAAAGCAAAAAGAATTTGTATCAGATAATTAAATTTGCAACAACCAATTACGTTATCGCCCGAACTAATCAATAAGCAATAAGTAGTAAGTAACATTTGAGAAATCAGAGAACTGGTTTCAAGAAAAACAGGTTTTGATATTTCACACCGTCGGAGATGTAGACTCAAAAAAACAAATTTACGCGAAATGATGTGCTAGATTTTTTGAGACTGGTCATAAAAATAATTGTTGGAAACGCCGGTTCCTGAGTGAAAAGCGCAAGAAGATGAGATACTTTCTTTTCTGATCGGATTCCAGGGCAATACATTTTTTACCGACAACCATACGAACAATAAAATTGCAATTCAGCAATAAAAAGAATCAAAGTCAAACCCTCTTTAATGGTTCAGTATGATGCTCTCTTCTTAGCAGCGGGCGCTTCGAGGCGCGGGCGAGGGCACATAAAACAAGGAAAAGGTTACAGCAACGCCTCGTCTATTAGTATGTAATATATTGCTTATAATCTTGTATACTGCTGCACGGAAATAAAACTGTCATCTCGAAAGTTGGCCTACTATCTCCAGTACGAACATGTTAGATGATAGCCAACTCTCCTTATCTTTAAGTTGAGGTTCAGGCCTTTTATCACGTAAGTGTAACAAAGTTGAGATGCGAGCCATTTCATTTCGAAAGCTCGACATATAATCCTCTATCAATTCAATCTTCTGCTGATCCTGTTCTAAGGAATTGGAATAACGAATATATGACGAGAATATAACGCAGGTATCTTATTCTCATCTCGTTTCTCAGCTTTAATCGCAGGCTTTACAGCACAAAATCCTTTCCAAACAACGGAAATAGAGCGATTTATTCATAAAAATAGGGAAATAATAGGGGAATAAGATAGGTGAAGTTTCTTTATAAAGGATTTGAAAATATGTAATCCAAAAGATTTCAAGAAATTCAACAAATATTGCAAGTGTCAGATAAAAATATTTTGATGGGTTACTAGGAAAAGCTTTTTCAAACCGGAAATGACTTACTTGAAATGAATTTAAAAAATAGATTTGCAACCATAAATATTTATATTTTCGTCGAAAAAAGAAGCTTGTTATCGACTTCTCGTTACTACTTTTTCTTAAAAGAGGAAAGTTACAAAGTGCAGAGTAAATTTCGCATTATTTTTCATCTGTTTCATCTTTTTAAAAAGGAAAGTAGAATAAGGGAAAAGCTAGTTGTTTACTCTACAAGTAAAAAGTGGAATAAAAGGTAAAAGCGAAAAGTGAAACACATTTTCTTATGTTTTTCAAGGTAAGAAAATCTGATCATGTAATACACTCACTCATACAAATTTTCCCATCCATGCTGTGGAGATCAGTAGAGAAGAAAATAATAAGGGCGAAATGATGCACCTGAGCTCATTTCCGCTCTTTCTTTTCTTCAATTAAAGGCAATACGATAATAAATGTGATCGTGAAGAGAAAATGTTCCAGTTTATGCTCAAATCCACAGTGGATCGTTTTTCCCTTTCTTTTCATGTCTTCTCTGCATAAATACAAGATAACAGACGCTATTTGATAAAACGAGTTCCAGGATAGATTTTTGTCAGGTTTTGTGTGGAAGCAGTAGGCTTTCTTTAATTGTAGGATCGATCTCTGTGCAATTATTAGTTATGTTTTCACCTATGGCAGATTGGCAGATGGCAATGCGCGAGCTCAACGATCTCGCGGGGTTAGCGACCGTGAAAGTACTCGATCCCTGCAAGTGGGCCGCTATTTTTCAAAATCGCTGTGACGATCGCGTGCGCCCACAATCGACCTACATTTCACGAGGTCGATGAGCCAGAGCCAGAGCCCTCCAGAGCCTCGCGAGACGATTCCAACGGAAAGAAAGTGCTGCGGTCTGTTTACCCCCTACAAGTTTATATATTTACTTTTTCCTCCTATTCGCTAACAAATTAACAATTTAAATTAATTCCCCACCGCTAGCTTTGCTCTTCCACCCTCTCAACGAAAGTATCATCATTTTTACGAATTTGGAGTCAAGGACACTCGAGGATCCTTCAGAGCATGGATAATTTCTGATGGAAACTGATAGAAACAATTCTCATAGAATGATCATAAAATTATTTTAAAAAAGGCTTTGAAACCTTTTAGAAATTATATTTTTGAAAGATGTCACGGAATTCATATAAATTTTAATTGTCAAGTAATTAAAAATTTTAAGTGTTTACTTTGTAGTGAAACGAAAAGATTATATCTATGTATATTGACCTATGAAGAATCTCAAACTTTTCGTCCTATTTATGTTGATCCATTTTCATATTCCTAGAATTACATTATGATATATGAACAGATTGAAAGTATTCCAAGCACGATGCTTCAAATTTTTAAAAGTTTTTAATCGTCGTTGCATGTTAGAAAGCGTTCCATTTTCATTGCAGACTCGAAAGTGTTCAAGATTCTGTATTTGCAATTTGAAATTGTAATTAAAAGTATGTTTTTTATATATTTAACTTCGAATTGAAGTGCGGTTTAAATAAAAAGCGACCAATGTGAAAGGGATGTAAGTCAACCAATCAAAAAACTTCTGCAGGCTTACAACTGCTTTATGATGTTTATAAAAGTGTCCAAAGTGTTCTATTATAGAATAAAAAATAGCAAAAAAGTATTTGCCAGACACCTTTTCAACCCCCAAACCCGAATTGGAAATGGTGCAATTAGCTATTGCAAAGAAGTGAAGAATCCGATTTGTCTAAACTATTTTACAAAGTAAATCTTGCACTCTTTCTTCTCTGGAGAAAAAGCGATCTGCTGCCTTTTACACCTTTCTTCTGTGCGACGGGGTCCTTGAACCCTTTCTACTTGGTAGAATGTGTAGGCCGATATCAAAGAACCACTCCCCTACTCTGTAATTTCTATGGGCTTTCATTGGCGGCTAATGTTCGCGCGAAGGGAAAATCGTGTCAGTAGGTCAGTGCAATTTGCACGAGCGAGTAAATAGGTGCACTTTTCTCCGTACACTTTCCTCCCGTAGTAGGGAAATTTTACTTCCCCGGTTTTTTTTTCCAGGCGCCGGTCAACGATCGTGTATCCAAAACATTGCGAGTCGAAAATCATCGTCGTGGGAAACTTTCAAACCTTTTCTTTAGAAGATTGGTGAAAAGAAAAAATAACAAAAAATCTTTGTAAAGTAAAACCTTCCTTACTTATTAATACGCTGCAGAGGGCCTAAAATATTGTGCAACACCACACACACAGAGATATTTATAATAATAATTTGAAAATATATCAAAGATACAAAAAATATCAACCACGAGAATTTTTGTGATCATTTTACATGGACAGTTTGAACATTTTGTATTTTTCATGTATGTTTGCGAAGTGTCTCAGCCTAGTCGATTCTTTATTTTTAGTACTTGAAATTGGAGTGTATATTATAGTATATTACATTATACTCTGATTAGTGTATAATGAGGTATTTTTTTATTTTTTTATTTTTTCAGGCATTTTATGAATGAGTCCATGTATAATCGGTAAATTAACAATTGCCATAATACTCTTGAACTGGTACCGGTACTGGCACTGGTACCAAGTTCGCTTGTGGAGTCACCCATCAGACTTGTTCAGTTGCAAGCATGTCAAGGTCGTTGGAGAAGTAAATTGGCACGTAGATTTAACAATAAAAGTTCGTGGCCACCGCTTCAATGCATAGAAGATTCATGTCTAAAGTACTGATGCACTTATGGTTACATCATCGATAAAAACACGCCAGATTTATTTCAAAGGAGAGAAGAAGAACGAGAACTTCAATTTTGAAAGATTTTTAAACCTTTCATCAAAAGAGGATATCTTTTCTAAATTATGTGATAGAAAAACGACAAGCTCAAATCAGAAAACATTAGCAAAAATTTTGGTAAGATAGGATTCGGATAAATAATACCATCTCTCTGGTATTACATGGCCTTAAAGTGCAACGAAAATGACCGGAAGGTAGGCAATAGGAGTAACTCGATGTAACTCAGGTTGCCTAAAGCAGGCGAATATCAGAAATGATATAATTATTATCCTTTTCTATACAAAGAAGTGAGCAAAAAGTGAGGTAAAAAGTGATCAGAGTTATTTAAAGTATTTGGAAAAATATAAAGAACTACATTTTCATAAAGAAATATCTAATAATTCAAAAATTCGGTACGTTTATGGATATAGAAATATATAAATCGTTTATTTTCAGTCATAAAATTCTCCACACGACTTTTCCACTTTACGGTTGGAGGATATTGCTCGACATACAATATGTAGTTCTCAACTTTTGTGAAAAGGTACTACTACTCGGAATTTTGTCGAAGTTGGGAGAATACTTTCAACATTGATTCATATAAGAATGGAACATTTATCATTCTTCAAAAATATATGAACATGATTATTGATTATATATTACAGGATTCAGAATTCGATTGACTTATCTAACGAGAAATATACACATAAGACTTATAAAAAAATCTAATTAAAAGTAAGACATTACTTTCTTAAACTTAGCCAGTAAAAGTTTAGGTCAATAATGATATAAGGCTAATAGTGATTGAAGAGACATTTTGATAGCATTAGAGGCTCGTAAATGTCTCGGGGTGATGAAAAGTTTCTTAAGAAGGTCTCTTAACTTTCCTTTTAATATTCCAAAAACTGCTCTATAGCTGTTTATAATTTCAAATTGTTGAAAATTTCGAAATTGGAAAGTTAAAAGAGAGAGGACTTAGATAATCAACTATTAAAAAGCTTATCTTTTTTATGTCTAGAATCTGGTTCCGATTTAACTGCTTTAAGCGAAGTGGATAGAGATCGATACAGCTTATCCCTAATATTCTACAAGAGTAATAAATTAAAATCCTAGGTGTCACTAGAGACAGCAATATCGATTTCAAGTAGAAAATTATATGGGTATTCTTGATATTCCAAAATATTTCGACATATTCTGAAGTATTCCTAAATATTCACAAATATTCTTACACACATATTCCCCAATTTATTCTTCTTTGCGCTATACAATAAAATATAAAATAATAATGTTTTCTTATTATTATCAGCTGACATTATTATACGTCTCATTAATGTTGACACTCCTACAATAGTTTGTAATATGATACTGTGTCGAAACCTTCTTTATCTGCATATTAAGGTAAATATTTTAACCCGAAAAAAAAATTTTCGGTCAACAAACATTTAAGAGACTTTCAAAAACTTTAAAGGATTTAAAACTATTTAACCATTAAAGTGCATCTTTTTAAATCTATTTAAATTACATAAAGTCTTTTAATATATTTATCTTGAAATATTTTTGAATTTAGTATAAATCTTGTGTAATCATCTAAAATACTCAATAATATGTACATATATCGAAACATTTTGAAATCACTTAACATTTTTAACTCGTTTTGAACTTATTTTATATCCGTAATCTAAAATCTTTGCACTAATGTTATTTTAAGCGTAGTAGTTTTTATTATTGGTTTTTTTGTAATGTTAAAAACTATACACGCGATGGAATCATTTGGGGTGGGAATATTTAGGAATATTCCCAAATATTCCCTCATCTTGTATTCTCAAAAATTCTGATATATGCTTTATATTCTTGAATATGCATCCTTATAGTTTGCGATATAACTAACATATTCGTTACTGTGCATTAGAGAATAAACAAATTATCGAGAAAAGAGAGGGTGGGTGCGGGTGCGCAACCGCATGCGCTGCTGAAGGTGAAAGAGACGAATTAGTACGAAGATTTGCCGTCTTAAAAAGGCGCTACAGTCTCCATCTCGGCATGTACAGAGCCGGCTGGGCTGGCCGAAGTGGTCTTTCTCTCCTTAGGACAAAAATCGGGACACATACCGCGTCCAACGCAAAATGGTAAGTCAATGCATGTGTTAACTTGCCATTTAACAAACTAATGAAAAGCATTGAGTGAAAGTGGTAAACGATGCTTCAAAGTTCGACGCTGCCATATCCGCAGTTTTCTTATGGATGTGTGTGATTATGCAGTACTATACGCCAAAATCGCGTCTTACCAATATGTACATGCCGTTACTACTGTTTCAACATGTACGAACCTACGTTTGTTAGTACTACC
>JAUESI010000029.1:5328391-5395804 GCA_032275145.1 Synergus laeviventris
GTACTACCAATACATTTTCTCGCGGATTTAATCATTTTTTGTCAATTTAATTATATTATAAAAAACCCTTTTACGATATTTAAAAACTATATATATATATATATAATAGGGGATACAAAAATCCACCCTTCAATTTTTCCATTTAAAAAATGTATTTTGGGTTTTTAAATGTTAAAACATTACATTATTACTTGCTTCCAAACCGTTAAAATTTTATGAAAAAGTCGTTAAACGTTAAAATATTTATTTATATCTATAGAATCGGAAAAAATTTTTTTTTAATAAAGAAATTTTTTTATTGGCTCATTGTTTTTGAACTAACGAAATTTTGTTTTCTAAACTTGAATCAGTGAAATTTTACTGATTGAAATTGTGACAAAAGAATCACTGAGAATCAGTTGAATTTGTTGACTGATTCAATTTTAGAGAGAGGAGAAATTATGAAATATTATGTAATTCAAAAGAAGTCTCTTTTGAGTTAAATATTACTATATTATCTATATTACTATGTTTATCTATATTTTAATAATTATGTACCGGGTATAAAAAAAAATTTCTGAGTGTTCGAAACATTAAATATTTTACAAAATGGTGCAAAATTGGCAGAACTCCATATGCTTCGAGTAAGATTTATCCTGCATTGCACCCAATAGAGCAACTATGGAAAAAATTACTCTATTTACTGAAATATTACAGTAGCGGCCTCTAAAATTTTTTCATTTCTTTTTTCGGGCTTACACTGACAAAAGAAATATAAAAATTATATAGGAGAAAATTTTGTTTAATAATTTAATGAGAATAATTACTCATATTTCTGTTATATAATAAAATATTAGCTAAGAATTCCTCGATAATTTATCTGTAAGATATCGGTATGAAATTGTAAGGTTTCTGCTATAGAACATAAGGTCTAAGAGAGAGATATAATCTCCTTACTATAAATAATGATCCTCTTCTTGAGAAAAATGCTTACACTTGAAATAAAACTAATTTAATTAAAATCAAATTCATTGCAACATATCGGAAGCAATTTAAAAACAAAAGACAATGTTTTGAAAAGGGTCACATTGAAATATAATTAAAATCGTAATGGCTTTAATTAAAATTGTTTAATTTTCAGGTGCTGGCAGATACAATGTTGACGGACAATCACCTTCACCACAATCATTATGGCGGATTTTTTAGAAGAAATGACAACCAGGAGAGAATTTTAGTCAGGAATTTAGTCGAGGGTGAAATTCTAACTTACAGCTTGGTTCTAATTCGTGGACGTGCACCTGTTTCCTGTTCTTATATCAAAGTTCGAGGCAGAAAAAATACAAATACAGAGTGGCCAATAATAAATGGCGAATTTCGAATTCTCGTAGAATTAGTACGAGGAACGAACGAATTAGAATTGGAAGCTGGTGGTGCCAAAACGAAATTCACTTTGGTTCATGAACCTAGAACAACTAGATTACGAGTCACTCCTGTTTATGTCATCTGTTCTGGTCACGATGGATACTTCCAGGTAGGCAAAACTATATTTTTTAATTTCCCTGACAAGTAGCAACCCTGAATGTAAATCGGAACCGACTAATAACTCCAATTCTGAAATTCAGGGACCCAGAGGAGAGGATCGTTCTCCAGAAAGTGCAGCAACAAGAATCGGTCTAGGAGCTCGTCTCCTGCAATGTCTAACAGCTGAAAAACTGAAGGAAGCTGGTCATGGGAGAAAAACATTCCAACTAGAAAGAGACCTTGATGGTGCAGAGTGTTTAGTAATGCATAGTGCATTAAATGTTGATCGAGCTAGACAGATGACTCAAAGAGAACTTTGGGAAGTGATTGGTCGAGAATTGATGACTGGTCCTCTGGCATCCAAAGACAGAAAGTATTTAGCATTCCTTTCCTGTACAAGATATAAAGGAGCTCCACATCCCAGGACTCATGAAGACACTTTAGCAAGAACTCAAGGTCATGCTGCTCTAGGAGGAGGAGGATTAGCTCTTTTTGGATCGGCCTGCCTCCACACTTGGCCTACTTGCATGGCTCAGGTACTAACACAATCACAATCACAATAAAATTAATTAAAACCTAATTAATATAATTAAAGAAAAATAAGATTTATGAACTTTTATTTGAGCTAGGTACTGCCAAGGTTCCTCGACGCAACAATAATTGATGCCGAACATCTCATGGACGACTCTAATTATCGCGGGACCCATGGAGGCTGTCTAGCTACAACTCTAGGTTCTGTTCTCCACGAATTAGGTCACACTTTCGATTTGGGTCACACTCGAGAAGGAATCATGGGCCGTGGTTTTGACAACGTGGACCGAGTCTTTGTAGGAGCTGCTGGAATTGATTCCAATCGAAATCCTATCAGAAGAGATCCTCAGCACACGACTGTAGCTCTTAGTCGTCAGCTCAGCGTCACAGTGACGATACAGGATCAACCTAGCTTCCTAGTCAGTCCCAGAAGAGGAAGACTACACTCAGAAACTTACACAAGACCTTTAGTTTCCCAGTCATCAGCTGAGGGGAGTTTTTCGAATCCAATTCCCGGGAGGTTGTCGGCACCAGCGAGTCCGGAATTAAATAGATCTTTTTCGAAGACCCTACTTCAGGCTAATTTTGAACCTCTAGGATGCCAACCCGACAGAACATTCTGGGGTCCTTCGTGTGCAACTTTGCTGGCTTATCATCGATGGTTCAATAATTACAACGAGAGAATTTCTCATCGAGAGTCTAGTGACATTGAATATGATCCAAAAAGGTCAGTTCGGAAACTCAATTTCGGAATCTACAATCTAGGTTTCAGTAAAATAAAATAAAATTCCTTTCAGAAACTTGGTACGCTCTCGTCATGGAATTCGAGTGATGGAACTGAGAGAATCTTCCGGTGGAATGGTGGTATCATTTCGACAGTTTCCTGGACCTCGTCCTCCCTCGGAATCCCTCGTTCCACCTTCCCCCCACAGCGCAGCAGCATTAATTCTCGTCGCCGAAGACTCTTCTGGCAACGTACTTAAACATCTTCTTCCGACTGCCTTTTAGTGCTAAAGGAATTTTTTTCCAGCACGAGAAACTTAGGAATAAGTTTTCAAAATTACCTCAGTCCGTTTCATTACTGCTAAAGCACACACGTAGTCTGATTTGAACGATTATTTAATTCGTTTATAATTTAAAAAATTATATTTATAATATTTTTAAAAACAATTTGAAACATTATCCAATCCAAAGTCTTCCATGAGCGAAAATATAAATTATAAACAGCATAAATTAAATTGTCTTGAGACTTAAATTAATAAAATGTTACTCTTTTTCGAAGATACTAAGACAAAATTAAAAGACCAAGTCTAGATAATCAAATCCAGATAATTAAAAATAGCAAATAAATTGCTATAGTTTTTATAGAAAGTTTTTCTGGTATAATGATTTTATTTTATTCAGACGCCGTATGTGCTTTGCAGTTTGAAATCTGGTATACCAAAGAGGAAAATAACCATTCCACCCATCCCCACTCTGAAAGAATATCAAAATAGCAATTTTTTAATACTGCACAACTTTTTGAAAAAGAAGTTCCCTCACTTTGCTGGATTATTTCTTAATTCGCAAAATGGCTTCTCTTTTTATTTTGTAGATGGAAAGACGATTCTGAAAATTGAACCATTTATATAAAATGAGCTTGAGTTTGTAAAAAATATTGATTACTGTAAATGAGGACCCTGAAATGTCTTGTACAAATAATATGTTCCTGTTAGCATTTAGCACTTATTTTAGATCTCCACGATAATTTCTTAGCATTTATTAGAGCGTGATCAAAGGCTAGAGTGGAAAATAATTATAAAATTTTTTTTTATATGGATTCTTTATCTTTAATTCATTTTTCCACTTTATTCTTCAATTATTACTGTTCAAGGCTAGTGCTTTACCCCTATTTTCTGAATGGAGAGATAAGAAAGACCTTTCTGAGTAAAAAAGCGGGAAATCGCAATTATGAAATAAGAATGCATGTTTGAATGTAATCGCAAAATTATATCGACTATTAAGAAGTTGTAAAACTCGCAACGGATCTATTTAAAGTGATAAGCACAAAAACCGTGAGGTAAAAAAATAAAAAAAGGAAAGGTGTATTTTGATCATTATAATGAATTAAGAAAGAAAATTAGCCTCGCCATTTTTTTCTAGTTTCGAGATTGAAAAAAATCTCAAAGTCTCTTTTTCATTCCCAAAAATATTTTTAAAACACCGCACATCCAAACACTATGCTTATGCGAGATTAAAAGTGGTATTATATCGTAGAGTGGCATCAGGAAAGATTTTTATAGACAGAAGAAAATATAGCTCACATCTTCGATTTTCCAACCTTAGAAGATTCATATTTAAGAGTGTTATGTTGAATGCAATTGATAATTTCAAAATTCAAATTTCTTTTATTTTATAGTATTTTTTAAATAAATGAATGTGTACGATTCTAGTCATGATGCCACTGAATTTGTCGAAGAGTCCACAATATTGCAAATCTTGTATATCGACAATTCTCAAATGTACAGTATTATTTCGTATTTTATTCTTCGATTTAAGATAATCTAATGTTACATCACTAAAGACAATATAATATAATTACTATACAATGAAAATCCGACAGACGTAGTTCTGTACATAAAAAATACACTCGTTATTAGAAACAATGAAAAATGTTCGTTTATATACCCTTTCCAAATCATCCATTTAAATTTCACGCTTTTACTTTTCAACAATTATTAGTTAATTAAAAGTAAATAATTAATTAACAATTAAATCTTCAAAAATTATTACCACATGTCGTTTTGTGACTAAAAGCTAAACCTTTTAGAATTTGAATGTTAAGTTTCTAACAAAGGAAGAAGCAGATAAGTAAAAATATTATGAAACAATAAAAGTAAAATTTAATTTCTGTGAAAATTATTAATTTACATCAATTGTATTTTCAATTGCTTGTGATATCATATACGATTTATCTTCATCTTTATCTATCTTTATCTAACATTGATTCTCCCAACACAAACTCTCTCTCGTCGTTCTAATTATCAATTAAAATGACGACAGTAGAGCATCACGTGTCAAAATTTCAGTTCACTGAATGTTCTTTAATGTTTAGCGAAGTTGGCACGATTTTTCATTTAAAATCTATCTATCGAATGAGGAAGACGAGAATGTCTGTGACAATCGGTAGGAACCGACATCGGGAACAGAATGAAAATCGAACGGCTTTTCCAGAAGTGATTAATGGAAAAATAAATACAGAAAAATTTCTCGCCGCCTCTCAAGAAGTTGGAAGATTAATTGGTAAGTGTCACAAGTGCGAAAGTAACCACAACATTTTTAAACTCAATTGAATTGGTCAAGGGCCAAAGAACAATTTAATTCCTAAAATTTCAAAAATTCTGAAAACAAGATTAACTTTTCGACTCTAGAGTAAAAGATCAATTTAGCCATTCTCAATTTTTGAAAACTGAAATTGAAAAGAAACTTATGATATAATTAAAGTATCAACTAAATATTTGCTTCAATTTCAGAAAAATTTGGCAAACTATTTGCTCCGGTGAAGTTTGATATGCAACAAAATATCGACGTGAGTACAGAATTCTAGATTAAATATAATTATAAGTAATCAAACAAATGAACATGCATAAAATCCTACAGAAATTAAGTACAAAGTATAATTCTGATAAAGAGAGTTACTGCACGTTACAAGATATGATATTAGCAGAAAAATGTTCTGGGGACAACGTAACTGCGACTGAAGCATTACTGTGGTTAAGAAGGTAAACTACTTGTAATATTCATAGTTCAAAGATATCAAAGAAGAGAAGAAAATAAAGGAATCGAAAATCTAATTTTCTATTAAATTCTATAATTACAGGGGCTTGCACATGATCCTATTATTTTTTGAGAAAATAGTTGAGGATTACAAAAATGGAAGAATCAATGAAGATCTGATAGCCTGCTTAAAAAAATCATACAAAGAATCGTTAGAACCTTACCACGGTTGGATGGCACAACAATTATTTGGTGTAGGTATTTTCATGAGTCAACAAATTATTCAATAAAAAAAAATGATTATATTCGATTCTTTTTTTCAGTTGTTAGCACGCATGGTGCCCACAAGAACACAATTGATGCAAGTTCTTACAAATGGTCATGAAGATAAAGAAGACGAGATTTTACGTAACATGGATGCACTCACGAAAGGATTAAAAAATAACATAATTGCCCTCCAAATATTCTACGACCTACACAATTTAAACAGCGATAATCGAGTATAATATTAGCAAAATTTAATTTTTATACATTTATAAAAAACGACAATGCTTATAATTGAGAGCAGCTCAAAAAATATTTAGAATACTTTTTAAAGCCGGGTTATTTATAATTCAATTTATTTAATTTATAATTTATAATCTATAATTTACATTCTATCGTTATTTTTTGGTTTTCATTTGGAGGTTTTTTATGAGGATTAACGAATCGTAGATAGCTTATATATTTTTTATTGAAATAAATTCCTGTTATATTAATTTACATATTCAAGATTGTCTTTTTATAGAAGACGTATAAGTAATTAAATATATTTTTGGTACAAAAGTGAGCTCATTGGACGGATTTAACTTAAATCTTCGGTTTTTAATCATTTTTATTCTTAATCCTATCTTAGTTTATATTAATATCCAGTTAAATATTTCAGATTTTTCAATTACTCTTTTCAGTCTATTTTATCGTCGACTCCATACAATTGAGCCATGTAAAATCTTTTCGCGTGAGATTCTGCTAAATTTCTCAAAGCAATAGTTCCCGTCACGATTTCTAAGAGTAGAAAAAAAAATGCTAAGCCGTTGGTTATTTTTTCACTCAATTCTGGAATTGTTTTTTTATCGAAAAGAAGAAACAATTCAAGAGGAAGTTGCAGTAGAGTTGATATTAACCAAAAGCTGGCTAACTCAGGAATCTGCAATTTTAAATTAAGAGAGTTATACAAATTATTCCCTTTTACATATTAATTTTCTTGTTATTTGTATTTTATATTTAGCATTATATGTTTAAATATATACTTTTACTGCTAAATTTCCCAAGTATCCTAAATATAATCTGGCACCTTCTAAAACCGAGACGGCTATAAAAACGGCAACTGTTATGAACTGATAGACGTCACTTAACTTGTAGTACTGAAAAAATTGATATAATTATTTATTGCTTTTTTTGTCCCTTAATCCACTTAAAAAAAAATAAAACTATTATGTAAGGAAAGATATTACCTTCGCGTCTAAATTACATAGAAGGATCCAAACCCAGATTGGATATAACCAAACATTGAAATACAAAGCCATTTGTAATGGCAAATTAGCTTTAACTTCAATTCCTAAAAGAACAAGATTTTTCAGTAGGAAGAATTAAATCAAAGGATGTGGAAGTGATCCGAAATTCTAGATATTTAAATTCACTTTTTGATTTATAATTAAAAACTAGTATAAAACTATAAAATCCACAAAGCGAATAAAAAATCTTCCATCCAACGCTGCTTACATTTAGTTTTAAAAAGGGACTAATTTTATGCAAAAGGAAATTGGAAGATTATAAATAGTATTGTTTATGTTTTATCAGAAAATTAATTTTCAAGGCTTTGATGTAAGAATATAGGTAAAAGGCTACGAAGTGTCAGATTTGTATAGGTTATGTAATATAAAACTGACACTTACCGATATCAAAAAACTCTTTTTTACGCTCATGATAAACTAAACCGGGAAAAATACGATCAGAGGCAGTCACAACAGAGGATTTCCACATTTTTAACAATTGGAAATTTGTTCAATAACATATAAAACACTTTTGTTTACGCTTATATGTCAAATGATTTAAAATTTTAAACGCTGAATCTGGCGGACAAATTGGAATAACGAAAATTATGGAAAATTGTACTTCAATTTTCTTATGTTTATTAAAATTAAAATAACTAAACTACTCTCTGCTGAAGGGACTTGAAGACAAGTAACGTTGGTAACATAGTATGACATAGTAACAACAAAGATCTTTGGTAGCCATAACAATGACAAACAAAAAAACTGGCGGTAAATGGAGCTGGTGTGGGTTGTCATGGGGGAATCCTGAAGTTAAGGTATTATACCAGATTATACTATATTTAGATATTATGGAGTATGGAGTACGGACGTATAATAACAACAATCGCCACTAGGGCACGTTCTAGTTTTTTCGACCTTGTATCCGTTGTATCTCTCTCATCGTCATTTTCACTTCCCTTCGAGAGAGAGAGATATAAATCGATAAATGAGACTTGACAGTTGAGACCAGTGTTTAAGACTATCGAGAAAGGCACATTTGAATGGATATCGTTCAAAATACTTCAGATTGTTTACATTCTTTTTATAAACTTTCATTTTTGCATTTAGTACGAAAAAATCTTTGAAATAGGATTTCGAACGACCGTGAAATGAGTTAGAACCGATATGACATTTTAGCCCTGAATTATATTATATTATATTTTAGATGATGACGAAAATAAGAAGATTTGGAATATTGGCGGCCTAAAGACCTAAAAACTACATAAATATCAAATATATAGGCTTAAAAAGTTTTAAGCAGGCTTATATTTTATAAATGGTGTTGCCATGTGCTTAAAGGTTATGGTTATGTTAATTTTATTATGCGTTCCGTAATATTGAAATGTAATCATATTTATTTTATATTGTATAATATAATAATGAACGGCTTTTGTTTAATACAACAAAATTATTTTATCGGTTATTAAATAAATAACTTTTATGCTATTTTCATTTCAGATCTAAGAAGATGAATTTCAGACCTGTACGACCAATTTTAAAGTTTGAAATTGCAGAATATTCTCTGCATCTAAACAAATTGTTTAATGATTTAATCTTGAAACTTTTTAATTAGACCAAACATCTATCCTGAAATTCAAACTCCTCATTTTACTATACAAATATTATATAATTAGAAATTGTTTCGCCCTGTACCGTTACTCAATTTTTAAATATAATAATTCTAATATTTGTTGAATAAACTGAAGAAATGGAATTTTGAGATAAAAACTTTTATGCAACACCCTTCAATTATAATTAACAAAAAAAGAAAATTGTCACACGTTTAAAAATTTGAATTCATCGTTAATAATTCAAATATGAAACAGACAATAGCTATCGATAGTGAGTTCCTTTACACTGAGTTGTTGATCACGGACGACGCATTGAGCAAGAAAAAAGAGCTAATTTTAATTAAAGATTGCGCATTCGTTGATTTATTTTCGATTCTTTTGATCTTGACCTGTTCATCGACAGTCGATGATGCACGATTGCTACAGGTGACGAAGAAACTAACAGTAATGCTCGAAGGCGTTTGATCGTCTCGGTTTTACCGAACAGAGCTCAAGCAAAGTGCTCTAGTTGATATTGAAAGGAGTAGTTTCTGGAAAATTCAGAATATTTAAAATCTACCGCATATGAAAGTCATATAGACATACTTTTAAAAAGATTTTCAGTCATAAATTGTCAGTTCAATTTATAGTGTCTCATGTTATTCCCGTATTGAAGCGAATCCCCTACTTGCAAGAATGGCAGCCTCTCAGGTAAGAAATGATTTCCTACTTTCTTATAATTTTCTAATGTATTAACATGACGATAAACTGATTTCTATTTTTATATCTTACAGATTGATAAGGTTTTGGAAATATATAAGACCCTCTCTCAAAATCCTACGATAATCAAAGCTAGAATTACATCGATAGCGAGGAACGGAATTACTGTTCAGAGTAACTGGGCTCAAAAAAATTTAGAGAGACACTCTAAACAAAGATTCATTCAAGACTTCAGCCTCGATGCTGAACTTAATCCTCTTGTCGAAAGCTTTCCTGTCGATGTCTCGAGCGAGTATGTGATTTTATTTTTTTTTTAGAAGGAATTATGATTATTAGTCGAGATTTGATTTTAACAAAATTTTACTTTTTATAGGATTCTAAGTGCTTTCACAGAAGACGAAAGACACAAGGCAATTTTGAGGCTAGTAACAACAAACAACGTTACCAAACAATTTATAGAAATCTGGGATAGGCAACACCTTGTAAAAAACTACGATCTATCAATTTATGATGTCCATGGAGATATTTACACAGATAGTACGTATGCTAATAAAATTGATAAACTAAATAAGATCTAAATGTCATTCCTAGCTAAAATAATAATTAATAATACATTATTTTCTCTATAGCCGAGTTTCATTCGTTTACATTCTCACCGGATAGAAATAAACTGCTTTACGTTGCTGAAAAGAAGCTTCAGAAATGCGAGCCATTCTACAAATCGAAAACTCGAGAAAAGAGGGAAAAGGAAGTACTCGAAATGGAAGATATATCAAGGGTAAATTATTTAAAGAGTTGTCAATAATGAAAATGTATTACAGGTTTCGAACTGCTTTAATTAAATCACTCTCGTAATTTTCTAATTTTGAAGGCTCCTAATTTAGGTTAATTAGATTTTTATTCGGTTTGATTCTATCCTATTCAAAACTGTTAAATTTAAAACTGTTTTCATACATTTTTTGTAGAGCGTTTCTGATTGGAAATTTTAACCGAATTTTATCTAATTAAATTGAATCGAAGCTTACAATTAAAAATGTGTCTAATTCTGGATTACAGGGAAATGAATATGTTTATAAACCTCACTGGGGTGAAAAACTAGCCGGGAAACACCAATCTGTGATTGTGGTGCTGGACATAGTGGAGGACACGATCAAAGTGAATCCTTTCATTCCGGAGGAATATTTTGTAGGCCAAGTGACCTGGACACCGAATGGTGAATATTTCGTTGGAGTTATATGGAAACGCGAGCTCAGATATTTAGGATTAACTGGCTGCACAAATAGACCTTCCTGGATCTTCCTTTTAAAAACTTCCGAGCTCCGTAAGAAAATAAATTAAAAATATAATATTACTTTAACTATACATCATATCAAAATATATCATTTTTATGCGCTTTTAAATTTAGGAAAAATATCAACCGAAGGTTGTTCTGCTCGATCTCCACGTTTCAGTCCTGATGGTAAAACTCTCGTTTGGTTGGAACGAGATTTAAGTAATGCACATCATCAATGCCATAGACTAATGCGTGTCAAATGGGAGACTGACGAAAAAGTAAACCCCCAAATTATTTACAATCGGAGTATTTTTTTTCAGTAAATATAGTTTTTATCTTTAATCACTTTCCAGACTGATATGCTGATCGACGTCGTACCTGTGTGTAAAACTATCGCTAACGAGAAAAAGTTTTACGGTTTGTACAACACGAATTTGTCCCGTCGTTGCTTTAGTAACGATTCTCAATACGTCTTCGTAAGCAGTCCCCAGCGAAGTACCATTAAATCCTACATGGTGAATGTTGGTAAGATATCAAAGAACTAATGTGGCAAATAAGTGGACACTTGAGAGACAACTAAATCAGATCTAACATTAAAAAGTTCTAATTTAAATTAATTTTGTCTACAGAGACAAAGGTCATCGTAGAAATCCAGAACGATGACAGCAGTTTAGAAATTCTAGATGTAAGGAAGAATAGACTTGTTTTAATGAGAACCTCCATGATCCACCCCCCTCGATTAGTCGTCGGCAAATTCGACCCTCAAGTTGAAGCTTCGGAACTTCCGAATTTACACTTATTAGAAATTACCGCACCACTCGTTATGCCAGAGGGAATTGAAGATCTCTTGATAGAGAATACAGACTATGAGTATAATACCAATGAGGAAGTCAGTAAGTCATAATTAAAAATATCCTTTACCTCTGAAATTATAAAGTCGCACAAACCGATAGAATCTAAAAAGAGACTACACGAAATAAAATGGTATGCATTCCATCAATATTTTTCAGAGGAATTCAACTTCACCTACTTCGGAAAAAAGAGCGGTGAAGATAAATCTACACCTTGGATTCTTATGCTTCATGGTGGACCGCACTCAAATTACGTTAATTATTTCTCCACGGAATGTGCTATTTTAGCTCTTCTAGGTGAAAATTTAAGAAAATTTGTGCTTAATCCCTCTTTAATGAACTATTATTTAATGTAAAACTTTATGTTTTTCAGGTTTTGCTATTGTCAGAGTAAATTATCGCGGCTCCACAGGCATGGGTTCAAAAAATGTTGAGTATATTCAAGGAAAAGTAGGAGAAATAGACGTTCTCGATTGCGTCACTGCTACTCACGAAGCTGTAAAAAAATATCCGTGGCTTGATCCAGAATATGTAGGACTTAGCGGAGGATCCTTTGGAGGTTTCCTTGTTGCACATCTTTGTTCTAAATATGCCGTAAGTCTCGAAATTCGCCCAGATTTATATTCCTTTTGTTTTAAGATTAAATTTTCCATTAATTTTTGTATGAATTGTTCATTGAATTGTCTTTTATTCTAGAATCTCTACAAAGCAGTTGTGTTAAAGAATCCGGTCGTTGACATCGCAGCGATGTACACGATAACTGATATCCCAGACTGGTAATCAAAATTATATTAATTTATTGTATCTGTATTATACTTTTAAGAAGCTAATTTTTGTTGCTAAATGTCTCTTTTCTAAAATCTAGGTGTGCAGCCCAAACTGGCACTCCATTCCTCCAAACACTGCCGCCTACAGCAATGGATACAAAGTACTCGGAAATATGCCTGAAAATGTTCAATCACTCACCAATTATTCACGCCGATAAAGTTAAGGCTCCGACTTTGCTTCTCTTGGGATCAAAGGATCAACGAATTCCTTTCTATCAAGGGAAACTTTGGCATAGTCGTCTCATAGCCAACAAAGTGAAGACCAAGTAAGTCCAAGATAAATAAAAATCTCCAGAATTAAAAATTTAATTACGGAAACTAAATTGAAATACTTGATTATTTCAGGATGTTGATTTATGACGACAATCACTCTTTAATGAATGATCCTGTCGAGATGGATTATATTATAAATGGAGCGCTCTGGCTCATGGAACACAATTCGACCTTCATTCCAGGAGAAGAACCGGATGTCGCTGTGACCGAGACTGCTCCAGAGGATCAAGAACAGCAAGAAGAAAAAGCTGAAGATAAACCCCTAGAAAAAGTGGAGAAGAAGGAAGAAAAGAAAGAGAAGAAAGAAGAGAAAATAGAAGAGAAAAAGGAAGAAAAGAAGCCAGAAAAAAAGCCAGAAAAAAAAGAGAAGAAAGTGGCGAAGAAATAGAGATATCATTTACCCTATATTATCATACATTCATGCGTGCATTAAAATACATACGATGGACTATTTTTATTTTCAACATTCTTTATATGGAATATACACACTTTGCCTCGAGTGAGGAAGGGATGTAAAGACTTTACTAATAAATTTAACTGACAATTTAAAAATGGAATATTTCCCGTTTTCTTCCTGTTTACGAAATCTACTCTTTATATAGTTTATAGTCTTCTATAATTATATTGAAACTAATTTTTCCGAAAGCATATGCATATTTCAATAGTTCGGACCATTATTCTAGGTCTTATCTAGCGACAAAATAAACTTTAAAAAGGGAATTACTCTTGCTTACTCTTCATATAGTTGTGCCTGCTGTGCCTCTTGATATCCACATTTATACCAACACCTCGAAATCTTGATAATCCCAATTGGCTCACTTGAATACACTGCACAGCGTAGAATGAGGCATAAATTTCGAAAGAAATATTTAAGTCAACTAATAGCAGTCAAATTCTTTCAGTAAAAAGATTTTTAATTTTGTAATAATCAAAGAAGCTTTTTTTACAAGTAGTTTTAATCTGAAAATATTTTCATTGTGAATTTAGGTGGAAATGAAATTTGAAAAAATTCATCTAGGCCTTAATATTTTACAAAAATAACGAGAAATTAATTATATTAAATTTATGAGAAATGTTTATAAGAAATGTATGCCTCGATTCACCGAATAATTTTTTAATTCGAACAACACATACCTGGAAAATATTTTCCCAATTGATCCATGATATATATATACAGTTATTCTTTTACAAAAACACGTTATCACTATAAAGAAAGGATAAATCTTTGGAACTTGTTTATCAAAAATCAACGCAAATTCACTTCAATTGATAGAATTTAGGTAATCGAATTTGATTGAAAACTGATGACTGCTGATGATGAAAATTATCCTTTTTCGAGCAAAAATCTCACAATCGAACGCACTTTGACCGTTGCAACAAATCTATAGGTCTATATACAGTTTCGCCAACGGATGATTTGAATTCTAATTCGAATTTTCTATTGCATTTTTAGAAAGAGAGAGAATTATAATTCATACCTCAAATTTGCAAGTGTGCATCTGGCGGTAAAATTTAAACAGAGGCGAAATCCTAAATTTTTATTTTAAAGAATACATATTTTCAATAGAATAAAATGATTAAAATGCTTCTATCCTCAAAATAGGGATATGTTAAAAAATAAGACATAATATTCAGTCATTGTGCATGTATATTTAAACAATATTTTATACCTATATATACAAAACATTACACTCAAATCGTTTCATATATTCATAAAACTTCCACGTTTATTACTTGTGCACAAAGTGTACATGTTTGGTCCCTTCTTTTGTTTACGTATGAAGCTATATATAAGATCTATAAAACATGAAACCCTCCGAGTATATAAATTAAGTAAAAGCATTGTTTAGTAAAAAATATAGATACAACGAAATTCACGTGTCTATATTACTAAACATTGCAAATTTTTTTAAACGGGTGTACTATTTTGAAAAAGCTACTTTATCCTGACTTCAAAATCTAAATTAAATCACAACTTTTAAAATTCGTACTCGTAAATCGAGAGTATATCGTCTGAATACTTTATAAGCAAATTTCCTCGAGAAACTCGATTTTCAGTCGAAAATATTTACTAGCACCCTCTTATCACATATTTTAATGGACGTATGTATTTTGATATATTCTACTGAGAATTCGGCTGTCTCGTAAATAGGAATTATATATACAAAAATATTCTATTCACATCTCCGCACAATCTCTTACAGTACTTAAAACACAACATACATTCTCACACATTCTTAATTCTAGAGTAGAAAATGAGATTAAGTTTTGGCTGTGAGAGGAAAACTCTACAGACAATTAATTGGAGAGTCTAATCAATAATATTATTGCTAAAGCGTCGTTGAATCGTCTTAAAAAATAAAAAAAAATTGTATTCTACGGAAATAGTGTAAAAATGCATTTGCTCTCAAAATTTGGCATCAACTATTATTATTTATATACAAATGAAGCATGTTTTGAAGATATAGATTTCAAAAGATGCTTCAAGTGTCTTTAAATCTTCATCTATTATCTTCTAAGCTGAAACATATGAATATAATTTTGAATTCAAGTTTAATCTCGATTAGAGGAATCGAGTATTTTTTTAGTAAATAAATTATTAGGGAAATAGTTCACGCGCATTATATTCGATTACGTGCTTGCCGTATTTGACTGTTCAGGGAAAAGCGAATCGTAGCTGGGTGGCAAATCCTTATTAGGCATTCCAGAATGCACTGCTATTTCTAACATTGGGGCCGTTGGTGCCGAGGAAGCGGTTACTCGAACCACATCTAAATTCGAACTTGGTCTCGTAATATTTGGTCCAGCACAGTCCGAGGACCAACAAAGTTTTTTATGTTTCTTGCAAATCCAGAGGCATGCGACGAATATAATAAAAGAGAGGAAAATCGTCGTCACAGCGCCGATCGTAACTTTCGTTCCTGTTCCGTCATTTTCTAAACTGCGCACACATTCCCTTTCGTCATCGCAATCTTTTATCGCACAATTCTGGTATCTATCGCAGATGTAGTCTTTCCAAATACAAAAGTCCTCCGTAACATGGCGGTAATTTTTTCTGTCAACGTTAGAACATCCTGTAAAAATGTAACTAACGGTTAATATTTAGTTGAGAATAAAATATTTATTAATACTATAAGATGTTCGACTGAATTTTTAACCTCAAGATTTAATAATCAACAAATATATTTTATCGCTCTATAGAGTTACTCTTTTATAAAATTGAAGCGTTTCAACAGAGCGAAAAAATATTTAATTATAATGTTTGTTAAGTAAAGTGAAGAAATCGAATTTTGAGATTGTAAGTTGGATCCGACGCCGTTAATATGAGGTTGAGTAATAAGATTCTAAACGTACTGTTATATGGAGTATAAACGATGGTTATGCTTAGAAACTCGGATTGCTTCGTTGGCTCAGAAGAAATTAAGATTCGAGTTTCTATACTACCACGAGGATCATATTCTGAGTATTGTTGATGTGGTGTTTCTGATTCGTTTGTCTTTCTATCCATCTCACCACACCATTGTTCTGACCAGCTGCCTTTCTCTCTCTTAAACTGAAAACAAAGAAGAATTTGAATGTCATATTATAAATCTATATACTTACAAAGCAAACAAATATCTGTGATTATTAATTTGAAGGTTAATCATTTTACTATACCTGAATGTAATCCAAACATCCTCCTTCTTCATTTCTTCGCAATTTCATACTCTGAATGACAGCAAACAAACCTTCTTCATTATTTTTTGTTTTGACTGTGAAATTGCATTTTTTATTAGTGATCAGTTCAGTTCCATGATGGATTGGATTATAGGATTTGACAATAACGGCAGAACTCTCCAAATTACTTATTTTTACACCTTCAGCCTTTTTTAAAGGATGACAAATCTCTTCTTGCTCGAGAGAACCTATAACCAAATAAGAATATAGGTTAAAAAACACATGTAATTTTTACATCGAATTTTCAAAGTATGCAGTTTTCTCAAGTCCTGGAAAATTACTTACAGACTTTATAGTGCCCTTCAACATCACACGACTGTTTATGGAAAGCTGCTTCAGAAAAAGCAATTGTCAAAAGAAACGAAATATAAATAAAGTTTGTTACGTGGAGTGCCATTTTCAACAAACTGTCATAAATATTCCATGTAAACACTAAATATAGCTTAAACTGATTCAAGACCAATATATTTGTGCGTGTCGAATATGTTGTGAGGAATTATTGATATGAGGTTGTCTAGCTTTTATCACAAACGATTCATTAATTAAAAAATGCTACACGTCCCACCTCTGTGAAAGGATATCGCTTCCTTCCGTAGGAAACTCAGAACAACTTAGAAAAACTGACTGCAGTCTGCAATGCCCTGCAATTCTGCAAGCTGCACCAGGGCCCAGGTCACCAGCCGCCAGCACAGAATTAGTGAGAAAAGTGAGCAGTGAGCACGCACACCAATTACCAGTTGAGTCTGCCACTCTACAGTGGAAATATGTAAACAGCACAAATGCAATAAAAAGGCACCAATCAGAATGATTTTTTCTCCGAACAGCAATTTTTATTCGTAGTTTTCCTTTAGAACCTCAGGGACGTGTATTAAGTTGGATTAGAAATAACCAAACAACTTGTTAAAAAAAGTGCTCATTATTGAAAATAAGTAGTCAACCCACAAATTAATTTAATAATAAAAATCTTAGAAATTATTTAAATTATTTGAAGGTATATCATGATTTTTAAGCATTTTTTGTATGCTCCTGATTTTTTAAAATCTTAATACATACGCTCTTGAAAATGAGATGAGATTTGCGTGCATTTTAAAATTCTATCTTTTAATGACGCATTTTTTTTCCTAAAAATGATTTCCTTGTTCTAAGAACTAATTGATGAACTAAAACTGATGATTCAGTAAGATTAATTTTTTATTTTAAAGTTGCTGATTTTTTTTAAATTATAGCTTATTATGATCTTTTTCAATAAAAAATATAAAATTTAAGAACAATTGACTATGAAATCAGTTTTGAGAATTCGAATACAATTTCAGATCGCAGTTTTCAAAATGATTGATTGCAACTCTGACACCAATGTCAAAATTCAAACTCTCCATGTGGATTTTGGAAAAGTGGAAATTGGCTGCACAGCTGTTAGAACAATCAAGATTTCAAACCAAAGTAATGTACGTTCAAGAAAATATATTGCAAATTATAAAAGGATTTTCATAAAACATAAAAATAATTTTTTATCAATCTAACTTTTAATTCTTTGACTGTATCAATATTTTGTAATTTAGATCGATCAATCATACGAAGTTCAGAGAGACTTAATAACTAATCCTTTGGATTATGTTTTTAATTTTAAAGAATACTTTTGGACCTTATCTCCTGGATGTGAATATGCCTGCGACATAAGTTATCGACCTATTGAAGCTTTCTGTAAAATCACTGATTATTTTACAATAAAAGATGACGATGAAACCTATTCTTATAAAATCGTCGTACAGGGAATCTCCATTGGTAGCTTTTTTAAATAGTTTATTAAAAATGAATTTCATAAATTTAATTAAAAAATTAAAATCTAATTTTTATATTTATACAGGGCCCTGTTTATCGATTTCAAAATCCAGACTTATATTCCACACCTTGGAAGAAAAGGATGAGAAAACAAAGCGATTAAAACTTATCAATGAGTCTATAGTTCCAGCTACTTTTTTTTTCGATTTGGACGAAAATCAATCTCCCTTTAAATTAAGTTTAACAAATGGCACTATAAAACCATCTTCTTTTATTTACTTAAATATTTCCTTTGTGCCTTTTGCCCCCGGAATTCATGTCAATTACCTGCCTTGTTTAATCTTAAACCACGTAAGATAATTTTCGAAATTAAAATAATAAAATACCAAAATATATTAATCTATTGATATCAGTAAAAACTTTAATTTAGAACCCAATCATCGTAGAATTATATGGATACTCTGGATCGGTATATTCTAGCAAAAAAGAATTTTTTCAAGAAATTTTAAAAAGTCCTCTGCCAAAACTTAATAGCTATGAAGGCTACATGTCTGATGTAACTAATATTCGAAGAGGAAATACACCTTTAATTTCCTTATCGAATAATTATATCAATTTTGGGCAAGCATCACTTGGATCAGAAAATTCTATAAGAAGAATTCCGCAAACTGTCTGTTTCTATAATCAC
The DNA here is from genome assembly GCA_032275145.1 of Synergus laeviventris. Classification (NCBI taxonomy): domain Eukaryota; kingdom Metazoa; phylum Arthropoda; class Insecta; order Hymenoptera; family Cynipidae; genus Synergus; species Synergus laeviventris. The sequence continues at coordinate 5,347,431 of JAUESI010000029.1, forward strand.
ACTAATTCAAATGTTCTTGTGATTTTTGAAGATAGTAAGCTAAGTCTATTAAATTAAGGGTGCTGGAAATTGAATTTTGCGGATAAGAACTTGGATTCAATGTCCTTAACTTAAAAATAAATATCACTTTGCAGTTGCCTCCGGTGTTTTTAAAATAAATCCTCATGGTGCTCAAGTTGGTAGCAAGAAATCTTACATTTTCGAAGTCCGTTTCGATCCTGTAGAAGAAACATCTCTTTATTCTCAAGAAATTTTAGTAAAGGCCTTTAGAAAACCTGTAGAAGTTTCTTCATTTTGTCAAGCGATCCCAACTCAATCGACGATTCCTTTGATCACATCCATAAGAATGATTGGTGAACAACATTTATAACTGCAAACAAAAAATATTTAAAAACCTAATTTCTTTTATAAAATAATAGGGCATTCATTTCCTATGGGATCAAAAGGCTGGACTGCTCATTATCAAGTTCCTCAAACTGTAATATTGCCAGCTTGCATCCCAGCAATTCCAGCTTATACATCATTTTTAATTAGGAAATTAGAGGGTTCGATGCCTCTCATGTTTCGTTTTATTCCTCCAGAAGTCAGTAATTTCACAGTCAAACCGATTTTGGGAATAATTAACAAGTAAATTATTTTTTAAAAGTATAAACTAAATTAAAATGAGTAATTTATAGTTTTAGCTTCACTTTTAAAATTATTAACTTCTGTTATATTTAAGAGACTATCAAATAGTTACTGTCGAGATATTTCCTGAAACTGAGGGCGAAAATTTATACTTTGAACGCTGGGCTCTTCAATTTAATGGTTGCAAGAAAACAGAAGTGTACATTGATTTTAAAGCATTTGCTGAATATCCGAATGTCAGTTTTGAAATTGAAAATCAGGTCGAATTTGATCCTACTTTTCCTGGCACTAGTCGATCTCGTCTAGTCTCAATGAGAAATACCACTCGACATTGTATAAAGTGATTATTTAATTTTATTTAAACCCAAGATAAGATAAGATAAGATAAAAATTAATTAATTTCAATAATCTCTAGATTTTACTTTCCTCACACACCGAAGGAACTGAAAATTAAGTACGATAATGACATCATTCATCCAAATGAAATTCTTTCACACGAATGGCTTTTCAGTCCCACTGAATCTAGATATTACGATTTCACTCTTGATTGCACAGTTACTGTTCTTGATCATGAGAATTTAGAAATAAATTCTTTAAGCAGAAATATTGAAATTTATGTATCAGGCATTGGTGAACAAGGAACACTTCTAGTAATTTCAAATTTTAAAATAACATTTCTCAGTAATAAATTAGTGTATAGAACTTCTTTAATATTTTATTTAATTTATAGGCGATACCGAACGAACTTAATTTCGAAGAACTGGCCTTTCGAAATTCAAAATCTCTAAGTTTTCATCTTTTCAACTTTAGTCGAGTAGCCATTCATTTTGAACTGTCTTTTAAACATCGAAACTGGCCAGTCGGATCTCTCAAAAGAGACGTAAAAATTTATCCAACAATAGGAACAATACTTCCTCAAGAAAACAAAAAAATTGAAGTAACGATAACTCCCCAAGAAGATGGATTTTACGAATTTTTTATCCAGTATTCTATAAAATTGGACTCAGGACGAGAAGGTTCAATTTTGAAAGTTGAACCAAAAGAAATCTGCACGGTTAATTGCATGAGTGTCTATCCCACTTTTAACGTAGGTACAATTTCATCTGAAAAATAAATTGAATTAGGTTTTTCCTGATTTAAACAAATTTTAATAAATAGATAGAAGATTTATTATACTATGGAACGGGAGCTGGCGTTAGTAAAGTTTCCCTCTGGAAGTTAATGCAAATCAATAAGTAGGTTACAATCAAGATTGAAACGTATTTGAAAATTAAAATTAAAATTAATAAAAATGAATTGAATTTTCCTATAGGTTCAACAAAATATTAAAAGACTTGCAACCCAATTCTAACCAAACTTTAAATATGAATTTTCCGGTCTTCACGGCACATAATGAACCTCTTCGTGTAGAATTATTAATAATTAATCCACACATGGTTCAAGTTTCGTGGACCTTAAAAAGAATTAAACTCTGTTCTTGTGGAAGAAAGTACAAAACTAGAAGTTTTTCCTTTCAAAGTGAAAGATACGATTGTCCTCACCGGGAAGTTTGCAATATTTTCCCAAAATCTGGAACACTAAAGGTAGAATGTTTAATTCTCAAAATATTTTATGAACATTTTATTTGTTATATTGGTTAAGAAATTTAATGCTAGCCAAGGGAAGAGGCAAGACTCTCGATAGAAATGAAATATAACTTATTGGGTACAACCGAACTCCAGTGGGATTTATTTTTCGAAGAAGATAGGCGTCTTACTTTGAAAACAAAAGTCAGAGCTCTTTCGGAAAATGAAGAAGAGATTATTTTTTTCCAAGAACCACCTTTAAGATTCGATAGTATTTATATTGGGGATTTCAATCCTATAAATCAGGCAAGAATGAAAAATTCTATATCTTAAGAATTAATAGTAACTAATTATTATTAAGATTATTATAATATCATAAAAATGAATTTTATAGATGTGCTGGATATATAATTGTTCCAACCGCGAAATATCTTATCATTTGGACATGGAAACTTTAAATAAAATCAATGAAAAATTTGGTGGGCCAATTTTTTCTTGTTTAAATCCTTCCGGTTCATTAAAAGGGAAAACTCATTATCCTATTATTTTTAAATACCATCCCAGACAGTTGCAAGAATACAATGTAAGATTGCATTAATTAAAATTTATTCGTTTTCAAATCAGTTCACTAATAGTTAGTAAATATGTTAATAAATCCAATTTACTGAATTTTAAAGATAAGAATTCCAATAATGCTCGGAAAAAGAAAAACAGAATTGATTCTAAAAGGGGAGAGTTCTTTAAATCCGACTACAAAAGTCGTGGAAAAAATTTCTCCTTCCAGAGATAAATTCCTGATTCCAGAAGTCCCGGTTCACTTTAATACTGACAGTATTACAATTTCTCCTGTTCCCACAAATTCAACAATTACTAAAATGATTATGATTCACAATCGTCATCCTTATGATGTCCTTGGATATTCTTGGGAAAGGTGAATAATTTTTTATTTTTTTATTTACATTTCTTTAGATGTTTCTGTTTATCATTTTTACTTGGACTAGTTACGAAGTACCAGAAATAATTAAAGCCAAAATTGAACCCTCGGAAGGAAGGATACAACCTTTAAAAATGCAAACTTTTTTGCTAACAGTGTATACCGGTTCTCGACCTTCAAAAATAACTATTTGCCTCACTTGTAAATTTATCAACATGAGTGAAAGACGTCTTTATAAGACAGAAGTATTATCTCAGTTTTCCAAGTCCAAAGAATTAGAAAATGAGTTTGTAATCACCGAAAAAGGCATTCAATACCCGGTACTAATTTTTTAGAAAAATTGTTAAAGTTGCTAGATACAATTGAAAAGTGAAGATTTTGTTAATATTTAACTTTTAATATCCGATTGTAGAAAGACCAAATACTGAATCCGAAGAACATAAAATATCCTGTCCCATTTTATAAAGGACTAACAATTCGAGCCTATGTTTATAGTTCAGAAGATTGTGATTTAAAAGCAGCACTAAAAGAACAATTGAAAATTATGCCACCAGTCGAAATTAAATTACATGAAAATAAAAGAAAAACTTTTAATTCAGAAAAGAGTCTCAATTTTTCTGGTTTCATTTTAGAATGCATGATATGGTAATAATTAATATTAAAGAAATCAGATAGTTTTTTAGATTGATAAATATATTTGCAACTTTCAGGGATATTTTAAACAGTAAGATCTTTCAAAATACCATGCAAGAGATTGCACTTCATCCACAAAATATAAAGTACTCTCAAATAGTAATGGATCCGATCGAAAGAAAAAAATTAATACAGAAATCAAACGTTAGACCCCCAAAAAGAATAATCGAGATGCTACTGCAAAGAGTGAGTTTTTTAAAATTATAAAATATTTCGTAATTCTGTGATACGAATTTGTCTTAATGAACATCAACTTTTTAGATAATATTCATAATAGTGCACGAAGAATTTGTGCTCGATACAAATCATTTAATGCAGCCATCAGATATTAGACAGCTCACTTACAAGAAAATATCTACAAGCTTGCAAGTTGACCACATGAAACATTCTTCTAATCGATCGAGTAATTTATAAGTTTTTGTGATAATCAGAAATCCTTTTAAATAAAATATATTTAAGAAATTTATTAAATAACTAAGCCAACATTATCTGCCTTCCTGTTCATAGGGATCAGGAATTCTTTTAAACACAGCCAGAAACTTATCACCTTTGTTCCTTGTTACTTTCTGTCCCTCTTCTGTACTCTCGTACAATTTTTCAACAATTGGATCCGATTTCTGCAAAAATAATCGAAGTTTAGATTACTTTACAATTTTAAAACTTGGTATATAGTTAATTAATTTTATATTTACCAAATGATCATCTGGAATTCTTTCAAACAGGGGATGTTCCTCAAAATGCTTAACCATCCACAAGTGCAAATCTTGAACGTCAGTCATCGTATAAACAATTGCCTACACAAACAAATAATGAAGTGGTATATAGCTTTATTTATATCAGAGATCGTCAACTTTATCGCACACCCCAAGGGTACTGCGTACCACAGTTTGGAGAACTCTGCTTTATATTTTACCAAAATATAATTATATTTATAGGTACCTCTTCTGCAAGAATATAACTATATTCTGCTAACAGAGTCTTATTAATGATGCGCCATTTATGTTTTGCTTTTTTGAAATGTGGATCTGGGTAGAGGAAGAACATCTTCTTAAGCTGTGAAATAATGAAAAAGTTTAACAAAAACTTTTTAAAGCCAATAATATAATTAAATTTAGTTAATTAATTATAATTATGTCAAATAATTACCTGTCCTTTATGGAAATAGTTGGGCAGATATTTCATAGCATTGGTCCTCACACAGGCGATATTTTGAAACTGACCAGGATACTGATGTCGTAAAGCAGAAATACGATCCATCACATAATCCGAGACTTTCACCCTGATTTCCATTCCAACAATTAGATTCTCCGGAAACATCGGCGAGAGGGTAACTTTAAAGGAAGTCCAAATAATTCAAACATTATTTTGATTACAGGGTTGAAGTTTCATTAATTATTGATTATCGAAATTATCTTACCGAGTAGCCCACCATATCCACAACCAACGTCAGCGAACTCTACTCGCTTAGTCAGCTTTTTGATCTCAGATTCTTCCTCTGGAGATTCTTTGTACGCTGGGTACAAATTGCTCCAATTCATTCCATCTGCATTTATAGGACTTAAAAGAGAAAGAGTTTTTATTTTTAATCCTTAAATCCTAGATGAAATATAAAAACCTGATATTTTACGAATTTTAAAAATATTTTTCTTGATTTTTTAAAGTTTATCTAATGGATAAGAAAAGAAACCTATTTCTATTCTTGAGAACTAATTTTTTAAGTCGAAAAGAGAACTAGGAATGCAATTAATTATTTTGAATATACTCACTATTCGATGCAATGATCTGCAATAGGGTTGGAATGTGCCCTTTGTCTGTAATATTTCTTCTGGGGTAAAGCCACAGCAGTCATATTTTCATTTGAATTCCGCACAAAAATATCCGAGACCCGGTACTTAACCTCAAAACGCACAAAAGCTCCTCGATCGTTTATCTCTCTCTCCGCTCTCTCCTCTTCGATTGTCTTCGATAAAAACTCTCGACCACGGCACCACGCGGTATTTTTATTTTACACAGCTGATAAAAATACTCCAAAAAGTTATGGGTTTCACATTAAATTAGCCTTCTGCATGCACACGTGCGTTTTTATTTATACTTTTCACGTTTTTTCCTTTCATAAATGCCTGGGTCCCTGGGAGCCTGTAAACGTGTAAACAAGCCAAGAAGTATATAAGTGTGTATATATATACTCTGATATATATAAGGAGAAGAGAATGTAACGTATATTACCGATCTTACCGATCATTGTGACCGAACGTTACCATCGGTTACCATTTCCGAAGGACGTCACCTAGCTGTCATTTTTTCGTATCTAAAATAATATTCATAAAAGCTCGTATAGTTAGAACCATAACAGTTACATATTTATATAGATATATCACATTTCAAAAGGCATGTTTATAAACTCTGATAAACCTAACTATAGGCAGTGCTATAGGAAGAAGAGCTTTTATGTGCTTTTATGAATTTTATTTTAGATTTATCATATTTCATTTGGGGGGAAATTTTGTTTTGAATCGTAAATTCTGAAAAAAATGTACAGATTATAAGTAAGAAATTCGACAAAGAATTAAAAATATAGCTATTATATTATATCTATTATATTATATCTATTATTATATATATTATATTATATTATATATATATATATTATATTAATTATATTATATATTGTACTTTTGGCTCTGCGTAGCCTGTGTGCTCATGCATATAGTAGATTTTACAATTTGTTACACGTAAATCTATTTGAAGAAATGCGAACTCGTAACCAGTATTATATACTCATGATTATACTTATATATGTTTTACTACTATTTTAAATTGGTAATGTATATTATTACCAGTTACCTGTTATTACAGCATATTAGGCAATATTAGGTATTTCACGTTGTGACATAATAATCCAAAATGGCCATACGGTGGTGCATGCATGGGACTGGACTTTATTTTTTTAATATCTTTCTTAAAAAATAATTTCTTAACATTTTAGTATTTGGAAAATAGTTTTAGTTTCTGAAAAGCTATTTAATAAAATAATAAAATAGATACATGTTTTTATTTCGATTTTAATATTTTATTGAATAGTTTTTCAGAAACTAAAACTATTTTCAAAATACTAAAATTATAAAAAATTATTTTTTAAGAAGATATTAAATAAATAAAGTTCAGTCCCATGCATATGCACCAGCTTATGACCATTTTGGATTAATATATTGTCACATATTCTCCAGAAGGAAAATATTCTTGGTAATATTCTTCAGAATATAGCCCAATTTTACATGAACGAGAATTTAATATCTTTCTTTATTTAATTCTTTCCTAGTTGGAGTCATCTCTGTTGGAGTTTAAAAAAGTAGTACGCATAACGACCACAAAGGCGCAACTACACGATTTATCACGATTTATTCCGGAAAACCACGATCAATCTTAAAACTCGAAAAGTCTCGAACTCGACGAACTCGAGTCTGACAGAGAGTGGATGAGTGATGTATAACTTTCTCGCAATTTTAAATGAAATTTTCCTGATTATCGTCAATGATACAATGTAATTTAAGTATATAGTTTAAGTGAAAGAAGGTATGAAAGTTCCGAACTCGCGAGAATTATTCGGTTCGTGACAAAAGTGCGTGAATCCTGAGGAGGACAATCGAGTGACTTATATCTCGTTATCGTCGTCGTCAGGTGAGGTTACAAGTTAATTGAACTTTAAACACTCGACTGGTATAATGACAAATCACAGATTTAACTTTTTTCGTGGTTATCATACAATGTTTTTTATTTAATGTTATAAGATATTTATTTGAATCTGTATATTATGTTTTTCGAGGTTATCTTTTTGTATGTTGCATTGTTTGAAAATAGAATGATTTTACTGCCTTTGCGATTGGTTGTCATCAACTAGGAAGTTTTTTTATAAGGAGATCCTAATCAGATTTATGTAAACTATGGTAAAATTGCTGATGTGCTGCGGATAATTTTATATATAGTCCATATACAAGGACACATTTTTGTGGAAACGATAGTCTTTGTTTCAGCAAGCACGTTTGTACTTACATAAAGAACTTTTAGAACAATAGAATGTTTTTACATTTTGATTCGTTTACGACTTTTATTTTGGAGAAATTGCTATTTTTACGTTACGTTTGATTTAACTTTGTAAATTATATTTTTTAGAAATACTTGAGAATCAAAAACTGTTTTAATGTTGACTGCTTTGACAAGGCTTTTTACATTTTATCCTTATCAAATCAAATGTATTCAAATTGGACTTAACAGACATTAAACTATAAGATAAAAGTTGTAAATTGTTTTTCGCGATGTAGTATATTACACCCATTTTCTATTACGTACATAAGAAATTAATAATTGGTGTTCTTCAAGGATCTATTGTTTTTCTAAATGTTACAACTTTAAAAAAGAGAAAGGACAACTTTAATCTAAAAAAGTTCTGTATTGTAGAAAATAATTCCAGACAGATTCGGTTTCTATGTTACAAGTTCAAAAGATGTAAGATCGATTGAATGTCCTCGAAGACAGACTAAGGATGCATGGATGCATTCCCACGGCGAGAAAAATTGGAGCATGACCTTGAACTGAATAAGTCGGACTAAATTTTTCATGTCTTTTGTTTTCAAAATTCTTGTACACTCCACTTGTTGGAGAGATAAGCGAACCTATAAATCTATTTAGATTTTCCGAACAACTAATTGAATTCGCGTCTCCTCTAAAACAAGTGTCTTTAAATCCATTTTATCTACATTATCAGATTCAGGAATGATAAAATTCCATTGAATCCAGAACTCTAGAGTTTACACTACTAAAATCTTGGAACTACATAGTTTTCTTTATTTCTTGATTCAGACAAGTCATCGAATTGAAATAAGCATTGAATTAAGTTCAGTCTTCAAAAACGCAATTATATAAAATATTCGTATCGTAAATTAAACATTTGTATGTTGCAAGTAAATATCGGAGTAATAAAATTTCTTTTATATTCCACCTACGCAGGCATATTTTTTTTAAGTGGAAGAGTTTTGTTTAAAACTTTTATGTATGGAGATTAAAAATTTTAAATAGAAGTCCTTCGAATCTAAGAATTTGTATAGTTTTTATTTTGAAATAAAAGTTATCTTTCAAGATAAGAATTTGTCCAATATTTTTAAGATTAAAAATATTGTTCTTCTTTGTTATTAACTTTATCAAATATTCATCAATTCTTTGTGACTAATTCTTGAGAGCAGAAAGCATTATTTAAAGAAATACTTTTTGCATAAAACTAAAAGTTCGAAATTTGACCTGAAAATAATCTTTTTGCTTAACGCAAAAACGATTGATATTAAATTTTGTGATTATATGTAGCTTGGATTCAATAGCCTTAAGGCTATAAATATAATTTATTCAAGTCAGCACCTGCTTACACCTGAAATTGAACACTATGGAATTTGTTCTGTTTGTTTTAGGTGTACAATTGTGTGACAATTACTGTATGCTGCTAGTACGTATGACGAAGTCAAACACTCCGATGTATCCTCTCGTGTAATTGGTAAGTTAGTGGGTACTGGGTAGTTCTTGGTTGCATGTCAATCGGTGCATTAATCGATTTGTAAGACTCTGTCGTCGTCCCTCTTTCTCTGCTAAGAAAACACGTTTGAGAACATATTATAGGTTTCCCCTCACGCGTATAAATATTATATCTATAATCTAGATGTAATCAGATAAAATATCTGATTTTCAGTTCTACGAAAAAGTTGGTTAGTAAACAGTTAAATAGATGATAGAAGACAGTCTAATCAGGGAACGATTATTCAATCTTTCTTAGTTGAACAAGTTTATATATTTAAAGTTGTGAATTTTAGGCAACAAATTTGTGTCTTTGAACAAATAGAAAATTTTCCTTCTAATCAGTAGTGAAAGAAAAATGAACTTATGGATCCCAGATCCCAGATCGTGGTTGACTTTCGACTCGGATTCCAACTCGGTAATGTATTATTTAAAGTGATTTCTTTTATTTTTTTAAACCCATGATTATCGAGGGAGAAGTTCATCTTCTGTTTTATTTACTGGCTTAGCTCGTGCCCGGTTTGTTGTAAAATGCGGATAAAGTTGGGATCAGAAAGGTCTCGATTGAAAAAAATTATAATGTCAGGGAAATGTTATCGATAGTGTCATCCGCCTGAATTGCGTAAGTTATTAATTATGAAGGTTATTTCAAGACCCGAAGAACTTAAACCCGGAACTTTTAAAAATATTTTAGAATTCTAAAAATCTTATAAATTATATTCTCGTTCTTGAATCCCTTTTGATTTCGTTTTTGAAGAGTATCAAATGCCCAAAATTGTATAAGCTAACTTTTAATTGATTCTGTTGAATTTTAAATCAATATTGATTAGAGAGTTTTAATTTTCATTAATTAATTATTAATTTCTCTTTTTTTAAAACTTTTTGTTTACTTTCACTCAATTTTCGCTACTGATATATATGTAAATTTTGAATAGATTCCTGTAACAAGATATTCAAACAAGAATCACCTGTCGCTGAATATTCTTGAAGTTGCCATCGATCCAAACACGTGATGTGTTGGCTCTCCTGTTGTTTTAAAACTGACATGTAAATAAGAGAACTGCCTCTGATAACAGCACATTAGAATTGTTCTAATCAATGTCTATTCGCGCAAATAAGTCGTCTCAGTTAGACGCTCTTCTTTGATCAAATCTAATCTAGTTGTACATACAAAAGCATCGTGCTTTGTTCTACTTTCGACTTTTCTGAAGAATGCTTTGGTGAAAGTGCGCCAACTCGATTCCGTTTTTTTGCGGTAATCGAACGGTTCTTTCGATTAAACTCAGCATGAGCACCAGTAGCTCGTTGAACTCCTTTCGGTTCCCATTCGAAGCCTCATTTGCAACATGATATAAATAATCGGTCAATGATTTTTAATTTGTTACTCTCGATTCTTCACAGAGCGTCAACTTTTTATTGATTCTTAATCATCTTCTTCTGTTATTTTGAAGCTGGATCGCATTTTCTCTTCTTGGATTTTTAAATACTTCTAACAGAGTGCTTTAAAAAAGTGATAGTAAACATTCAAAATTTTAATTCAGAGATCGTGTTTTTGGAAGGACTTTATGAACGTTATAATGACTTTCTTCAATTACTTTTTATCTCATTATTTTATATATACTTTATCTCTTTATCGGTGAGATTGTATCCCCACTTAAAATTCTTATTTTCGAAATGTAATTTTAATTCACTCTTAACTCAATGAGAATAGCTTACCAAATCTTAAAGATTTATACCAAGCTTTTTTTTTATCTCTCAAGAAGATAAGTGTCTTATTCTGATCGTTTTTCCATTAGGGATCAAAATTTTGCGGATTTTGTGAGAGTCTGTAAATCCAGAGTCTCGTGAAGTGAGTGCAAGTCTGAAAGATTTGGAGTAATGGAAAATAAAACTCTTGTAGTATGACGAATCCATAATACAGTTTTTTTTGTGTCAGTATATTCATAAAACAATATAGAGTGTGGCAGATAAGTACAATTGTAGTACCCGGTTTGACCGACCGGCTCGTTATCGAGTCTATTTGTTTAAGTGTGGGTGTAGATTGTTTATGTGTGACACCTGTTATTACCGGTAAAGGAAGAACGTCAATTTACCAGTTTTTATGCGACTTTATGCAGGAATCGATCTATTGCAAGTGGTTAGTGTCGTGAGGTTTCAGAAGAAAGGAAATTGAAGGCTACACGGAAGAGAGTAATTAAACAAATTTTAATAATTAGGGAGGAAAAGTGAGGCGTATGATCCATGTCACACCAAAAATCTAAAGATGCCAGAACTCTCACGAGGAACGATGATTACAGACCCCTCTCTTTGTTTAGAGGGAGACACCAGTTTATCGTTCAACGTTTTGAACATCGACTCCAAGAGGTAATCCTTTAATTTTCCGAAGCAGGATTTTTCAAAGAATTTTGGAAACTAGAGAAGAATATAGAATATATATTAGAATATTAAAACTTTTCGAGATACTTATTAGATTATTTGATTATTTAGATTTTTGATTCAGTTTCGAAATTTAGAAAACCGAAAATTGATGAGCCAAATTACAAATGAACCTGGACAGTGGACACTGGACATTCACCCAAAATATACTGAGCCAACCTAGATTCGCATATCTTGGCTCTGTTTATTGAAACCTGCCAGATGCAATATGAATATAAAATACCTTGTCCGCTCTCTTTGTACTCCAAATTACTATTTCTGTTTAGCTAACAATCCGTTATTTTCTCATAAGCCAGGGATTTATCTTCAGCTGAACTTGATTTAAATTCTTAATTTTTCTATCAAGATTTCAGCTCTGAGACTTTCAAAATATAAGTAATTATTATCAAAAGACAATACTTATTTCAGAAACAATTATTCAGCAAACCTGAGAGTGAGTCACTTTTCTACAATTTCATAATAAACTCTTGAACGACTTTCGATTTTAAAGTCAGACATTAAATTTGATTGCAGTATTTTTGCAGATGAACAAAGCAATTCTGGATCAGAGGAGTTGTTGAACCAGAACTTTTTGCACTTTTGTCGTATTTGTGACCCAAGGCTATCGACGAGTGCATAAGAGACTGATAAACTATCCAAGAAGCACTAGGTTTTCATGAAGGAAGCGACGAGAATCATTTCATTTAGAAAGCACTTGTTTCCGCAACGTTTATATTGAATTTTGGTGCATCTTATGTAACGGATTTGAGTTTTTAGTCACGTAAATTGTCGGAGATAAGATATCTGATCAAGGCGCCTTCAGTGTAGCTCTTTATCACTTATCATAAGATGATGGGCAACCTACCAGCAGTGATATACCTCGTTTATTCCCTTTCTTCACTTTTTTTCTGAAGACGATCAGTAATCGATAGGAATCTCCTCTTTCCACACTGTTCAAAATCCTCTTCTTCAATTTATTTTCTTCCATGAAATTCTCTTAAGACTCTCGGATTCTACCAGCAACTTTATATCACTGATTATTTCCGTATCCTATACACTGGAAGATTAAAGAAAGAAATGGAGAATTTAGTGAAGAAAAAGGACGTAAAGTGAAGATTCATCAGGAAATTTACACCGACAATGTTTCAAGTGACCTGTGATCTGGATTTAAATATCGGTTTTTCTTACTATAGAAACCACAGTTTTCGTTCTGAAAGAAACGAACTTTGCATTTACTTCTCGTCGAATAAGCGTCATAAGGAGTTTACGTTTATTAGAATAAAAAAATTTTTAAAAGTGAATCAGTGATTTTGGATTAGTATTTAAGACTGTAAATCATTCTTCAGCAAAGTTTTTATAGAGAGCAAGATTATGAGAGAGAGTCGAGATTTCGACCTGCTTACGCCAGGTTATTTCAGAAGAAACAATGAAAACATTAACGAAAAAACTTCTTTACTCTTTTCTGTGAGTGACAGTCGATCGAGTTTGTGTTCGTCTTCTTCGAGTAATAAGAGCAATAAATCCTATGGATCATTTCTCTCGATTCAAGGTTTAAAGTCTCTTTGGAATCGACGCAAAAAGGTACTTAAACTTCCCAAAATATCAATATGAAATTCTAGAAAAAATTCTAAGACAATTCGATTTTTTTAAATTTGAATCATTTGGAAAATTTTAATGGAAAATTATAGAAGGTGAAATTTCTATTTGTTAAGCTTGCAGCTCAATATTTGTAATTCTGACAGAAATCTCAGTCCTGACGTCAATAATTACTTCCTGATAATTCTATCGTTTAGAATCTCGGTACGTCTTTCCTTAAACTTATCTTTTACATATGTACTTTAGAATTGAGATGAATCAGTTTTATTCCAACTTAAACTCGTCAAAAAGTTTATTTTAAATCTCTTATTATAAAGTCAGATTTCGAATTAGACTCGTCAGCTATTTTATGACCATTCCACCAATCCACAACAAATCTTGGATTTTAGTCTGCCAATCATCCTGACACTTTGTTTTTTATATATTAAAAGGTGAGAAAGAATTCGTCTAAACCTATCTATTACAAATAGTTATCTAACATACATGAATCATTCATCAATACACAGGGAGATTTATTGTTAGATCAGTAAACGAGTTTGGACAGCTAATACTAGACTAAAAGATTTCATTAAATTCATAGATAAATAATACATTAGCAATGTGCCTTAGTATAGAAATGACAAATAAATTATAGTAAAATTTATTTTTCGATAGTCCTCTATTATTTGAGAATCAATAGTCGCTAAATATTCAACCTATTTTTCTTTTATCAATTTGGATCCTAATTTGGAGTATTGACTTCGAATTAAATATAATAAAGAGGATTCGCTGACATCATAGATTGCAACATTTACTTTGGCACGAATTTGATATTTGACAACAATGTTAGTCATCTAACTCAACCGAAATTTCCTTGGAGCATCGCATGTTTCGATGGAATGAATTTTAATGAATGAAACTTACCCCTTCTCTTCAGTCGCATTTTCTAAATCTATCCCTCTTCTAGCGTTCTTTGCTCTCACACTATTCTGATTTTAAAGTTCCAATTCGTGCCAAATTTTCATAGACCTTCAGAACCTCGCTATTAAATTAACATTTATTGACAAATTTCTAATTGAGATTTTCTAAACTTCAATTCTGATTTTTTCAAGAATGTATAAAAACTAGACGACCTTTCGTTTCTAAATTTCAATGGCAAATTTAACTACTAATCTATCGATCTTTACTAGAAATTCGACTTTATACTTATAAAATTTATCTCCTCCCCCAATCAAGATAATAAGATTACGAAATTGCATTTTTAAATCCACCTTAAGTTGAATGTCAATATTGAAGAAGATTTGAGTCAAAATAAAAAAGAGAAGTGTTATAAATTTCACTTAATCTATATATCGTTCTCAGTAGTTGTACACACAGAAGCAGATATGCATATCAAATTGTCAAGGTTGCTAAGAATTAATTTTTCACCTCCGCATTTGTCTCAGCTGTTTGGGTTATGTTCACACGTGTAATGTTTTGTAAAAATGAGGGTAAACCAATTGTCAAATAAATCCAATTGCGCTTGCAAGAAAAGCTAGTGCCAAACATCTCGAGCCAAAAAAACTTACTAGATAAGAGTTGCGGTTCAGATTTTATAGGCGAGATGCTTCAGATTTATATGATTTTATATCGAAAGCATTTCACAATTATCTTAATTTCGAATAATAAAAGGTTTTAATTTTTTATCCTTTTTCATTTTTTTTTAAGTTTTGAAATTTTATATCAATTAATAATTTGAAAGCTTTCATGTTTGCCTCTTAAAAATTAAAAAAAAAATATTTTGCTTTGAAGTTCGACGATGTTAATCTAGATCAGAATACTTTTTTTAAGTTCCAATTAGAATCGTTATTGGATTATTGAATACTAGACTTAGAAATTTTGTAAATATTTGAAATATTATTTTAATGTTATTGTAATTAAAATTCGTGTAGTACTTTAAAGTTAAATCGGTGTCGTAAATTCATTCGCGTGAAATCGTTTGCTCTGTTGGCGACGCCTTCCAATTGCTTCGTTTACAAGCAGTCAAGCAGGCAAGTTCTATTTGTTCAAAACAGCCTCGATGAAGCTTCTATGCGCTTATTGCTCATGCGTTAATCGCAGAAACAAGGCTCATTAATTTACCGAGAAGGCGAGCAATCTAATTGGTTCAAGTGCTACTACGTAAGGCACTCTGCTACGTCATCAATATTAAATCTACTTCAAAATCTACCTACATATTTATAGAGTTTCTACCCCATCAAAGAGAATCCGCACCCTTTCCTAAGCTATTTATATTCAGGTCATATCAATTTAAATCGATTAAAAACTCGTCATTTCCTGAACCTGATAAAATTACCTCGAAACAACTCTATCGACATCAGTCTCTGATTTTTAAATTTAGAATTTGCCCCTTTTCAGTCAAAACAGAAAATGTTTTTAATTCATTTGAAAATCGTTATATGATTGGAGGCTTTGGGAGAAACTCTTTATACACTTGGTATGACATCCATTCTTTAAAATAATCCTCTATGACTTCAAGATGTCAAAATAAAATTTTATCAAGATATCGTTGTGGATATTTCAAAAGTCTTCAAATCTTCATTAAGTCGTTCGGTTTACATTTCGTAGAAGTAGGCTTCATTTTGAATTAATTTTTACTAAAAGTAGTATAGATTAAACCTTGTTAAAAACAAAAGTTCGTTTTCAGGGATGCATTCTCAAGATCGCCCTTTATTGTCATAGGAATTATGTCTACTTATGCAATCGTCGTGTTTGCCTTAACGACTGCAGAGAATACATTTACACATTGTTGAGTCCATATGTATGCTTTCTTATGGTTCTCAAGTTGGTATATATCTCGAGTAGCGAGACTCCTCGTTCTTAAATGTTTCCTCGACTTGTTGGGAGATTGATATCTTGACTGGCTCGCTCATCGATATCAATTTATTCTGTATTAATCAAAATTGTTTTTCATCTCTCATCAGTTTTTCGGTTTTTTAAAAATACCTTAATCTGGTTTTGTGTCTTTGAATTTATGATTGGACATCATGAGCTCTACGAGGAACTTGGAAAAGATTCTCAAATTCACATCAGTAGCCAGGGTCTGTATTACTAATATTATTACCCAGGATTCTTATTTTCTTCAGATCTTAATAATTAACTTTAGAAGCATTGAATAGAAGAGCACAATTATTAAAACAAAATTTTATAATCTCGCAGAATTGATTTGACTGCTTGTTTTACGACTGAAGATGAGGCAAGACTAAATGGCGTCAAATTTGGAAGCCAAAGTCTTGATCTTATCATCGAGAGTCGCTGAATATAATTTATAGTCATTTTTCTGAATCTCATATATTGTTGGAACTTTTGCGTTTTAAAACACAGTCCACTGTAATTGAAAGTATTTTCTTATTTGAAATAGATGGACTTTAAATTTGTATGTAGTTGAAATAGAATTCCTAAAGTTTACCTGACACTATTTTTAGAATTAATTATTGAAATTCTTTCTTAATGAATGTTCATCATTTCTTAACCAAATTCTGTGGTTGACGCATTCAAACTTGATTAGAGACTTTTGTACGTGATTTTCAACTCCTTGTGTTCCCTATCTTGTCTCTTAAATTCGAAAATAATTTTTCCTGTCAGTGTTCATTATCAGTTCTAGACTGAATCATTAAAAGAAAAACAACTTTTAAATGTTTAGCTATTAAAAATACCTAAGGTCTACAGTTTCAGAATTGTTATCATTTCAACTCAAAACATCACATTGATAAACTACGAAAGAAGTCGAAACGCTAATCGAATTCAGAATTTTTTATCCTCGACACGTGTTTTTCATTTGCTCAAGAATTGTCGACGAGAATATCAAGAGCATTAGCGATCAGACAATTAGTGTTTTGGCATCCAATTTAAGCAGACATTGAAAAATAACTTCTGATTAAACATAGAATAATTGTGTCTTATTTTCCTGATTTCTTATTTGATAGGCTCTGGGCTTGTAAACCTTTCTTCTCTGCTTTTGTTTAATGTAACTATTTTTCACGTCTTAGTAATATTATTTTAACCTCCATTTCATTTCCGATAAAAGGGAACTGATTGATTAAGGCCAGAGAAAGAATGCGATGCAGAAAGCTCAACCTGATCACCAAGTCGCCAAAGTTTCTGCAAGCTACTTTCGAATTGGAATTGAAGAGGAAAACGAAAATGAAGAAGAGAAGAAGAACTCCAAAGAGGCCAAAACCCCGTTGATACCCCAAGAACCCGAACTATCTTGTGGAATACCAACTACAAAGGAAATATCTTCCTCTGATAAATCCACATTCAAAAATTCTCAAAGTTTCGTAGATAATAATGCGAGAGAAGAATTTTATAAGGCAAGCAGAACAAGGGAGAGCGAATTTCACAGCAGCGGTCGGAGACTAACATTGCCAGTGACTAGCGTCGAATTGCAACAATTTTCCTTCAAGAAATCGATAGAAAATTTAGCTCCAGCAACAGCTCCTGTGAATTCTTCGATTTTTAATTTTAATCCAAATAAAAGAGAGAGTATTTCATCAATCAGAAGACCGAGTATCTCTTCAAAGAGAAGACCAAGCATCACAAATATTGCGATTGGAGCTAGTATAGCTCCAAGTTTAGCTGGCATTTTTCCTGAACCTTGCAACCTGTTTAATCAGGAAGGGATTAAAAATGGGGATCTGCGAAGAAGTACCACACTCTCTAATTTGTCTGTAAGCTCTACAACAAATTCTGGAGATGATACGATATCTGAGGAGCAAAGCAAGAATCATGGTGGTCGAAGGTGGTCCAGAATTCCATTTTTGAGACCACAGGATGATTTTCTTGATCGCCCCCATCATCATCATCATCACCTTGGACTGTCTCTCCATGTTCCAACTTTCACATTCACTGGTCCTGCAACTGATGGTGGCACTGGTCGCAAATTCAACTTTGGAATCAGAAGGCATTCTCATCTGGTTAGTCGAGATGTGTTCGATAGTTCCAATACTCGACAGATTTTTGTCACAATTTTGAAGGCATTAGTTTGAATTGTCGATTTTGTGTGGAATTTCCCTTTCTTTGGATCTGATTCATTGGTCCTAATTCTTTAAATCCTATAAAATGCTTGAAATCTAATTCTTTAGATGAAAAAATTTGCTATACTTTTCTAATTAATAATTCCTAAACATTAGAGCTTTAATGCTAATACCAGTGCAACTAATAATTCTTCTACGCTTCTATTTAATTTTAATCTCTCTTTATACTGCTTAAATAGCAAGCTGATTTATTCAGAAAAAGGCCAATTTTATTGATTAGGAGAAGTAAAAGGTCTGATAATAACAAATAATTATAAATTTCGAGGTAGCCTTTTAAAATTCATTTGATTCCCTTCATCTGAATTCTAGATGGGTTCTCTGATTTTAAACTCTGGACGTTTACAATTACAGCCATTGCATCTTTCACAAGCAGATAAATAACAATAACGCGTTATTTGTAGCTGTTAGACATTTATTCGCGGGGATGAGAAAGCTATTTTCTATAGAGGAAAATTCGCATTTCATTCCACTCGTAAATGATCTATCTGATCAATTGCTAAATTTAAAATAAAAAAATAAATGGAAAATATATATATTATATTTTTAGGTAATAGGTCCAGAATTTTAAAAAAAGGAGGCGGTGATTGATTATTTATCTATAACAATAATTTTTACATGTGTTTTTCTTTGTTGCTTTCAGCGTATTTACCTAGCCGGCATTTAATCAGCATTGCTGAAGATTTCGATGTTTTGTGAAACTCGCTGTGTTAAAAAAAAATTTTTATTATTTTAAATACTTATATTTCAATTTTTTCAATTGCAGACCCTACACCGGACTGACTCGATGGTATCTCTTTGCTTCCGAAACCTCTCCAGTTATATTACTGATGATAATCTCGCGGGTCTTCAGAACTATCTCGAAAACAAGAGGGTTCTAGTCGACGATCGAGATGAGGTACGAATTTTTATAACGAGAAAATTAAGATCTTTTTTTTATGAATTAAGTTTATAAAATTAAGCCTTCGTTTAACTCTTTGCTTCCCTAACTTAAATTTTTTTAAGTTAAAAATTAATTGTATAATTTAATAAAAAAAATCTATAGCGTTTCATAATAAATTTGAATTTCAGAATGGAAGTACAGCCCTCATATTTGCAGCGAGCAAAGGAAAATTACACTTTGTGCGAGAGCTTATTAACCATGGAGCAGATGTCAATGCCGAGGACGCGGTAAGTGTGTTACGTATCTTCTACTGTGTCAATGACGCGTTTTCAATATTTTTTTTATGTGCAGGACAACAGAATCTCTTAAGAATTTAAATTCGTTTGAAAATTTTTAAAGTTTGGACTTGAAACCTAAGGATTTCAAAATATCTTTTAATATCAATTATAATCGCTTAAAATTCCTTAAAATCAGATAAAATTTGGTTAAATCTCTTCTAGTTTCTAAAAGTCTTTTAAAATCCATTTAAATTTCTGAAATTTCAAAGGAATATTTTGAAATCTCTTTAAATTCCACAAAAACCATCTAATCCATAAAAAATTCCAAGAAATATGATTGATAATTAATCTTCAATATTTTTTTCTAATCGTAGGACAACTGGACTGCCTTATTGTTTGCGGCGAAGGACGGATATGTCGACGTATGTCTCGAACTACTCGATCATGGAGCCAATCTTGAACACCGGGATATGGTAAGACCATTCATCTTGCTCTACAATTTCAAATTTTCATGGCCAGGGTAAACTTTAAGACTTAATTCCAGGCATGCAGCCAAAAATTTGAATAACGATAGGTAAGAAAGCATGAATTTCAATGCTGGAAGTTTGAATCTCTTCCAAGAGTTGTTTAAATGAATTTTCATTAAATTCACATTGACTAGAAAGAGGAAGAAAATTTCGCTCATCACATTTGAAAATAAATTTGGAAATAAATTTAGAATGTTATCTGGCATATAACGAAGTTCTTTATATACTATTATTAATATTAAAGATAATTTTTGTTATATTTGAAGGGTGGATGGTCAGCCCTTATGTGGGCGACTTACAAAGGTAGGACGAACGCAGTCTCGCTTTTGTTGTCGAAAGGCGCGGATGTCAATGCTCATGGGAATTACCACATATCGTCCTTACTGTGGGCATCGGGTAGAGGATATCCCGAAATTGTCAGGGATCTCCTCGCACATGGCGCAAAGGTTAACGTCGGCGATAAGGTGACTATTTAATTTTGCTTTAAAATAGATAATACTTTTAAATAATCAGAGATTAAAATATTCTTCTATTTTTAATTTTAGTATGGAACGACGGCTCTCATCTGGGCATCAAGAAAAGGAAACATAGAGATAGTAGACACTCTCCTGAAGGCTGGAGCTACTGTCGACACAGCAGGCATGGTAAGTGGTAAATGAATTTAATCTATCCCTAACATAATATTTTCAATGTAAGTAAATATTATTTCTGATTTATATTTTGTAGTATTCATGGACGCCTCTGCTGGTCGCAACGCTCGGCAACCACATCGAAGTAGTAATTCTTCTTCTCGAGCACAAACCTAACGTAAATGCGCTCGACAAAGACGGCTCCACCGCTCTTATGATCGCTTGCAAAGAAGGCTACCACGAAATAGTAAATGCACTTGTAAATGCCGGTGCGTATATCAATATTCAGGACAGATCTGGTGACACGAATCTGATTCATGCCGTCAAAGGTGGACATAGAGGAGTAGTTGAATCGCTGTTAAAAAAATACGCTGACGTTGACATCGCCGGCAAGGTATTTTTTTTAACTCAAGTTTTTGTAATTTACACGAAGCTCCCTTGGTCACGCGGTTTTCGGACCCAAACATCACATCCCCGCTAACTGAAAAACAGTAGATCCTACTAACTGCAGAATCATGTATATTCTAGGATAAGAAAACCGCAACTTACATAGCAGTAGAGAAAGGCAATATAGCGATATTGAAATTGTTACTAAGTGCCAACCCAGACCTGGAAATTGCAACAAAGGATGGTGACACACCATTGCTAAGGGCTGTGAGGTCGAGAAATGCTGAGATGGTTCAGCTTCTTCTTGACAAGAAAGCCAAGGTCTCTGCCACTGATAAGAAAGGCGATACGGTCCTTCACATTGCCATGCGAGCGAGATCGAAAGGCATCGTTGAAATTCTACTCAGAAATCCAAAGAATAGTCAATTACTCTACCGTCCCAACCGTCAAGGGGAGACGCCTTACAACATCGATGTCAATCATCCTAAGACAATTCTAGGACAGATTTTTGGTGCTCGTAAGTAAATTGTTTTTTTTTTTTTTTGAGATCAAATTCTTTACTATAGGTCTTTTCACATTATTGTTTCTCTCGTGGAATAAATTCTTCAATAAATTTGAGAATTTGAAAATTATTTATTTTAGGTCGACTTAATACCAATGAGGACAACGAAAATATGCTTGGTTACGATCTCTATAGTAGTGCTTTAGCCGATATTCTCAGCGAACCTTCTTTGTCAACACCAATCACTGTCGGTCTTTATGCGAAGTGGGGTTCTGGAAAGTCTTTTTTGCTTAATAAACTACGAGGTGAGTCGGAATTCGATTATAAAGAAATATAATTATAACTCTACGCCTGCATTCTCTCAATTTTTCATTCCTGAAATAATTAGACATCGCAGGTAATAATCTATTCACATATTTTGAGTTTTACCATCAATTTTGGACATTTGTTACCTTTTTTCAACTAATTTAATCAACAAATTTTAACAACTTTCCGGTCTCAAAAGATCATTCAATTATTATATATATATATGGTACATATATTATGATTGTATATACAAGTTTTTAACCGGCATCTATAACTCATTAACTAATACATATTATGTACGTAACTTTAATTATAAACTGCCTCTGTAACACTTTTCTTAAAATTTTGAAAATTAATTAAATTTAAACCTTTTTTTTTAGAGGAAATGAAGAATTTTGCAAGACACTGGATTGATCCAGTATTTCAGTTTTCTTCCTTGCTCTTCGTAGTAGTATCACACGTCTCTCTTTTAATTGGAGTCACTCTAGGCCTCGCCTTACAATCTTGGGTAATTGGTTTATCAACTGGTGCTGGTTTAATCATATTAGTCTACGTCTTCCTGGTGCTTATCTGGCACGCCAATAAAAAGTACGTTTCACCACTTCCGTGATTTAGAAATAACGTACGTAACACTAAATTTTCTCTATACTTACTAAATTTTATTTCTGAATCCACAGATACGATTGGTTCTGGCCTTATAATTTAACTGTAGCTCTCAGTACAAAGCTAAACTCTCTGAAACTTTTGCTACAAGTGACTTTCTGTCATCCACCAACGGGTGAAGTTCATGACGGGATTACAGTGCAACCAATAAAATTTTACTTTACCGATCAAACTAAAGTTGGTACAACAACTGCTGGCGAAAATGCAGTTGTACAAATGGTAGGATCTCTTTATGATTCTATCGAGGGGGATTTTGGGTCACTGGCGACTCGTTTGTACAGAGCTTTCAGACCCAAACCGCTCAAAACAACAAACGCCTGGAAATGGAGGCAGATGTGTTGCTTGCCTTATGTCATTTTATTCGAAGTTTGCTTCTGCAGCTTCCTCGTGGGGATTTCTATCCTCGCTGTGTACCTCGTAGATATATCTAGCAATCAGTATGTT
Organism: Synergus laeviventris; assembly: GCA_032275145.1. Taxonomy (NCBI): domain Eukaryota; kingdom Metazoa; phylum Arthropoda; class Insecta; order Hymenoptera; family Cynipidae; genus Synergus; species Synergus laeviventris. The sequence goes on from JAUESI010000029.1 coordinate 5,370,487, forward strand.
TAATTTTTATTTAATCAGTATTTAATTTTTAAAGCAACATAGTAAAATATTTATTTTGTGATATTTCAGAGTCACTATTGAGCCGTTTACTGCACATATAATAATGATCACAGTTGCGCTCTTGTTGTCTGTTAGCATAATAGCAAATTTGTACACCTGGAGTAGAACGCTTCGGGCATTATTTTTTTCACAAAGGAGACACCTTCAGCGTAGTATATCCAAATTAGAAACCTTAAAGAGTGAAGGCTTTCTTCAAACTCTGAAACGAGAAGTGAATCTTATGACGGATATGGTGAGTCTTCTTTTTTGGTTGCCAATACCTTCTGCTAACTTGCTCACGCATCTAAAACTTTTGCGATGATTAAAATTGTATTTTCCAGATTAAGTGCCTCGACAGTTTCACTGCTCAACAAAGCAGATTAGCAGTGATAGTCGATGGTCTAGACAGTTGCGAACAGGATAAAGTTTTGTTAGTTCTAGATGCGATTCAAGCCTTGTTCAGCGACAACGGTTGTCCCTTTATCGTTATTTTAGCGATCGATCCTCACATCATTGCCAGGGTAATTCACAGAATCCTTAATAAAATAAATTCTTTTTTTAATTCTCATTGCTTTGTATTTTATACTTATTAATATTTTTCCAGGCCGTGGAAGTTAATAGTAGAAGACTCTTTATAGATTCAAACATAGGCGGTCACGATTACTTACGAAACATGGTTCACTTGCCTTTTTATCTTCAAAATAGCGGCTTGCGAAAGGTCAAAGTCGCTCAGCAAACTGCCCAACATACTAAGAAAACGGTTTGGAACGAAGCAGAGGAAAGTGTGAATTACGCCGCATCGGGTGCGATTCATCGATCAGTTTCTAATAGACGATTAAGTACCGAATCGGGCGTGATGAACAGTAATGAAAAATTGAAACCACCCAGCAGGAAAGGCAGTAGAAAATTACGCCTGAGTGAATCAATCGCCAGCAGCATTGGAAGCAATCTTAATCGCCTTGGAGGCGCTCAAGATTTGAACAAAATGCTTCTCACAGATGATTACTTCAGTGATGTGAACCCCAGAAGCATGAGAAGACTTATGAATGTCGTCTATGTCACTGGTAAAATCAATTAAGAATGATTTATTTCTCTATCTCTTCTGTGAATTATAATTAGTCAAAATTTAATTTGAAAATCTGTTATTTTAGGGAGATTACTCAAAGCATTCCAAATTGATTTCAACTGGTATCATCTCGCTAGTTGGATCAACATCACAGAACAATGGCCTTTCCGAACCTCGTGGTTAATCCTTTATTTCGACTCCTGTGAAGAAAATTTAGACGACTCAATGTCGCTAAAAAGCCTTTACGATAAGTATGTTTCTCTTTGGATTTTAATACATTTTTTATTTCGATAAATAAAGATAACCCATTTTTTAAATCTATTTTTAGAGTTCGACCCCAGATTCCAGTTGTGAAAGACGTTCAGCCGCTGCTTGATATGGACAGAGACGAGAGGAAACTTGACGTTTTTCTGACTTTTCACCGATCCAGTTTGCTAATTAGCGATATGAAGATATTCTTGCCCTTTACAATTAACCTTGATCCTTATATTAAGAAAAAGATTAAGGAAGAACAGCAGAGTTTGGAAGATGATTCCAACCAAGCTTACTATAAACCAATCCATCCGTGGAATGTTGTCGCTGGTCCCCATGAACCATGGTCTAGTAGAAGTGTTCTAACTAATAGAATACCTAGAGGTAATAAAGCAACGACGACTTCCCAGATGGCACATGTAACAACAACACCTTGGGCTATCCAGCCTCATTTTGAATGGCCGTTTCCCCAGTGGCAACAACCACCACCACCACCGATGGAACCTGTACAGAAACCCATTTCTGCTGTTACAACTTTCCCTGTAAGATTTAGAAGACCTCTTATAAGAACAAGTTATAAAATTATAATTCTTAATAGTTACAATTGAAAAGATTAATATCTTTATTTTTAGCCTGAAATTATGGACATGAAACTTATAAATTTAACAATAACCGGATTGTGTGAGCTGCTTGACAAAATTGAGGATCTCAATCCGCACCAACTTAAGCATTACAAGGAAATTATTAAGCAGAATAATATAACTGGCAGAGTTTTACTTCACTGCGATTTGCAGGATCTCAAAAAGGTTTTAATTTATTTGAATTAATACCGATTTAAGTATAATCGAGGCCTAGATTGTTTTTCGTTTTTAATTAATGTTAATTCTTTGGATGCAGGTACTTAAAATGTCCTTTGGTGACTGGGAACTATTCCGAATGGTGGTTATTTCTCTACGAGAACAAGAACTTTCATCATTCACAACGCATGATGAAGGTTCACGAAGCGTTCGCTTTACAGTTGGAAGTGAACAAATAGCTAGAAAAGGTAATTGAAGGGCAAATTAATTTTTATTCCTTTTTATTCCATGTCTTATTAATCTCTATATTTTAATTATTTTATTTAACCAGATCACGCTCCAAGTAATCCACCGAGGGTGACTCCAATTATCGAAAAGGAAAAAATAACATCGAGAACAGATGGTCCATCCAGAAGAGATCAAAACAAACAGTCCATTATGGAAAAACAGGTAAGTCCTTAAACTTCGATCTCTTAATTTTACTGATCAAATATTAGAAATATATACTCTTTCCTGTTACAACACCACTCCTTTTTAAAATAGAAGTGTGACTATTTGACTATTAGCTATTTCTTCTTTTTTTTTTAATTCACAAGTGCACAAATGCACTCGCTGAAAATTTCTCCGAATATTAAAATAACGTAGTCATTCATTAATCTTTTTGTAATACTGCACTTGCACATTGGAAACTCTAGTTGCAGGTAAGGAAACTAAACCAAATAATAATAGTATTAATAATATCTGATAATATAAGAATAATAAGTAACGGGAAAGCTACTTTTGTTTAAATACAGGGGTTTGCTTTTTTTTATTGAATATTTTCTCTTCTTCTTAGGTAACATTGGAGGAGCAAATGATTTGTGGTGCGCTTCAAACTTTAAACGAAGAAGCTTGCGAGGACGTGTTAGATGTGCCATCACCCACTGCAGCGGCGCCGGACTCACTTCCAGGTGAGCCTACTTCTGTTCCGCTTACACTGCCTGTGGTCATAGTCCAAGAACCACCGAAGTCGGACCAAAGCCCTGACTCCGTAATTGAGTACAGCACAAATTTCTAATCAAAACAAACGACGCTGGTGCGCCTGACCACTCCTAAAGTTGCATGTGTTTGCGTGATAGACATTCCATTCTAAACTAATTTCCTAATATTTACGTTGAACCTGCTGCTCAGTTCCAATGATTGTGTGCATTGTACAATCGACTGGTGCTATATACAATCGCTCTACCAAAGAAAGTTTTTCAATTCGATAGCGAATTATTCAAGATTAGGTCCTTTATACTATGTGCCTCCACTGTTACAAATCAAATTAGACATTAAAGACTGTAGATATGTAAATACCTTCGTTTTTAATCTCTCGTGGCCATAATCAATGAAAAATCTTAATCTTAAAATATTTTTAATTAATTTTTTCTGTATGTCTTAATATTTAATTGTGAAAGTCTTCTATTTCAAAAATATGTCATATGTGACAATTAAATCTTTCGAAGCTGAAAATTGCTTCAATCAGATTACTAAATTTAAAAACTAACCTGTTGATGACTCTTAATTTTCTAAAGACTGGAAATGCTTGAAAATTTGCGGTTTTTATGCGTGCGCAAAAGTTTTGAGACAATAAAAAAAAACGATAAAATGTAGTATAATAATGATTGAGAGGAGTGGTGCTGTATTAACAGATGCAAGCTATCTTTTTTTTACGTTCCTGGCAGTATTGTATCTATAAATATATAGGCATTTGAATTTTAGAAAAATTAAGCAATGGGAATGGCAGGGTAGAGTCGACTAATTCTCGATTCCAGTCTCAGAACTTCTGTCCACGATGAGCGATGAAGTTTGAAAGTTTCTAAACGAAGCGAATAATCTCCGAGAGACTTAAACGGAACGATAAGTTAGTACGAAATATTTGTCAGTACAACGTTACAATTTCCATCTTTAAGTGGCTTTGCTGTATATTTATCGCTAAGACCGTGCGTCTAATTTGTACAGAGGTATCCAAATATTAGTCAAGTAAATGCAAATAGCAAGGAAGTAATTTTAAGCATTAATAAATACATAAAAAGTTTGGAAAATTATCAGCATATTGTCTGATGATTGAATCAAACGAGTCTCGTGAATTGTAAAGTGCGATACGTTTGATCAACTGTGATATAATGATAATCAGTCACTTATAAATCCAGATTGAAACTTGAAATATTTACAACCAAATGCCGCGAGATGCGAGATAGTTTGCCACTTAATTTCATTCAGTACACTTATTTTCCTTCAAGATAGTTTTATTTGATAGAATATTTTCCATAATTTCTGTATGGATTTATTAAGAATGTTGTATATTTTCTTAACACTATCGAAGATTTGAATGTGTTTTAACAAATCGTGTGCTTAACAAACCGAAACCAAAGATAAAATCTATTTTTTATTCACCTCAATAAATTTAAAGTGCACAGTTTTTTTGCAAGGTACTATTTTTGTTACTAATTAATCTTTATTGTGCCAAACGAGGCTTAATTGTAGCTTTGCGCATTGCACGCAAATGTATATATGTATAAGGCAATCACCTCGCAAGGAAAAAAAAGAGAATTTACTATTATACAAACAAGTGGCAATAAAGTACTTATTTCAAAACGACTACGCATGATTTTATTTAAGTTATTCAGTGTGAAAGTATTGCGCCCCTCAGCATTCGGTTATTCTAATCAGTTTTAAAACAATAGATTCACTAGGCGGATGTCAGGGCAGGTCTCGAATTTCCAGGATAGAAAACTATCTTGCTTTTCTTTATTAGAACTTTTCTCTACATTTAAATCTTTTCTTATCTTATTTTTCAACTTTTCCTTCTTAAAACTCAATTCTTATTCTCCAAACTTGGTAACTATTTTCAAACAAATTTCTCAAATAGTCTAGGCACTTTTTGTATAAACTTCTTTGAAAGTCAAGCACGTCTCAAAACTGGTGGAAACTGCTCTATACTTTTCCTTATTCTTTTGATTAATATCTAGCATGCAATTTATTAAAATAATTTGCAATAGTTTTTGTTTTTCCTGTTTAACACAAATTCAATCAAAATAGCGTATTTTTCTGTAGAAAAATATGTAAATTACTATTTTTCAGATGTTTAAAAAGTTTAAAGCAATATTTTAAATAAAATTTAATAAAATTGTACAGAAACTAGTCAAAGAGGAAAAAACAATTTTTTTAGGGGATCACTCCAGATCAAGAACATCGAGTATATCAGCACCGGATACAGAATACGTGATTCTACAATCGAACCCTCTTCTGCACTGGGTTCCAATTCAGGACGACCTTGAGAGCACGGAAGAGAGTTCGCAGGACTCAAATAGCCAACTGCATCGAACTGATTCTCAACGAAGTATAGTTTCCCAATTCAGTGTAAAATCAACCTGTTCCTACAATCGTCGAAATCCTTCAAGATCAGGAAGTACAAACAGCAGCAGACCTTCTTCTCTCTTCGTTTCACCTCCTCCATCTCCCAGGCCAGCTTTCAGGTCGAAATCGAACGACGACAACTACTTCGGTGGAAACAGCGATCTTCAAAAAAGCCAAATATCAAGAAATTCTACTCCCAATATCGATAAAAATTCGCCGATAACAATTTCTGTTCCGGTTCCTGTGACCACTTTCGGAAAACTCAGTAAACTCAAGGATCGTTTTGCAGGGTCGTCAATTCCAAATCCTCAAAAAGGAGACGAAAGCGACGACGAATCCACTCCTTTAGTTTCTGAACTTTCCTCTCCAGCGCATTCCAATTCCGATAGTGTTTTTAGAAATGATTTTAGTCCAGGTGACAGTAGCGATTTTTCACTTTCTTCTGGAAAAAGTATTCCGAAAGGAGGTGAGCAGGCTTTGGAGATTGTACACTCGGATTCGATGAATCTTATCCTTCGAGAAAACTCAAACGTGAAATTCCTGTCGAGACAAAATGCAGAAGATTGGGAAAATCCGGAAACACCGGTCTGATCTTTCTTTTTATTTCGGGATCTTAATTGTTTAGTTTATTTTAGTATTTAAATTTAGGATCAGAGCTTTTCTATTCCTAATTTCTATTTTGAGAAAAAAAGTAACTTTGCTTTTAATCGTGACCAGTGAGTTTTACTTAATATTGTGATTTTTTATTTTAGCTATATTATTTTTAATTCAATTTTAAATTAGAATTCAACTCTAGTCGTTTCTAAAATAAATAAGAAGGTAAAGTTACTTTTTCTCTTCAGTGTAAGATAATTTTTTATACTTTAAGGTGCATGTAATTATATTTCAAGTTGATCAGGCATCAAATTAAAAAACTAACAATTAAAATGAATTGTTCGTAGCAGATAAACGCAAAGAAAACGATAAAGGACGTTTATCTTCTAGCTAAAATGCATTTTCTCATTTCGTTTTCAAGTGAGGTGGCTGAAAAAATGAAAGCCAGTAAGGTAGGAATCGGTTAAGTAATACATGGCCTTAAGACTAGCTCTGATTTTATTACAAAAACAAGTTGGTTTAATTTAATTTTTTTTAATTTACAAAATATGCGTAAAATTATATGCATGAACAAATGGTGGATAAACACAAATTATGAATTGATACAGGGTCACAATAAGTAAAATCAATAAGATTGTAAAATGTAAGTAAAATCAATTCTAGACACTAAACCAGTCTATTTTTTTTAAGTCTAGATAAATTTGCTCAGGAATTGACAACTGAGTGACAGGGATTTTTATCGTTTCTCTGTGATTCTGTTTTTAATGTAAAAAATTAATAATCAATATTTTTATTTGACTTTAATTCGTAGTGACAATTCTACTTATTTTTTATTTTTTTTACAGAGGAACAGTAAAAATTGTAGACAAGTTTTAGATAATACTTTTGGAGATTGATTCCTGCTTCTATGAAAAAGGCGTTTTTACTTTTCTGAATTTCTAGGTTCCTGATTTTGTTTCAAGTTTCAAAAACTTGAGACGCAAATATAAATTTAGGAATTTAGAGATTTGGTATTTACAGGTATTAATGCTAAGACGAGAAGTTGTCAGTATTATAATATATTTTAAATTAAATTATAAAAGAATAACTAGCGAATATACAATTAAATAAAATTAAGTGCCTTAATTAAATTTTAAAAGTTTGATACTTTTTAGACTTATTTAAACTGCTAGAAAATAGGATTGGACATTATTAGGTGTATGTAAATGCGGATTGAAAGTGATAATTCAATCTAAATATTATGCATTTGAAAAAAACGTTATTTTATAGACAACTTGTAATTGTGAGACAGTTACCTAAAGCCGCTTCATGTCGATCAAATAAATTTTGTCCAATACTGAAAAGAGTGAAACTTGATTTGCTTTTATTTTGTTCTTTTAACAAAAGAATTTTGAATTTTTCCATTTGTTTAATATTAATATAAAATATACAGTGTTAATATCAACAACGTTGAATAATTCATTTTTTATTCTTAATTCCAATTGCAATTTAAGTTTCAATCTTTCAATTCAAAATTTGGCTGCTAATAGAAATATCAATATATAAGATTAGATAATAATTAAGTATTGGAATTGGATACCAGTTGAAAACTAATAAACATGACTAACAAAACAAAATTATTTTAATTCACAGTTGTACCTCTTATTTATTAATTTAAAGGTTAATTGAATAATTTTATATTGAACGTTAGCAATTTTTTTGTTTTCCAATATAAATCATTCACAATTGTGAATTTCAAATTTAAATTGTAGTGCCATAGTAGATGCGCATGCGCAAAGTGGTCGCGTCTGTGCCACAAAAACATTAGGTTTTGGCGCCATTCATTATTTCATATTCATTTTCGTCTATACTGGTCTTTTGCTCACGAAGCAAACGTTTGAAATTTTGGTAGATAAAGTTTTTTGCAGAAAAAATTTTGTTTAAGTATTTAAATTTACGTATAAGGTCAAAATGGCTGGTGTTTGGAGGCAAGAGTTAAGGTCTCTACAAGCTGGAACCCAAAATTCCATCCTAGTCGGTATAATCATCCACAGTGGAAATCCGAAGATTTTCGAGGCAGGCAACGCAAGGTGTAAGTTCATATAATTTATCCATATTTCTTGCCTGTTTCGTTTAAGGATTAAACACCTTTTCCTTAATGTAGCTTATTACTGTTGTCGTGTTCTGTGTTCCAAAATTATTTTACATAGAATACTAACCTGCGAAATTTTAAAACTATAAATTGTACTGTTGAATTAATTATACTGTACCTTATATATACAATTTTAGAGTGGATTTATTATTTATAACAATTTCTTTAATGGAATTCAGAGGTCAATCTAAATCAATAACAATGTTTAACCCAAACAAATAAACTTAAATTAAAATGTTAAATCAATTTTTAATTCTCGCCATTTTTCGCACGTTAAAACACGAAATCTTTAACGATCTTTTCGAATTTTGTTCGATTTATTCCTGAAGGAAAAAATTACTCGTTTTCGTTCGTTACGTAGTAATTATTGATAACTTACTAATAGTAATTGAATTTTATACATCGAGTAAAAAATGCATACAAAGTAATTTTATTTTCTTAAATTAAATTAGTTGGACCTGGAGGAGAACGTGGAGTTTGGAGTTTCACTTTCCGTGATTCCCCTGATGACTTTATTAACGTGACAGTTTGGGGTAGCAAAGATTATGTAAACTCCTGCTTCAATTCATATCGAATTGGAAGTGTTGGTAGGTATCTTAATTTTTTATAATTTACAAATTTTTAATATTGTATTTAAAATATAAAATAAACATAAATTATCTTTAACGTCTCTGGAATATTTTTAAAAGTTTCAAAATTTGTTGTAAATCAGAGGAATCACATAAAAAATGTTTGTTGTAATAAAAAAAGTCAAGATTTACGAATAACAAATTTTTATGTTTCAGTCGAGATCATAAATGGCAAGGTGGTAAATCGTAGGCCTGATGATCCAAACGATATGTTCGTTCCGACTGTAACAATCCAGATGAAAATCACCGTAAATGAAGGAAATGCACTTATTCAGTTCCACGAACGTGAAGACTGTACTCAATATGAGGTTTTACTCAAATTACCAACAAAGTCCATAGATTCTTTACGATCTTTAAATTTTGTTCTGGAAAATATTGAAGAGCTCAGAGACCAGTTTATTGATCTTCTGGTTGTTGTCACCTTTGTAAGATTCCTATAATCTTAATTTTGTTGAATTAATTTATTCTTTTACTGCTTCGAATTTTATTAATGAATCTACTCTTTTTTTAAATTTCAGATTGGCGAAATACGCGACATAATTAGTCGAGATGGTCGGTCTTTCAAGTGTCGCTCTTTCGAGGTAACGGACGCATCCACCGAAAAAGCGATTTCCCTCCAGCTTTGGGATACTGAATGGATCAGGTTGTCCGAAATTTGGGAGCCTCGAAAGACGGTTTTATTCTTGGCTGACGCTCGTGTTGGATTCGATAATTTTAAGAAGAAGACGGTTATATCTATCGGTAACACATATATATTAAAATTAAAGAATTGTAAAACGATGTAATTAACATCGTTCAATTATTTAATTCTAGCAAGAAAAACTTTGATCACAGAGAATTTGAACGTTACACAAGCAATCGATTTGAAACATGCGATTCTTAACAGACCAGAATTTATGCCCAGTGATCCTTACTCTATTCCAAATCGTAAGATGCCCTCATTTTCTTTATTAAGAATAAAAATAAAAAAACGAGAAATCCAAATTATAAGCAACAATGGATTAGAAAAATTTAAACAAAATTATAAAATCGATATAATATTTGTAGCAAAGAACATCACGACTATGATGACAGTACATCAAATCTCGAAGAAATTAAATGCAGGATTGACTGAAAGCGACGAAAGGATTCAGTTCTTCGCGATTTTGTATGCTAGCATCACTGAAATAAACTTGGATAGCAAAGAAGAAAATTTGCTTCTAACGAAATGGTATTAAAAAAGATTTTACAAATTTTAAACTCTACATTCTATTTATTTCAATCTCACTGATATAATTCAATTTTTTTAGCGCACTCTGTAAGAGAATGGTGCAGAAGGATCGTGACTCGTGTATGAATTTGGAGTGCCCTTCTGGAAATGGGAGCAGAGATCCCTACAACATTGTAACTTTCAATGTGAAATTGAATCTGAAAGATGATACTGGATATCTGGTTGGATGCCGACTTATGGGAAAGGCGGCTGAACAAGTTTTTGGATGCACTGCTTCAGAATTCCAAGTAAGAAATATTTCAAATTCTCATTCATTTAAAGTGAAAGGTATGTTAACAATAAATTTTTCATACAAAACTTGTATTTCATGATTTACAGATAATGAACACAGAACAAAGGATGGAGCTAAAGTGGAAATTTCTCTTGTCAAAATTTGACGTAAGAATGCAAGTTCTGGGACCTACAGCCACAATGAGTCGAACGATTTACAACATTTTGCACATGACACGATTTGAGACTGCAGAAGATATTTTCTTCGGAGATATTACGGAGCCGGACACGAATCCTTAATTTAAGAAAGATTGGCCAAAATCAAATTTATGTTTAAAGTAGGAAGTTATTATTTGTTTATTATTAATAGTTAGATCTCTGAAATTTATTTTCGGAAAAGACTTATTATATTTATCCTGTGATAATTATAATCGAGAAGATCAGGATATTTAAAAATAATACCTGAGACTCTCGAGTATGAAAATATAAATTAATTTGTTTGTTCAAAGTTCATCTCTAGAAGTGAAGTCTTCAGAATGCTGAACTTCCTCTTTTTGAACGATTTTGACAAGTTCAATTGTAAATATAATTGTTGCATTTGGAGGTATTTTTGGTGGAGCGCCTGCAGCTCCGTAAGCCAAATCTGGTGGAATTACCAGTTTTCGTTTCTCTCCGACACACATTCTAAAATCAAATATATTTTGTTATTAGAGATATTCCATTGTCTATTTAGTTTTTTAGGAACTACAAAACGGTTATTGTTTAATTAATTAAACTAATTAATATTTATTTTTCTATTTTGAGATTAAAAATTGCAAAATATTCACTGTGAAAATATTGTCATATAATATTATGAACTTGAATTTAATAACCCTATTAATCCTTGTTCCCATCCTTTAATCACTTGACCATATCCTAGAGTTACAAGAAAACTTTCATTGTAATTTGCACTTTTATCAAATTCAGTTCCATCTTCCAAAGTTCCCTGCAAAGTTAAATTACGTTTCATTAATAAGATAATATAGATCAAAATTATAAAGTGATTTGAAAAAACTGAACTTCCAGAAATTTAAAGGTATGTATATTTTATATTTGAACTATCAAGTTCAATTTTTCTAGATTACTGATATTATTTATACCAATAAAGTTCTAGACTTACCACATAATTAACATATAAAGTATCCCCTTTTTTTGATTTGGTCGTACAATTATCGATGCGTTTTTTTATGCCAATTTGCAACTTGTTTTTCGTTGTTTGGCCCGCGATAAACGCAGAATAAAACACTATCACTATTCCGCACAATAAAATAATCCTCATGATTAATAACTTTTATTTATCACTATATACATAATATCTCTATTCTTAAAAATGTTGAAAATATGAGAATTAATATATTTTTGTATAGAAACACTCACAAAGTGGTATAAATACATGCAGGGTAACAACTGTAAGCCGGTAGGGCCGCTGGGGACTTGGGGAGTTGGGGACTGGGCCAATAGCGTTCTCTGGCCCACATAACATAGCATACATAATTGTATATATATATGTAGCGAGCAGCTGATCTGGTCTACTCTAAAGGTTGAGCGAGCTGAGCTGATTGGAGCCAATTGGAGCTGATCATTACAACGATTACAACTGTCAAATGGTTTATTTTGTCGTTTATTTTTAAATTTATACAATTTATGAAGGGAAGAGCAAGTATGTTGTTTTATATGATTTCTAACAATAATTTTTACATTTAAATATACAAAACAGCTTGAATTTTAGTGATAAATGATCCTGTTCAGTGTTTTTTTGTGTGTACATAACCTCAATTTGAGAAATGTTTTTACGGATTTTTAAAATTCAAGAATGATGTAAATAACTGATTTCAAATAATAATACTAATTATATTTTTGACAGAAAGATAGCATGGCGTACAAAAGACTTAATCGCGCTCTACAAATGTTAGACAATAAGATAAAAGAATTTCCAGTAGGTGCAATTTCAATAGATGATTTTATGCCACTAGAGGATAAAATTAAAAACCTAAGGACTGTCTTGAAAGAGATGGATGCTAGAATTTTGAACTTGAGAACTACCATTGAAAAAAGTAAGTTTCAACTTGAAATTACATTTTCAATTTCTTAAGCCTTGTAATAAATATAAAAAGTGTCGTTTGTATCATTTCAGGTAGAGTTCCGCAATTATCAGAAGAAAATATAAACGAATCTTCTGAAAAATTAATTGAAACATCATCAAATCAAATAATTAATGAAAAAGCTCTCGCCCTATGCCTTGAAGCCGAAGTGATTGAAGAAATGATGATAAATAGAAGTCAACAGAACCCAGAAGATCAAGAGTAATGCAAATATCTATACATTCATATATTACTTCCTAACCGAGGGGTTGACGACTCATGAAATCAGGTTTACATTTGCCTAGAAATCTACTGAATTCTCCAGAAATATCTGAATTCACTTGAAGATGCTTGAAGTCACTTGAATTCTTCTTAAGAAATTGAATTCTTCTGAAATATCTGAAGACACTTAAAATCTTAAACACTTAAGAGTTAAAAGTAGGTGTATAATCGATCGATTGAGTTGCAAATCCTTCGGTCCTAACTATATTTTTCCATTAATGTTAATTGATAATTTTTTCATTAGAAAACTTACAGAAATGGTAAAAACACTTTATTCGATCAACGGTGAAGGATTATCATTGCAAAAGAAGATAACTGAATTAATACAAAAAAAATTGTACCTCCAAATCGAAGCTCAAACCGTGGCTCAGGAGTATCAGGAATTTTTGCAACAACAAGAGGAACTAAGACTTAAGAAATTGCAGGAATCTAATCCTGATATGGCACAGTAATGAATAAATTAATTAATTTGTTGTTTGGATCAGATAGGAAAGAAATTAAATTAATTTATTCAATTTGTTTTAGGTACAAGCAGAAAATGGAGAAATTGGTACATAAGATCAATATTATGAAGAGACTCATAATTTATTTCATATCATCAACTGGTCTTTTATTAAGGCACAAGCCAATTCTCATAGAAATGCTGGAAAAGCATAGAGATATCATTAATTTCGAAACCATTTCGAATATGATTGAAAATGATGGCAGCAGTAGTTAAAGAATTAGTAACAATTTAGGAACTTACGGGTTTTCAATTTTAAACGCTCCCGAATTCGGGAATTTTAATTATTCATAATTTAATTTATATAATTGTGTCTTCTGGAAAAAAAAGAAAATAAAGTTTTTTTGTATGTTTTTACTCTTTTTTGTCTTAAAATGGCTTTAATTTTCTTTGACAATGCGTGTGTATATATATACCTATGTAATTAAATTAGAAGTAACTAGGTATCAGTTACTGGTTTTTCTATACCTATGAAATGAAGAGATTCTCATACCTTAGTTTATGTTGTCACATTTTCATTGTTCGTGACGTTTGAACTTTTCTATTCAGTCGCCTGACAACCTGACGGTTTATGACTGTCAGCTGTCTATGACTCAGACCGGACTGGACTGAAGTCTGAAGTATTTATTCATTCCTTATTAATAATTATTAAAATTATAATTTTTAAATGATTATTTCATCTTTTTTTAAAATAAAATCTCTATTTTGACTCTTTATTATTTCTCGCTTACAAAAGATTTTCCTTCGGATTTTCCAAGGTTTTCACAAACGAAGAGTGGAGGGAAGGGATACGGTCACTAGGACCACCCGGTGAGACGGCCTAGGAAAATTGTAGTCGAAAGTAGTTTTCGGAGTGGATAGACGTATTTTTCAAAGTGGTTTTATCAAAAGTGCCTTGAAAGTTTATTTTTACGTTTAATTTTATACGCAAAAGTGTGATATTTCGGAGATGGAACCTGCTAATGTTCCTGGTTCTTCGAGGATGGAAGATGTGGTGGAAGATGAATCTCTTCACAGTGATGTATCAAAATTGCTCTTGAAAGACGCGCTTCTGCATTTTGAGCAGCGTTTGGTTGAAAGCGATCTTGTGGCATCAGAATCATCCACAGTTATTACTGAAGAAGCTATGTTGATGGGAGATAGAATGTTTGCTAATTGTATGGACATGCTTGCCGAAATGAGGATCACAATAAAGGACGAAGAACTCATTTCAAATAATGAAATTGACGAGGAGAACCTTTTCAAAGAAGTTGAAGAAGTTTCCGAAGTTTCATCAGATGATTACGAACCAGAGGAGAAAAAGGAGAAGCTTGTAGAATATATTCCACTGGAGTATAAAATAAAAGTGGTCAATATAGCCAAAAAACATCCCGGCTGGAGCCTGAAGGTCCTACAAAAACAAGGATGTTCTCGCCTCAAACATATGAGTGATATACCCAGGTGGGAAGCAAGCATAAAAAGTGGTGGAACCGTTATCGAAAAATACAACACCATCGATTCGTGGACCTATGATCGTTTCACTGAAGCTCGCGAAAATAATCAGCAAGTCACCACAAGAAACTTACAACAATGGGCTTTATCTGCTGCAATCCAGTTCCCAGATTTGAATTTCAAAGCTTCAAAAACGTGGGTCCAGGAATTCAAGAGGAAACATCGGATTCGTCAGTGTAAAATAACGAAGGACGCGAAGGACGTGTCAGACAGCTTGGGCAGACTCAGTCACTCAGTGACTCAGTCCTCAGGCTCAGACCCACTCAAAGTCGACCGCTCGGACTGACTGATGTCTTTTTCTCTTTAATATACCCCTCTTATGATTTTTTTACGATAATTTGAAATTAGTGCCTAGAAATATATGTACATTATTTTTTAATCATGTCTGAGGAAACAACACTGAAAGTTTTAACCCTGAACTGCTGGTAAGCTCTATTTATAGGTTATGTTATCTTACATTTTTCCATTTGTTATAATCTTTTGTGAAATCTCCCATAGTGTATGATATTATTAACATAATAAATTTAAAATGGCTAATTCCAATTTATGTAAGCTTGTGCAAAACGCTGTCTTTATTTGTAGTGTCTACTCCTTGGTTTCTACATAAAACGTCATAAATTTATTTAAAGTTTGTAATTATTTGATTGTCAAGTAAATAAGTTTTCTTGTAATCTATTAAAATTAATTTTTCAGGGCCATACCGTACATATCAAAGGATAGAATTGCTAGAATTAATGCAATAATAGATAAGCTTATCACAGGAGATTTTGATATCGTTTGTCTGCAAGAAATATGGTCAATTAGCGACTTTAGAATTATAAAGTCAAAAACTCAAGAGCAACTTCCTCACACACATTATTTTTACAGGTAAAAAGCGCATTATAGTTGATATATATTCTCCAATATTCTCCTTGGACAGACTCCTTTTAAATTGCATAGTTTTAAGCACACGAGATTTAAAATTGTCATTTTTTAAAATTCGCAGTGGCGTTGTTGGATCTGGAGTTTGCATCCTCTCTCGACATCCAATTCTAGATGTAATATTTCATAGGTGGAGTCTAAATGGCTACGTTCATAAAATTCACCACGGAGATTGGTTCGGTGGAAAAGGAGTCGGTCTTTGTAAAATCAAAGTTCAAAATATTGTCATTAATGTTTACGTTGCTCACGTAAGCACTTTATAAATCTTTCTCTACCTAAAACTTCATTAGACGAGAAGCAATAATTTAAAATAATATAATTACAGTTACATGCGGAATATGATAAGGAAAACGATGAATATACAGCCCATAGAGTTTTGCAAGCATTTGACACTGCTCAGTTTATTCGAATGACAAAAGAAGGTGCGGATGCTGTAATTCTCGGCGGGGATCTGAACACGGAGCCTCAAGATCTAGCTTATCGTATAATATCTGGCGTTGCTGGCTTAAAAGACGCTTGCTCAAATACTTCCCATATCCTAGGGACCAGCGAATGTGCCAATAATAGTTACACATCTTCCAGGGTAGCCAGAAAATTTCCAGATGGAAAACGTATTGACTACATTCTCTATTTAGGTTCAAATAATTTTAAGGTGAGGATACAAAACTTTCCTCAACTTGAATCAAAACTTTTGAAATTAAATTTATTTTCAGTCAAGACATTTTTGCATCAATTAATTGGATATTAATCATTTTTAGATTGAAGTTTTTAATTTTCAACGTCCTTTCCCAGATCGCGTGCCGCAAAATAATTTTAGTTACTCTGATCACGAGGCCATTATGGCCCATTTGAAAATAATGAAAGGTATCTTTTAAATACTTTTTGAAGTTGTCATAATGAAAACATATTAGCAATGCATTTAAAATGAATGAAAATTATGTTATTTCAGGAGAGAATGTATCTTCAAACATCGATGTGAGAGATTCGCTGAAAGAGGCGATTAGTATCTGCGATTTAGCCCTGCAGAGCGTTCAAAAACAAAGGGTATGGTATTTCGTATTCAGTTTAATCTTAGCCGTTCCTCTGATGTATTCGATGGGACTTGAATATATCTCAACATCCATTGGATTAAGCATCGCCCTTAATATAGGGCGACTTCTTGGAAGTGCAATTTTATGTTACACTCTTTTTATGAGCTCTATATGGAATAGCGTCGAGACAAATGCGTTGAAGGCAACACGTTCCGCTATGGATATTCACCTCACGCAGTTGTCCAACAATTTCAATAAAAAATGAATTGAAAAATTCATTTTTCGAGTAGCTATTAATATATATTTAAAGCTTTTAATGCCAACACGATTGGTAGTTTCGACAATACTGAAAATTGTATCTTATTTCCTAGTATTCAATCTATAAATCTAATTCTAGAACTATTAATTTTAGATAGAAAAAACAATATTCTAATTATGATTCAATGAAAATGGACGGATAAAACGTGATTTTCTCAATGCTCAATCATCTGTCCAAGGTTTAATGTATAGAAACATTTTTATTTATATTATATATTTAATTCTTTACACCATAAGTATTCAAAGTTGAATCATTCCTGCAAATTAAGGCCGTGTATTACTCGTCCGATTCCTATCTTACTGGCTTTCATTTTTTCAGGCACCTTAATTGAAAACAAGTAGAAAAAATGAATTTTAGCTAGTAGATAATAGTTTTTTATCGATTTTTAAAAAATGTTTATCTGCTACGCAGAATCAATTTTAATTATTAGTTTTTTTAATATGATGCCTGATAACCTGAAATATGTTTACGCCACATCACGTGAGTTATATATGGTCTTAAAATGCTATACCTTAAAATCAATTTAGAATAATTTACATTACGAAAATACATCAAAATTATGATAATGGTAATTATTCAATCGAATTTATTAAAATGTAAGACATTCTTACAGACTTTTATTCATATTTTTAAAGATTTATTTTTGTGTATTTTTAAAATTAATAAAAATCACACTTACAGTATTAAATTTTAGACAATTAAAAGGAGCCAAAATTCTAGGAAAACTAAGGAAATTCAGATAAAACTATATTTATATGCAGATATATTTTTGGGTTTTAAGATAGTAACAATTTGATAGCTTACGAACTTAAAAGTAGTTTCCTTCTTCGAAGTTAGTTCAGTTTATTCAAAATCTTGGAAAACCTATTTTTGTAGTTTCTATAACAAATTTTCTAAAATATAGTTTAAAATGGTTAAAAATCAGATCCATCTTCTTCTCATATTTATTAAAAGCTAGCTTTTATCGAAACTAGCCACTGTAAAACAAATTCCAGATCTTAAAAAAATGCTTATATTATACTTTAAACTTTAGGAGTAAATATATCATGCTTTTTTTTTGTTTTTGCAGAGAAATATAAATCAGTAATGGGTTATAATTCAGTGAATAAATAACACCATTTCAGATTGAATTAGGGTTATACGTTATATGCAATGAGTTATAGATAAAAATGATCTCATGGCGTTCTGTAATTTTTAATTCTAAATTTTACAGTAAGATTAAAATGTTACTTAACTTTTGGCTCATATATTTTTCTAAACTTAGGAATAAAACGCATTCGCTTACTCGTGTTACTTGAATTATCGAGTTCCCTGAATCGTAAAATATTTCGTTAATGACTTGTGGTATTAAAATTAAAAATATGTGTAAATATAAAATGAACGTAAAATAAAGTAACATAATTTAATTTTAGTGACTAGATTATTTTTATATATTAATAAAATCACCTTAAAAGTAATATAGCATTTTTAAAGCTTTCTTTTTTAATTCTTAAGAGACGAAAATAAATTATTAAACAATCTTCGGTATTTCTTACTAGATTCAAATAATAATAATTTCATCTACGCTATATTGTACAATTAGATTTATAAGAATATTTTAGCCATATAAACAACAGTCAATTTTATTGTTTATGTTCCATTGAATAGAAATTAATCCACATAACTTTATTTTAAAAAAAGGGGAAATTCTAAAAATTATCTTAGAATAAATTGCAGACTTAAAAAAGTATTTCAATCAACTTTGATTCTGTCACAGAAAAGAGGCAACTTATTATTATTCAGTATTTACTTATATGTCAGTCAGACTCATAGTTATTTTTACATCTTACATTGGTCGAGGATTTATATGATTTAAAAATCTATAATGTCACATAGTACATTTTTCAACGCTCGATAACTTAAATTTATCTCTCCCTCTTTTAAAATTTGTACTTTTTAAACAGAATTTACTTAATTAAAATTAGTAAAAAAAACCTATTAAGCTAATTATTCTTGATAATTGACTAGGCTACTGAATCTTGAATTTTTATCTTGATTAATCAAGAAGCGTTTTGAGTTGAATGATCGGGAAAAATTTTTGAAACCCGGAATTGACTGGAAATTGTTCTTAAACATAATACTTGACTTTAAATTAATGAAATCCTAAAAATTTGTAAATCTTTCCAGAAGAAGGTGTCAGAGACTCTTCCTAGATTTAAGACCAACAAGAACTATAACATCTTTCAATAAATTAAACAATGGTCGATATTTAATGATGAATAGCACCTAACTAGAATTATGATCAAACGCTACTTTGACCATCTTTGTGAAGACTAGGAGGGCTGGGAAATCCAGAGCCGAGAGTAATCGTGATATTGATAACAGGATCCCCACTACTTGACAGGTGATCACTTTCCTCCCGAATTCGTGCTTTCAATTCCATTAACCTTGTATCGCAATCCGAATTCGCCATCACCATCATTTCGGTTTCATTCTTCATCCTTTTATTCAGAGCTCCGTTCATTTTTGTGTTGTATATCGATGATAATCCTCGATGGCAGTTTGTCTGGGGATTTGGAAGATCACAACCTCTCGATGGGGATAGGGATCTGAGAAGAGGAAGCAAAAATACGTGAGAATATAATTTGCAATTAGTCAGCAGTTTTATTATTCCCAGATCGAAAAAACAGGCCACTTAAAAGTTCAAATGTTGAACAATTTAAGATGATTATAATTGTACATAAGTAAAGAATGGAGGTAATTTTTACCGTTTTCGAAGACCCTTAATGAGTGATTTAGCATCTAATTCAGCCCAATCGGGCAGATTTAATTGCGATCTACTGAGTTGTCCGCATCTCTCGCTTCGGTCGAAGCTCAAATTTAACTCAGAGCTGATCGTGTTACTAACAAGACTCGAGTTTTTACAAGTCCGATGATCCTCATTGATCGTGTCAGCTTTCGAGCCTCGTAAATTCTCGCTGGATTTGCTTATCCTCTGATTCCACTTGCACATCTCATTTTCCAACTCTGCGATTTTTTCATCTGATCCAGTGCAGAGGCGAATCACTGATGATGCTGCGAATTTTTCAAGAGGCTCGTAAAATCCCATTAGAAGTTCTTTTCCAGTTTGAACAGACGAAGTTTTTTTCTGGACATTATTCTTCTGATCTAGAGAATACAATTATTTTGTCAATATTTCCTATTGCATAAAACTACAGTTTCTAAACTTGTTTACTCGAAATAAAATTGCTTTTTCTCTTTCAGTTCCAAGTTAACAACCTGACAATAATCCTGAGCAATGCAATATCGAGGAACACGAATCACGTCAACTCTGTACAATTTTATAGTGCCGAGATAGTTCGAATAGGGTTTTACTGGCTTATATTCGTCTTTAAAAACCCGACGAACTCGGTAATTACTATGGAACTCATTGTTACATTTTATAGCGAGCAAGCAATAAAGTCGACCTTTGATGCAGCGACGGAGTCTGAAAGTCGTAAATGAGATAGCGAACCATCACTTTATTAATTCAAAATAATCTATTTAAAAGCATTTGGTATCTGTTTCATTTTCTATCTTCCTCGGGAAATTGACTACTTATTTCTTAGGATTAAATTGAGGATCCTCTTCTGCAGTAGATATTTTTTTAAATGAATTTTTTAATAGTGTGAGAATCAATAACAAGTTTTCTCATTACGCCAGTGCCCTCGAGCATATTTTTATATCTTTAACTGAGAATAGAAGTCCTGGAACCTTCTATCGTAAAAGACAAAAAGTTTCGAAGTGCTCTTCGTAAAATATTACTTATCATGAGCACAAATAGTCCACACTATTTTAATTTCTTTTCTAATAGTTACGTTGAGGTAGTTTTTATTTTGCAAAATGAGACTTTTTTTTGTCCTCAAGTTTAATTAATAATCTTGGAAAACCCGATCTTTGCGATCGGATTTCGAATCGCTATTACATTATCAAAAAGACGAGTAATTTCTTACCTTGAAATCTTAATTCATGAGCTCCAGAAAGTTGATAAATCGCCTGTTTTGCTGGCGGATCTGCTATAGCTGCTGCAACACGAGCCCCTATGTGACATCTGATTGATTTACTAGTTGTGAATAACGCACGATTATTGCGCTCCGGCCTCAGTACAATGATATATAATTTTGGCAGAAAGAGGAATATTAGCGTTACCGATGCACTCAGCGTCACGCACATACACATCGTTATTACCTAAAAAAATTCCATAAAAAATATAAAGAATATGAAAAATATTGATTTCGATTTTTAATCAATATTTATCAATTTCTGATTAATTGAAGACAGAATTAAAGACATTAAAAAACTCATTTTTGAGTTTCCTTCATATTTCACATCTTCCTCACAGTATATCCTTCTGTTTTATTAAACTTTCTTGTTTTCCCGATTTTTTTACTTTCTTCTATTACTATTTACACCCAATGCCTCTCCAAACTTCCGACGAACGTTTTTGCTTTATAATGGCTATGCCGATTTTATTTTAGATGCTTTTCACAGAGGAAATAGGTATTCAAATGATATAAGAAAGAGAGCAAATACCCCTTTGCTGATACTGCAAATAGTGTCTCGTTAAAAAATGTTAAAAACTGTTGGATTTAAATATTGGCTCCCAGTTTATCAGGTTAAATTTTATTAACGAAATTGATTCTCAATTTAAAATAAAGAACTTTGCAGGGAATGGAATACGTGAAAGGGAAATGTATGGTACATGATTAAAAAAATCGTACCTTTGATTGACTACCGAAATATATCGGTACAAAAGCCACCCAAATGACGCAAGTGGTATACATCGCAAAGCCAATGAACTTTGCCTCGTTGAAATTTTCTGGAACATTGCGAGTTTTTACAGCATAGAGAGTACAAAGTACCAATAACAGTGCATCGAAAATGAAAGGAGATAAAACAGCCCGATAGGTCGTTGCACAGGTGAGGACTGCTCTGTGTGTTGCAGGAAATTCTAAAAGCGGCAGTGGAGGGTCTATCAAAAGCATCGATGATACCACGGCCACCTCGACCATTATTAAAATACATGTTATTACTACCTGCAAAAAAAATATTTATTTTCTTCAGTATTCTATTCAAGTTCAAATATTTGAAGTTCCTACTTCACACGGGAATCCAATTGAATTCAAAGAATCATCAATTAGTAATTAATAGAATCTAACAATGAGTACCTGAGCTGTAGCTGACATGAAAAGCATCTTTCGCTTTGGAAACCGTTTCTTTGATCCCGCCAATATCCTTGCGATTCGATTAGTTTTTGTAAATAAGCTCGCATATATCATCGCGAAACTAATTCCAGGCATCAGTCGGCTCAAAGTGCAGGATATAATTGCAGGCTTTGCTAAAATTGGAAAAACCTGGAAAGGGAAATTAAGACTGTTGGTGCAGCTATGTAAATAATGCTAATTAATTAGTTTCTGTTTATTCTAATTTTAAATATGCAATTGGAATTTCTTCAATCTTCCAAATCCGGACAAAGATGAAAATAAAAGGGGAATCCATACTTTTTAATTTAATAATATTTCAGCAATGACGCATCTAAATAAAATTTCAATATGTCCAGAATGTTTGAAGACATTTGGAAAAATAATAATCAAACTTACTGCAATATGAGCGAGAGTCATTCCAGCCAGAATGAGATAACTGAGCTCACGGGTACTGGCTTTCACAACTGGAGTATTATTGTGTCGGATGAATATGTGACATGTGACAAAAGTTGCCATTAGACCCACAGCACTTGATGTCATTGCAACCACTGCTTCTGCATCCCCCCACGAAATATATTCCTCCGGAATTTTGACACACCCTGTAATAATGTGAAACAAGTTTCACTTGCAAATTTCCTTCATTTTATAATGAGATTATTACTATATTCATTTTTGTATTTTGTAATTTATTTACCAGTCTTATTTGCATTTGGCCAATAACCACCTTGACAAGGACGACATTCAGATTGGTCCTCGAGTGAGTAGGCATTTTCTGCACACATTGAGCAGAGCCAGCAACATTTTTTTTCTTGCCCACCTGTTTTATATTGCTGTAAAAATCAGGCTAGGTAATTTAGATTTTATTATAAGCGAGTTAATTTATTATATATAAGAATAATAGCACAGTGTCTACTTTGCGGGAATTTAAGGAAATCCAGAAATTGTCCGGAAATTAAAAAAAGTCCTAATTATAATAAAAATAATCAAATATTCATTCAATTTAGAAAATCCAGGTCGAAATTGAATGAAAATCTGATCCACGTGTGTGGAATTGACATATAATTATACGAATAGTAGTCCAAGTGGTATTCTAGACCCTGAACAGGTTGATGCTAGAAATTATCTCCAATGAACTCCATCTTCACAAATTGAAGAAAATTATAATTAAATCTGCATTAAAATCATATTACAATAATTATTCAATTGTAAAATTTGAAAGTAATTTTAAGCCTGGGAATGGAAAGAGAACACTTAATTGGGGATTAAAAAGAAATTCGATCGTTCATTTAATTAGACCTTTTAGAACAGGAATATTTGCTTTTAGGAACGAATGTCAGTTAAAGAATGATGACGAAATTGAGGTGAATATGAGACAATTAAAAAGACATTTGACGGAACAAATTGGGGCAATCTGGGATAATGAGGAACACAATTCTTTGATTTTGCAGCAATTGGGCAATAATTATAATATTCAGTGGTTACCAAAGGTGAAATTACCAGAGCATTTGATCTCATGTATACCTTGTAATATCCCGGAAGACATGGTGGCGAACAGACACTGGTGACAATTTCTGTATAGGTAACACGTGGCTGTAGATCACCGATCCACGAGAGGGTTCCATTGTTCCAATCTCCAATTTGTACGTAAGCGTAAGTCCCATTGGACAACAGTTGGTAGTTCAGAATCTCGTATCTGCCGAAATCAAAACAATGTGGCTCATTATATTATATAAAATCCACATCGATATCATTATTTAAGCTTCAAGTTTAATTATTATGTACAATCCACTTTCATCAGAAAGATTACTAGTTAATGGTTCAAATTTTTTCTCTTCAGTATTTTACTTAAATATTTGAAGGGAATTCCTGACCAAGAAACTGTTAATTACAGAAACAGTTTGTGTTAGTTTTCGGATTACAATGGAATTCGGTTCACAATTAATTAATTTTGGAAATAGACATACGCACCAACCTGCCCGGGGGATCCCCTTTTTTATCGAACTCCACCACATCGTCGTCCCAAGTGAATGAAACGTTCAATAAGTGACTCTGTAAAAAAATGTATAAAATTATTTCAAGCATAGAATAATTAAAAATTTTTAAAACTTCAACTTTACAATTATTCATTCAATTTAAACATTAAACAATAGACCTAACAATTTGTATATGTTGACTTTGCAGAATATTAATTGACTTTATTAATATCCAGAAAGCGCCAAATAAAGCATTCTGTTTACAGAAAAATATATGCACAAGTTTGCCTCCATGAATGTGAATTTGAGTGAATTATTAATTCAGTATATGTAATTTTCCGCGAGGCATTCGCTGTTACGAATAAACTTTGGAGTGCCGTGGGCAATTCATTAATTTAACCCATGAGGCGATTACTATGCAAAGCATTTGCAATTAAGTTGCTTAAAACAAAAAATTTTTGCATTATTGAAAAAAATTTATTTAATATTAACCTACCATAAATAGGGTACCGTTGAAAGGCAGTATTTCTTTGCAAGCACCATCGTAATATTCCCCACAAACTTCTTTTAACATACTGTCAAGACCGTAGGCCATTGTCCAAAATGATTTGACCACGAAACTCATTTTTGGATCCTGCCGATATCGATCTGCTAATCTTTCATTTCCTGCAAGAATCCAAAAAGATTATTAATTAATTGGAATAGAATAAACGCATCAATCATCATCATTTACGACTAATTATATAGGTATATAATTTGACGAATATTTGTACAATCATTTTAGATTGAGTCAAGAAATTATTATTTAACATCCCAAGTGGACATATTTGCTCTTACGGTATTTTATGATCGAGTTAAGTGCATGTCCAGTTGTAATTAGGGATATTTATGCTCATATGCATGATGATCGTTTAATTACAAGTTGGTATTTTGCATTTGATTATTTGTAAACGAAAATACTGATCCCCAATTTCCGATATTTCCACACATCGGTTTTGAGAATCGATCATTGAAACTCAGATATTTAGGTCAAATCAGCATCCGGAAGCTGACAATCACTACACAAATCTGAATCCAGGATCATTCGT
>JAUESI010000029.1:5406187-5428319 GCA_032275145.1 Synergus laeviventris
CTCAAATTTTAGGTTTTTAAATTATGGCGGGCTTAAATGCTGATTGATAAATTTGAATTTGACTAATAAATTCATGAATAAATCAAATATATATGTCAGAATAATGCTGTAAAAAATAGGTTTTTAATTTAAAATAGATATTTCCTCTAAAAAGCGGTAAATTTTCTCACTATACCTTGTTTATTCCCGTGCGTTGAGATCTTACGATCGATAATTCTCGGCATCTTTGTGAGGTTAAGTTATTCCTAGAAAACAACAAAGTATAAACATGTGGTAGGTTATAGGTATATATATATATATATATATATATATATATGATACTAATTTCATAAGATCATAAGTTTTGCGGTATTTGCGATATCAACATATATAAATATAATAATGATCTTATTCGACTTACTTTCCTATTAAATCCTTGAAAATTCGAAACTGATACATAATAACTTTATTTTACCAAAAATATACTGCAAAAACCAAATAATTCACGAAATCACTTTCCAAACGTTTGCTACGATATTTATGATGAAGCAATAATCAGGGTTCGAATATTTAACAGCTGATAAGATAATGAATTATGTACACACAGTAAATATGAAACAAAAAATTTGAGGTTATAACACCAGATATATATCTTTTCGTGCTTTTCGTGGACATTAGAGTTGCCAAAATCCTGCTAACGCAGGATTTATACAGCTTTCTTTATGCCGTCCTGGCGTCCTGCTAATCCTCAATTGCTCATGACTCATATGAGCCTCATGAGCCTGCTATGAAACCCTCTATTTTTAATTTTCATGTAAATCCACAGCAAAAAGATCTGCATTAGAAAATAAGAGATGCATCTCCTATTTTTAATATTTTTTAAGTTTAATATTCTATTACTTTTTAATAATTGGTATCATTATTTCTGTAATTTATAAAAAAATAAATCATCAGTCTAATCTCTTTTTTATGTTTTGTTTACAGTTATTCACATCTTTGATTATATTATGTTTGTCTATATTACTATATTATATTATTTATCTTTATTTATAATATTTATAAAAAATGTTATTTTTAAGTAAAAAAGAGAAAATGTATTTTACAAAATTTACAAAAAAAATTGGCCCATGAGGGGATCGAACCCGCGACCTTCGCGTTATTAGCACGACGCTCTAACCAACTGAGCTAATGGGCCAGTTAGAATGTTAGTGAAAATAGCATCTCTAGAATGTTTAACAATTTATCTCAGCAAAATATTTAATTTTCAATTGAAAAAATTGATCATATTTATTCTAAATGAAAATAGCATAAATTAAAATCTTATATATATATATTAATTATAAAGCTTTTTTTACAGGCATTCAATATCTCTTTAACATTTAACGAATTTTTTTAATTGCCGCCTATTTTGAATTGTTTTCTATAAATAAAAATTATGTTAATTAAAAATATTTAATATGAAAATAAATCTTCAATACGAAATATTAATTTAAAACCATGTTTATTGTGCTTTGTTTGGATTAAATGGTCAAAGACTGGTTACAGAACTTTTAATAAAATATAATGACAATAAATAAAAAAAAATGTATTCCCGG
Organism: Synergus laeviventris; assembly: GCA_032275145.1. Classification (NCBI taxonomy): domain Eukaryota; kingdom Metazoa; phylum Arthropoda; class Insecta; order Hymenoptera; family Cynipidae; genus Synergus; species Synergus laeviventris. Next base: position 5,407,762 of record JAUESI010000029.1, read on the forward strand.
TGAAGAAGGTGAATCTATTTGTAATTTCTTGCATATCGTTATTGATTTGTTTATAAAATTCTAGATCTAATATTGTATCACAGATTATGTAGTGGTGGTGGTTAAGTTTCTAATCCACTTTTAGTAAACAGTACTGATATTCCAATCTTCACTCCAAATCTATTTAATAAAAAAGCAGTTGTGTACACATTCAAATATCATCTGATCGACTATTAACCATTCTCTTTTCATTAAACGCTTATAGAAAAATTCTTAGTTTATAATACGATTATTTTTAATATTTCAACCAGTAATTGTAACTTTGTACTTTTCAAAGTAAAATCTAATTTCACAAAACGAATAAAATTTAAAAAAATAAATAGCCATTTTTTTAAAGTAAAATAAATTAGACTTGGTATAAATAATTAATAATACGATTTCATTTCTTAAATAAAAAGGAACTAAAAGATTTAACCTACCACTTCTTAAGTCGAAAGCGTTTTAAATTTAAGATTACCCAGTTTCAGTTCATATAATGATTTAGATTAACAATAATATTTTTCAACTTTATCTTGATTTATATTCATTAAATTTATGATAAAAAATTTTCGTTATATGATACTGACAACTCGAAATACCTGAGATCGAGACTATTTACACAATTTAAACTCGTATTCACATCAACAATAAAAGCTCGACCCTCAACTAAAATAATACAGGTTGAGAAAGAGAGTTGACATTTTTAATTCGTTTTCCTGTGGGTTCATAATCGCAAACTTCAATCTCAGATTCAGAGGAACTCAGAGCTTCTGAAACATTTTCCTTAATGCTTTGATCCTGCATTTCCAAAATTTCGTCATCATCTGCTGAGCAGACGTCAATTTCTGATTCAATATCGTTGTCTTGAACCCTGGCAGGACTGTCTTCGAAATTCTGGACATCTATGTTATCATTCGAAGATTCTGAATCGTTGAGATTGTTATTCTCTTGATCATTTTGCAACCTACTACAATTTATTGAATCATTTGTGCCTTCTTCATCGTTTCGAACAGAATCGACATCCAGAGAAGTGGAACTTTCATCAATGTTTATCGTATCCTCGAAAGCTAATTTACACTCTGAAAGTTTTGAGCAATCTGAAATTTTGTCTGCGAAGAATTCAAACTCATTAATTTTTGGTGAATCATCAGGTTTTCGGTTTTCTAAGTGTGTTTCGAGGAATTTTGGCTTGAGAGGAATGAAAGAACTTTGCCCGTCAAATATTGTACCGAAAGAGGACAAGAGCTGCTCTCGGAAATTGATAAACCCTTCCAGTTTTTGGAAACACAGATCGCAGAGACAAAGATGGGAACCATTCGTTTCAAAAATCTGAAATTAAATAAAAATTTAAACAAATTTTTAATCAAATAATTCATGTTTAATCGAAATTTGTGGTAAATTGAAAATTATTATATATTAAATATTCAACTCTTTTAAATTGGAAACTCTCTAAAAATCTAAACTTGAATGAAAAATATTACCTTATGATGAGTAATTAATTCGATTCCAGAATAAAGTTTCATTGTACGTTCTGCATCCTTCATTTCCTTATCATTCTCAGAGTCAAAGTGAATAAGCAGATCATCTTTAAAGATGTTTTTCTTATTACTCTCACTTGAAAATTGTTGTTGACAAATACAACAAACGGTAGACTGTTCAAAAGGAAAAATAATATATATTTTCCGAGATAAATGAGTAGAAAAATTAAATATTATTATTTAAAGCAAATATTTCAAATTAATGATTAATCAAATATTTCGAAGCGTCAAAGTCAATAATCCGTATAATATAAACAACTAGGTTATGTGACTAAATTATTCAAGTATAAACCTATATATATAAGTATAAAGAAAATTCAATCTTACCATTTTTAATATACCTCTTGTCAACGATCACAAAAACTTTTATCGACTGTCAGGACAAGAAGAGTATTTCACGTATTCAGCAAAAACGAAATGCTGACGAGAGTTCGTTTGAGCTTTGAGTTGCCAAACAATCGTTAACCTGATTAATCTCATTAATCTCCTCAATTTCATTGCACACCAAAGACAGCAAACAAACATCAAACATGTTATTTTTCAAGAAATTTTTAAAATTGCTAAATTAGCAGATAATTTACGGTCATTTCCCATGTTCCCATGCATGTTTCTTGAAATTTATAGAAATTACAAGGAGATTTTCGGTAATTTACTGCTTTATTATTTGTGCGCATGTCACATTTTGCTGTCAAGTTTCCATTTCCAACTTCCAAGGCCTTTAGCAGGCCTTTAGACGCTTTAGACCTTTTAAATCATTTAAAACATTTTCCTATTAAAAACATGTTTTAATGGGATAATATTTGTATACAATTAAACTAAAAATAAAATAGCTTGGATCCAGTTTTTCAACGTAGGTTCCTATATGTAAATATAAAAAAAAACGATATTATGTCAGTTAACCTACAAATTTATGTTTTTTAGAAAGTTTGTGTACAAAAAAGATATTAAGTGTTGTTATAATTTAATTATAATAATATAATATAATAATTTATTTTCTAAAAAGATTCTTTTAAATGTATTGCAATTTATAATCGTTATAATGGAAACGGAATTGTAATAATTATTTGTCCAGAAATTGTCGATATAATTCATAATTTTAAGCCGAAAATTATGAATGATTATTGACTAATTTCTGGTAATAAAAATATTCGTATTAACTAAAAGGAAACTCATATTTAATTTAATGTTTTTTTTAGGATGTCTGATCCAGCAACTTTAAAACGACCAAAACCGAAAGAAGATGAAAACGAAATTCTTCGCATGCAAGAAGAATTTCTTCAATCAAACGAAAAACCTTCAGTGCATATTACACACTTGACTGAGCGAAATAAACCAGACAAAACTAAAAAAGCACGTACTTTCATCTCGCAATTTTCCGCGAATAAAAAGCTTAAGTCTAACGGCCAGCCTCCCACAAATTCTCAAACCGAATCTTTTCCAGTTTTTCCTAAAAATCTAACTAAAGGAGAAAATCAAAATCCACCGAAAACTTCACCCATCATTCTCGGTAATATCGTCGCAAGACAACTTCCAGAACAATTTGATTTTCGTTTTTCAAAAGAATGTGACTCTTCAAACTCTGGTTTTCCTTCAACCTTCAGATCCAAGGATTCCAACACAAAAATGGGAAGTCTTTTCTGGCAAACTGTTTCTAAAACTGAGACTAGTATTTCAGAAGAAAGAGTAGAAACTCCTGAAGCTCGTTTCGAAGACTATGGTTTGACTACTGAGGAGGATATTCTTCGAGAAAAAAGCAAGCTAGAGTCGATGCTTAATCCGAATTTGCTTGAATTTATAAAACAAAGGAAGAAGGAAAATTATCGTTTAAAAGGGAAACCAAAACAATCCTTGAATGTAAAAAATGAACCATCTTCTTCAAATTCAAATGATGACTTTTCTAAAGAAGAACTTCCAGAAATGGTAAAAGATATCATGACCGAAGCATTGGAAAAACGGTGGATCCACATGGATGTTGTAGAAAAAGAGAAAGCTAAGTGGATGGAAGATATCCCAAGATCCGAGGAGAAACGTCCTAGTTTGGACGAACCTTATAATGCTCGCTTCGATTTCAATGGAGTTTTGCTACCCTTCACAGACGAAAACCTAACAATCGACAAAGGTCTTCATCATCACGGCCAGGAACCCGAACGTCCCGGATATTCCCTCCAGGAACTTCTTCAATTAAGTCGTTCTTCCTCTCCCCAACAGCGATCAATCGCTCTTCAAACTCTTGCCAACATAATCGAAAAAAGTCGTCGTGGTTGGTATGACGCAGTTCTTCATCCAGCTCCACTTTCCGCTCTAAACGAAAAAAATGTCTTTTTACTTCTACGATTTTCGCTTGATGATTCCTCCGTTTCGATTGTTACTTCAGCCTTGCAAGCAATGAGGGCTTTTCTCTACAACGAAGAAGATGAAGTTTGTTTAGATAGATCGTTCGGATTAAGCGACTACGCTGAACCAATTCTGAAACCAGATTTGAAAGATGTTAAGGACACTAGTAATTTAAAAGACCATGAACTTGCTCAATTGGACACAATAGCTACTGCTTTAAGATCTGATATCGTCCCGCGGATCAGATACATCCTAAATGAAATACGACCACCACCGGATGGAGTTTCTTCTGCTTTAGAAATTCTAATCAGACTATCTAGGCATTCTCATGAAAGTGCATTAAATATTCTTTGGACTCCTCATTTGCTGGAGATCATTCTCAAGCATTTTATTCCATTAACGACTGATAAATTAGTTAATCAAGAGAAAATAAACAGCGCCTATGGGGTTCCTGTAGTCAGTGCTCTTAGATTTTGTAGAGTGCTTATTACTTATGCAGGAAAACCAGCAGCTGAGAAACTTTGCAGATTACAAATTGTTCAATCTATTGTTTCTTACGTGAACAGTGAAGCTGGAACGCATGGAACTTTTCTGCATATTGAATGTCTAAGACTCTGGAAACTTCTTTTATTGCATGGTTTCGCTGCTGATAGCGTTTCTGGCTCCCAGTTAACTTTGAAATCACAGCTGAGAATTTTCTTCGATAGTTTAAGTCTTGGCCAATCTTCAGATTTGTTATGCGAACACGCTGCTGCTTTGATAGTTGTTGTGAATAATGAAAATTCTTTGAGGGTTGATATACTCCAGTTGTTGAAAAAATGGAGCACTCAACTCGTGTACATTTCCTCACCAACTTGGGGAAGGACGAAGTTGGTTCTTCAAGCTTTGATCGCAGTGGAAGATTATTCCGAGGGCTACTTCCAAACAAATTGGATTTCTAATTCGAAGATATTTGCGAACTTGAAGAGTTGTTCTAACTTATTGAGTGGGTTTCAATCCGCGAAGGAAAGAAGTCCTTCTTCTTTACCAAGTCTCGGGGCTTTGACTGAAAATGGACAACTGCAACCAGTTTTATCACACACATCTTGCCTACCTTTCTTAACAGAAGTATTGAAAGTGTTCTCAATCTTTTCACACAAAAAGGAAATTCAGAGAATCTATAGTCAGGCTGAATTTGTAAAGTACATTTTTGAACTTTCGAGATTTGATTGGTCTTTGGAAAATTCCTGGTACACTAGAATTGAATTCAATCTACTGACGAGAGTAGTAACAACTGGAAGTTTGATTGAAGAATTTCTTTCATCGAAAATGAAAAATTCTTTGTGGCTTCTAGCTATAAAATTAATATCAGCTTTACCTGCGGATTTCCCGAATCAAGTGAAGGAAATGATGCGTTACGTTTTAGATCCTGAAAAGCTGAGCATGGATGAACTTTTGAGAAATCTTCAGGAACTGAAATTGAATGAAGATAGTGAAAGCACAAGCTTGAATTTGTCGATGGAATTGATAACGATGTATGAAAGTTATGTTGCTCAGACAGGAAATTGGGATCAAGCAGCGATGCCAAGAGATTGGCTTTTCCTGCCTTTGATAGACACTTATTCAATTTCGAAAAAGTACCACAAAGTGGATAAAGGCGATACTGAAAAGATCATCATTGTTTTGAACATGTACTTAGGACTTCCCGAATTGGTACAAAATTTGACTCCCAATTTGCGATTTAGTAGACTGATTCTGGTATTTCTGTGTGATACAGTATTCCACGATCAAACTGTTTCTCATCTTGTAGAAAAAATACTTGCAGCTTTTTTGAAAAAGCATAATAAGGAACTAGATTTTACAGAAGATGTTCCCGGTTTGAGTTCCTTCACAGACATGTTTACTGCATTGTGTGAAAATTTTTTTTCAAATTCGTATAGTAATAACAGTTTTGCAAATATCTTGTTATGTTTTATTTCTCAAAGACACAATGTTCACTTCCGGAGAATGTTGTGGTCTGAACATGCAGGAACTTTGCGTTATATAAAAGTACCTGTGGAGAAACTGATTTTGTCTCTTGATGAACTTTTATATCCACTCGAAACGGATGTATCGTTAATTGAATGTTATATTACTGCTTTGATCAGAGGTAATATTAAAAAAGAATGGTGTCCGGTACCTTATATTGTTTCATTGCACCATAGTGCTATGTTTGTTAAACAAACAAGCAAATTGGCCATTCGAATGAGAAGTGGATTAGAGAAATTAAAAGACTCTAATGCTGCGGTCCAACTTTTAAATTATGAACCTTCTCTGTTAAAGAATTTCCTCTGATGGAATTTTTGAAATGCAATTGTAAGATTTCTTGTAAAAAAGTTTTCTTTCTTCAAAATGTATTATTTTTAGTTGCTGTGTGTTTTATTCTAGTATAAGATCCGTTTTTAAATTAAGTAAGATATAAGAGAATGACGATTTGATAAAGATGGAAATATTAATTTACAAATACATTTTATTAAAATCTAAAAAAGTTTATTTACATTGTTTTCAATTCAGGCTTTTCTGTTCTCAAAGGTGACCAAATAAGACCGAGAAGAGTGCAATCAGCTTCAAGAATCGTTAAATCTTTCTTGGATCCTAAAAATCTGGTAGATAATTCCAAACTTTTTATCTTCAAACGAACGATTGAACCCCTCACAAAATCACTGAAATTAATTACCAATTTAATTAACTTAAAATGTTTACTCTTGTAATCTATAAAGTTTAGCAACCTTCATTTGAAATGGAAGAATTCAAAGGAACCCTCGATAGGAGAAGATTACAATTTTTCTTGAAAACAATTATTACCTCGCATTTCTTGAAGGTTTTCTGCAAACACAATTAAATTTCCATCCAAAATCGATGTGCAAATCGTCGTCAACAACATGCACGATTTTACCTTGCACTACTTTTCCTTCTGGTTCTCCAAGCTGCAATAACAATTGATTTATTCAAAACGGAATACTTTTTTTAACGAATTAAAAAAGGATTATAAGATGTTATTCTCTTACGTCTATTAAATGCGAATTGCGCAGTAAATATGCAAATGGTTTTGGCTTTTCTACTTTTTCTTCCTCCGGAGCTGTATATTTTTCGAAGGCTTTAGCAAATCCACTTAACTTTGCCATGTTAGAAATTGTCGTGTTTTCCTCATTTTGTTCAATATCCTTCTTTTGGCTTTCTTGTAGAATATTAATATCTTCTAATGGTACACCTTTTTCTTCAAATTTTTCTGGTGCATTTTCTGCTTCTCCGTCTTTTGATTTTTCTGAGCACAAATATCTCGAGAATGTTGGATAAGATTTCACAAGACTGTTCGTTTTACGAACTTGAGTTAATAATTTTTCTACCCGCTGCATTTTAATAAAATGTTTATTAACTCTTTTAAATTGTGCAGTGCAGAAAAATGTAAACTTTACTTATCAATCAATGCGGTTTTATCGTTTTTATTTAATTTTAGGTTAGGGTTTCCCATCCCCTCTTTTTCGACTTTCGAAGCTTTCGGAATTCGGAATGTAACCTTAAATTGACTGACAGAAATTGGAGCATTGAATTAATTTAATCGGGTTGCAGAGTTATAAATCATATTTATTACAGTTCAGATAAATTGTTCTATTATTTTTGTTAGAAGGTAAGATAGGAATTTTATATTTGATTCTATTTCAAACTAAATAATAAATTAAATTAGTATAATTCTTCACAGCTTAGATTGTTGCGATTGTTGGTTAGTAAATAATTTTAGACACTTTTTAATGAGTTTTTAAATGAATTTTAGTTTTAAGAAGTGTATTACGTTAATACGTTGACTATTTATTTCAACATTTATGCGTACAATAATTTTTTCAATACATTATATCGATTTTACTTACGTTTCAAATTTGAGGTTAGAAGACAAAAGTATTTTATTTATTTTATATCTATAATCCCTATAATCGAATTCTAAATTTTTGTACATTTTTCTAAAGCAACTCTGTTTCGCTTTAAAAAATTATTAAACTTTACTTATTAGGTTTTATCTTATCTAAAGAATTTGCGTCTTTTTCAGAATTATTAATTATTGCTGCCAAAATGGCATTGAGTTTAGCAGCGTTAAATATTTCGAGGGCAATACACACTTCAGCTGCTGTGAATAAAATAATTAAACTCACTCGCCTTAGAGTGGTAGACAATAGCGATATTGGAAAAAAATCCATGAGGTCTGGTAAACCACCACGAACTATTCATATTTATAACAAAACGGGTGTTGGTTACATTGGTAAGTAATAATAAAAATAAAATAAAAATAGATTAATGTATGAAATATACCCATTTTTAACTTGATTATTATTCTCATTTTTATATTACAGGTGATAAAGTACTGCTCGCTATATGCGGTGAGAAGAAAAAGGGCATCCTAGTCGGTTTGAAGGCGACCCAAAATATAAAAGTAGCGAAATTCGACAGCAATAATGTTGTCCTTATCGATGATAGTGGAACCCCCTTGGGCACGAGAATTCATGTGCCCATACCTCACGTTTTAAGGACAATTTTGAAAGAGAAAACCTTCTCCAAGGGAGCTGATTATACCAAAATTCTCGCTATTGCAACGAGATTTGTCTGAGGAACAAAGCTTAACATTTTAATTTTAAAACATAGAATTTGTATAAAATAGTATACACATGTCGTTTATTCAATAAACCAATTATTACATTACATTTGAACTTTTTTTTTTAAATGTTAAACTCTATTTTCGAACATTTTAGACTCAATCACAAGTAGATTTATTATTGAATGAATGTCTGGCGAAGGGGACTCCTTATTTACAAAATCCAGAATAAAAAATCCCTTTGGATTATTAAAGGAAGTTTAAAATTTGGCGCTCTGCACAGGTTGAAAGTTTCATGACGTTTCCGATATTTCAAATATTAGGGCGGAAAATTTGAAAATAATAAAAAATTAGAATAAATAAGCAGTTTAAATAATTAATTTATTAGATAGATAATATGTTACCTTCTAGACATAAATTAATAATAAAATACAATTATAGGAAATAATAAGATGGTGTTTTCAGATGTTTTATTAATTTCGAATCTCTCACATTTCTAGGCTGCACAGACGCAGAGTATGTAGTAGCGCATGCGCACTGGGTTACATAGCAGAATAATAACTGACAATAACCAAAGAGGATACTCGTGGTGTTCGTGATCCGGCTGACCGGCTATTCAGTCTGTCCTGATGGTAGTGTTTATTCTCTCAGAAGGATAGATTTTTTTCCAAAAGTTTTCGACTTAAGGTTGTTAATTAAACTGACAATTTCTACTGAAAAAATCGCAAACCAGGGTTGGTCAGCTACGTGTAAATGGAGTATTTTCTACGTATAATACATTTTTGACGTAATATATGAAAATCACGTATAACCTTATAATACGTGGAGTATTTATACGTTACCAAGTACCAACCCTGGGATAAACAAAAAAAATGGGGAACGTTCATGCAGCTTCCGCTCCTCCTGCACCATCACAGCTAACGCTAAGTCCCGAATTACCACCAAATGTATCAAATCAAGATTTACCAGCGGCTCTCGATGGAGGTGATCGGCTTCAAAATCCGGGTACGATGGAGGATCTGCACAAAAAATGCAAAGGTACCGCCTGCAATTTATGTCATTTTTTCCCCTTCTTGCCCTTGTCTTTTCGAACTTCACCCTCCTACTGAGGTTTGAATTTTCGTTTTTTTGACGTTCATGACTTAGAATCTCTAATATATCTCTCTTTTCCTGAAGAATTTTATAGATTTTTTGTATTTTTTATTCAAAAAAGTATTTGTTTTTATTAAATAAGTGTTTTTGAGGTTAGTCGAAATTATAAATTTTAATCAAAGTTTGAGGAGTAACAGAATGTAAACTGAAATTAATTGTTCCAATTACTTAATTTGTTCCAGATTTATTTCCTGTTAATTTCGAAGGAGCCAAGTTGATGTTAAATAAAGGTCTTAGTAATCACTTTCAAATTTCTCATACAATAAATATGAGCTCCTCGGCACCATCAGGTTACAGGTAAATATAATTTCCCAATTAAATTTTTTACATGATCCGAAAAGAAATAAAATTATTTGTAACATGTCTCAAAAACCTAGAATTCAGGGAATTTTGAAATTGGATTTCAATAGCATCCATGATTTTAAATGACAAAAGTATTATCGTATTATCATTATAACTTGAAAAATATATAATTTTTCGTTTTAGATTTGGGGCCACGTACGTGGGAACAAAACAGACTTCGCCAACAGAAGCATTCCCAGTTTTGTTGGGCGACATTGATCCCAGTGGAAACCTTAATGCCAATGTCATACATCAGTTTGGTCAAAGAATCAAGGGGAGACTCGCCACTCAAGTTCAACGTAGTAAATTTACAGCTGTTCAAATGACTTCTGATTATCGTGGCGATTCTTATACGCTTTCGGCAACTCTAGGAAACCCTGACATTATTAATAATTGTGGTAAGAAAGTATTTCAAGAATATTTCCAATTTCAGTCTGTACTACACAATTTCTGGAAATTTATAAGTATTTTTATCTTACAGGTGTAATGGTCTTACACTACTTGAAAAGTATAACGCCGCAACTAGCTTTAGGAGGAGAGGTCGCATATCAAAAAGCACCAACGATCCCAGGAGGATCGGTCACTGTAGCTTCAGCCGCTGGTCGGTATACTAGAGGAGATTTCACATTGAGTGCGAGCCTCGGTTTTGGTGGATGTCACCTCTGCTTCCATCAAAAAGCTAGCGATCAAATACAAGTCGGAGTTGAACTGGAAGTCAACCCCCGAATGCAAGAATGCATGGCTACAATCGGGTATCAAATTGATCTTCCGAAAGCAGATCTTGTCTTCAGAGGTGCGTTTTAAAGTATTCTCAGTTGAGGAAATGACATGGAGTAATATATTTATAAACGGGGAATTCTTTAGACAAATGAATATTGGTGCAATGTGCTATAACGTATAATTCTACTGATTTTAGGAAGTGTCGATTCGAACTGGAAAGTTGGAGCCGTTCTGGAAAAAAAACTGCAACCTCTGCCATTTTCATTTGTCCTGAGCAGCGTGATAGATCACAACAAGGGATATTTCAGACTCGGATGCGGTTTGATTGTTGGATAAGATCACTTACTTTGTTGCAGTTATTTTAACAATTCACAGGGACTCGGGAGTTCTTTGCTTCTTGCTCCACGCGACATGACATAAGACGTTACTAATGCCCGCGCTGCCATTACGGTCTGTTTTACACCATCATTCGAGATTTGTTTACTAGTCTTATTGACGAATAATATTTGTGTGTTACGACTGTCCTAATTTTTCTTAAAGAGCAATACCATCAAGTTCTATGCATTTCGGTATATTCCATTTCATAGAAATTAAATATGTGAATATTAAGTAGAATTCTTTCTTAGGATTTTTTTCGTCTTTTGGGCATCTATTTATATTATTTATATTTATTTTATATATTTATCACTATACATACCTCATAGTGTCAAGTCACTGAGAAAGCATAGAACGGATGTAGCGTTGAAAATTTTTTAAGTGCATTATGGGACAAGATGATTAAAGCTTAGTCCAAAATAGAATTTTAAGCAGTTGACATGGAATCAAAATCGACTCTTTTACTGCTTAAAACCCTATGCCAAAGTTTATTTTTATGATAGAAACAGAATTGATATAAGCCCACGAGAAGCTTGAGGATTTGAATGAAAATTATTTCGAAGATTGTCATTGTACGAGAAATACATTTATGTCAAGACATAAAAGGAAGAACTACAAAAGACGAAAGTTGTGAACAATTTAGTTAGGAGAACTTTATTCATAGGGTTTTTTTCGTACTTTCCAGTATTTTATAGAATTTTTTCAGTTTATAAAAAGAGAAGCTTAAAATTTGATTAGTTCAATGAAGACAACAATACATCTTAATATTGTACATACTTTTATGTAGAATAAAATAAAGAAGTTGAATTCCTTGTTGATATAGAGTGGAGTTTTGGAATTTAAATCACCTTTTATACTTTTAATTCTTGTGTAACAAGAAGGAACAGCAATTCATCTAAAAGTACTTTAGGATCTTAGAATTATTGAAGTAATAAAACATTACTAATAATCTGGGTCAAAGAATGGAAGTTACTTTCTTATTCAGGTAGACTTCCACGAGCGCGCAGGACAAATGGAACAAACAATTAAAAGTGTGATCGTTAAGCTTCTGGTTGCACTAAGGTCGAATACGTGTACATTTGTATGTGTTATGTACTGTATACTTTTGTTTTAGTAAAAAAGCAAAATAGCCTTCGGACATAAAGCTTGCGTTGTTTCTCGAACCCTGTGACGAAGAATGAAGTTCCTTTTACCTTAACACACACGACGTTGATCGTTATTGTCGGAGCTATGCATAGGATTTTACATTTCCTTTTATACCTACTCCTATTATTCCATCCAAGGAATGCAGCTACACAAATTGCACTAAGATTTTATGCCCTGAGTTACCGAGTTAAACCAGATATTATTAAAATATTTTATTTTTTCATAGGACAATTTCTTGGAGAACATTTCAAAAACGATTGTATCTTTGACTTTGATATTGTAAAAGGTCGACGAGAAAAGCCTTCAAATCACGTAATTTTCCGGAAAAATTCAAGCTCCTCTGCAGATGTTTCATTCTTGTGCGAACCTGGTTGAAATAATCTGTTACTAATATTACACCATAAATTTAATATTTGAGAACTGAAAAGTGGGTACAAATTGTTATCTATAAAAACATATTTTACTATTATCCTCACAGAAGTAGGTTTTAAGAAACATAGAATTTATAATTTATTGCTGACAAAACTCAAATTTTATTTAGTTACCCTACAAAAAACATGAACAACACATAATATATAAGTACTTTGAATTACAACTCGTTATCCAAAATTACACATACAAAGTTATACATATGTAAAGTACCAATTATAATTTTATATGCTCTACGTATTGCTATTGAGAGCAGAAATTATTTTTTTTTTTCAATATGTGGCAGGTGGCCTTCCTTTTCAGATCAGGACTGTTTATCACGTTCGTTCTCCGTACGTGTGCCTCAAAGTCTGCGCCGCTTCGTTTTCCGTATGCCAACTTCCGGATTTGGCATGTGCGTCTGATAAAATGATAAAATCATTAATGTTTTTTTAAAATTCCTTTCGGCTCGTGTGCCACCCTGACGACAGGGCAATATAAGAATATTAAGACTGTAAAGTATAAACTAAGGATCGATGAATGAATGATCGATCGTAGAAACGAGCGAATGAATGGCAGCCTTGTCCTTGGTCGGTGCAGCGTCTGTAATGTAACCTGGTATTTTTTCCACAACATCCAACCGACCAGTTTGTGATTCAACCTACGAATTCTATAAACAATCTTTTTTTCACATCACAGCATCCGTGCCACGTGTATGCAGAGCCAATATAATTGCTCGTAACTTAAGACCTCGTAGGTTTTTAAACTGGGAAGTCCAGGCTCTGTCGCTCTGGTTCCTCGAATATAAATATTAAATCATTTCTTAGGACCATTGGTTATCGCTTGCAGAAATTAAAGAGGGTAATCAACGTCGATCTAATCGACCAGACGTGTTCTAAAGTACTGAGAAATTCTTAGTGAATTTGGTTTAGAAACTGCGAAAACTGAAAAAGATTTGAAGTTTTAGGTCTCTCTTCAGTAATCACAGATACAGTTTTAAAACTTTCCAACATCCTCAAATTTTGAATTAAATGCTAAAAACGGTTTTTAGGTGATTTCGCATTAATAAATTAACAACTTGGTCATTTTTCGACCAATTGTGGATTTTCAAACGTTAAAAAAATATATTTGCTAATTTTTTTGTGAGAATATAGAATTTGCATCTTTTTTCACATTATATATATGTATTTTTTTTAGAAATATTGTTTCGCATCTTGTTTTTTTTACAAATGAAAAATTAATCGCATGAACACGGTTCTTATTCTTTTAATTAAAAATTTTATAATTCGTCATCGTGAATTGAGATTTCTTGACCTTGTAAGCCATTTCCCTTTTGCAGAACAAAATTGGTGTCTGTTTGGGACTATGAGTCACTGAAAGGAATCCAGTTCATAAGTAAAATCTGTCAAATTGAGGGAAACCAGAGAGGATATACCTACTACTCCACACTCCACAGGTTGTCCCATTCAAAGGTTCAGTATACTTTGTCACGCTTCCCTATATAATTTTGAATGGGTGCGTCAGCAATGATCCTCTTTCAATTTGTGAAAAACAGACCGTAAATTTTTAGCTACTCAAGATGTAAACACGGTCTTTTAAAATTTACGTTGACAGCAATAATATGTTTCTGTTAAATTAAGAATGTATCAATTAAAAATTGATGAATTGAGTTTTAATTTTGAATAAAAAACTCTTTATGTTTGCTGTTTAGGTGCCAATCGAAACATCGTTATAGGATACCACGGGTAGTCATGGTCAGCGCCGGACGATTCTTGGTTTCGCGGGTGGTAAAGGGAGGGGGGGAGGGGTTTCGACTGATAAGAAAAGCATACACATTGGCAAATCATGCGAGGAACACACACTTTCAGATATGCACATATTTTCTACACGCATGCACAAACAACATGCACATACGTATACATTTGTAAGTTTTACGAGAAGTTATATTGATGCATGTGCTTGTTCACTTGTTGCACGTATTTTTCCCCTCATGCAATTTGCCCCCCCACCATCTACAGGGGCACCAACCTCCCCTCTTTGCTCCTTGAAGCCCTCCAACGCGTTCTTGGAGCCTCTGGTTCTTGGTCGCACTGCTCTATGCACATAATGTACACGAGCTTGCTCCAGATCATAGAACGAGCTAACGATCGAGAGAGAAAGAGAGAAAGAGAGGAAAGACAAGGAGAGTCTCACTCCGACCTCTCATACTCAATACTCATATACCCGGCACTACCGACTTTTATTTCCTCCGGTGAACCGATCGACGATTGACCGTCATCGAAGTGATCTTTCCTCCCTCGACTCGACAACAATCAAGTGTTTTTTTTTATTGTAATTTTAAGTTTGAATTCGAGAACCGGAGGTGAAACTCGCGAGTGGAGAACGCAGGATGATGAAGAGGAGGAGGAGCGGCGATGAAATAAACGTCTGGAAGTACCAGCGAAAAGAGTTCGGTAAGAACTTATTTTTACTATTGTATTATAGGTTATTGTTTATTTGGGGGACTGTTTAAACTTGATTAAGACTTCATTACTTCTTAATTCAGCTGATTTGGCTAAGTTTCTTGGGGGCGATGATGGGATATGTTGGGGCGTTGGGAGAATTTTTGAGGTGAATCTGGTCTTTGGGATTTGAGGGATTTACGTGGTCTAATCTGCACTTATAACTGGGTCGGTGGTCCGCGAGTTACTGGAGACCGGGGACCGGTTGTGGGGGATGTATATATGTTGGATATCTGAGTGATAACGCCGTCCCAGCTTGCGATAACACGAGTATTGTGTGCGACGCTGGTACAGTGATTGGAAAACTTGCAATATGCCTCGGTGGATCTCTGCCACCTGTGAAATCCCAAATAGGTGATTTTGCTTTCATTTTGAAATAAGCTTTTTGTATTCTGGTAAAATTTACGAAGATTTCTAAATAACCTTGCAAATTAAAAAGAAAAAAATATATATAATTATATATATATATATATATAAATATATAAAGAGAGAGAGAGAGAGACTCTTGGGTAAAAATGAAAAAATTGTGAAATTTTAGAAAGTGTAACGATACTTTGGTTAAATGGTCCTAATAGGTCACAGGAAATGCACTTGACACATAAATGTCTTTAAACCATAATTGTGTACTAATTAGTGCTTATCAAGTCTGAAATTCTAGACGCACTTGTCTATAATCGTGAGGTGATTGAAAATTTGAGATCTTATCTTTGATGACTTCTCTCTCTCTCTCTCTATAACTTGACTGTAATTACAAGCGCCGTTAACAATTACCATATTTATTTAAGATTGATTCTTATTGATGCAAAAGTTTGACAAAGAGGGACATAATTTAAAAGCAAAAATATTTCACTTTAATTTGGTTTTTACCGTATAGAAGAGCTCCTCAAAAAGATAGTTCATCTGATTTCCAAGTCAATTATTTCTTATTATAATATATGAATACTGAAAATATGTAATAAATTTAATTTATGTGACTCCGGAACACATTAACGCGTTATTATGCGACAGCGTAGAGTATCCTAATATTGTACCTTACGTTACTCTACGCTTCGATTGTCCTGCGAGAATTGCCGCTGGGTCGCGTAAAGACCTTCATTATGCGTCTTGACGCATAATATATACTATTCCAAGTGATGTGCAGGCCTATGGATTGAAATTATATTATGAATACTAGGAATCTAGAACTTATTTTTAAATGCCTGCCGTTTTATTCGAATTCAGAACTGATGAGAACTTTCATTACGGTCACTATGAAGCATAATTAGGTATCTGTATTACGTTATTTCTTCGGGACCATTGAATTTTATCGCCTTTGACGATAGTCAGGGTCACCATTATTTCTATTTAAACGTTTGCCCACTGCGTAGCATTTCTACTGGCTCATTATTGCATCGCCTGTCATTTTAAGAAGCGTCATTAATGTTTTATAAATTTTATTAAAATTTTGAAGTATCCATATTATTTGGTTTTAACGCCCTCTCGGTGTAAATTTGAATTAAATGAGAAGTGTACTGAAATATTAAAGATTGAACTGAGAGTACTAAACAAAGAGATTTTCCTCCTAAAAATAATATTGTCAATAATAAACTATTTCTATATCAGTTAAAAAAATCACTATAAGTCTTTTATAATTGAATTATAATAGCTTAAATTAATAGCAATAAATTTCAACATGCGCACACCTGTTTTCTTCTTGGCTCACTCAAGTTTATGTTTCAAATTCTAAACAATCCAGCGCAGAGGAGTGAAAAGAATTTACGAATGGCAGGTCCACTCAGATGTTTTACGTTTGACTCAATGATTGATGATTAATAAGCAAGTCGGTACATTTGTTTTAAGTCTGAGAGATACTTTTATATCTCATCTCAAGAAAGAATATAAGCTTTAAAACTACCTACTACAATACTTAAATCTTCTGCCGCATTTCATTGCAAATATTCCAGTTAATTATTATTTAAAAAATTAAAATCTTGAAATAGCTGATGATTAGAAAAGCATAAATTCTGAATCTGATGTCTGATGATAATCTTCCACTACACTTATTAATTCCTTGAATTATACTTTCAAGAAAAAATCTGAAAGATTTGCAGACGTTTCTTGAACTTTCCTTGACATTTTCAGTCAGATATAGTTCATTGACGTTCTCTTGTAAGAAAACATTTGGTCTAAAGCCTTTTTAAATTCTTTTTACATTCATTAATTCTGAAATGATATATTATCACGCTTGGAAAAGTTACATTTTTCCATTCAGGTCCAATGTCGCAATTATGTTCAACGTAAATATAGATGAGGCGAAAATATATATGTACAATGTACATAGTACATGACCGAGATATCGAATAAAAGAAGATTTTATTTTATTTCATTATAAAATTCAACGAATTAAATCCATATTTTCTACATTGCAAGTCTTTCATTTTATGTGCAATGACTATGTTCGAGGTCGAGATCCGGGGTTAGTCGACACAAAAGTCAGGGATCATGTAAACCATTTTTTTTTTCAATAATCCCCTCCATCTTACTATTTTTCCCTTATTCAGCATCTAACATAATGATTGCAAACTCGTTATATAAAACTTCAAAAATTAAAGTTCATAATGGAAATAACTTTTAAACACAACATTAATTTAGGAATCGGAAAATTTAATCAAATTCCTTATAATGTGGATAGTATAATATATTGTGCACCAAGGGTCAGAATAGGGACTTTTTACGACCACTCTATGTTTTTCTGTAGGAGTCGTAGTGAGTTTTGCATAAAAGGGTTTTATGAAATAAAAATATGACGGAAATATGAAAAAAAGAGTTAAAAGAGGGGCATAGTGAATAAAGACTAAACGAAAGGATGCTTCAAAATGGCGTCAGAGAGTGGGAACGTATGGTTCGCTATACGAAGAATCGGGCTCTACCTACTATATTTGCTCCGCCTTCACCCAAACCCGATTTAATAATGCATCGCGTTTCATGAATCATGCACTGTACTTCAACTCAAACATAATTTTTTAATTTTTCAGTTTCTTTTTAATTTTAAAAAATAACTTGTTTCTCAAAGCAAACGTCTCGCCATTCTCATTTATAACGCGTCTATATGCACTCTATCATATTATATATTCATCATATATATATATCTTTCTGTAAAATGGAAATGAATCTTTGAAATACGTACATTTAAATTTTACCTCTTTTACTATTCTACCAAAACAGTGTATACATCAATATATAAAAATATATATGTATGGGTTATCTATATTTCTTAGAAGTATGATGATGTATGATATATACGGCTTTGCGGATCCTGTCAAAATATTTTGGTTTCTCTTTCACATCTATGTCACCCTACAGTTCAGAAAAATATATCATTCTTCAATAAAAATCAAAAATCTAGATCAAATAGCAATTCGAGCTCTCTAAATTCGGGCCATAGAAATATTTCCGAATACCTCATACTGAAAATAAAATATAACTTTTGTCATAACTTCCGCCGGCTATAGAAATTCTTGAAAATATTATGGAAAATCTTCAAACGTTACGTACGCAGCGCGCTAGGTTGCAAAAAAATGCATTGCGTCGGATTTTCCATATGTAAATTTGAGGTAGGTTATTGCATAAGAGCTCTAAAAGCAGGTATAGGATAACGATAAGGATTATAGACGATGCTTGTCGAGTCTGGAATAACCCACGCAAATTTACCCACTGCTCTGTCGTTTTATGTTTTATGGCACTTGCCATCAGTTTCCACGCATCTATATGCGTGAATCCATAATGACTTAATCAATTTATTGATACCAGGGCTATAAGGAAATGCATCTTAATTACAAGAGTCAATTTCAATTATAAATTACACCTTCCCTTTTAGTTTACTGTACAGTAAATGACAGAACTAAACTTTTGCAAATACACTTTATATAAATACGTAATATCGTTTAGAATTGCTTCATATGTTTTACTAAAACGAGTTTTCCGCTTTTTAAAAACGTGAAATGTCCAATTAGTGATGTTTTGCGCGGTTACTTATTTGTGTAATGGAGAATTCTTCACTCTTCAGTATCAGAGGAAAAAATTGGCGTGACCTCAATGGCTAATTGCTGAATGATTAGGTAACAATTTTATCCTTGTGTGTCAAGTATAAATATTAATATTACATAGAAATAATAATGCTATGTTCATAGTATACAATGTGGATTCAAGAAATAATTCCAGGAAGTTTCCATACTATATAAAAATAAACGAGCACATATATATATATAGATATTTGATCTCTAATAATAAATATGTTTATTATCAACACTGATTTGAAGACAGGAGAATAGGAACAGTTCTTGGCATAAAAATAATTTCCAGTGTCGCTTTAACATTGCTTTTTCTAAGTTTGAAGAGAAGGTAGAAACGTTGAATTTTTATTACGTCATTTGGCTAGCTGACCCGTCGCTTTTGTTTTCGAGTTTCCTGAAACTCTTTGCAGGAGGCACAAAAGTACAAAACATTCTCAGACTCGTTGTTAGTAATACACATCACCACAATGTACTGGGTGATCTTAAAAACAATAATCACATCACAGTTTCCAATTTCTATTGACATAAATTCAATTTCACAGATGATGGCACTTCATTTTATATATAACAATTGTCACATTGCGAATGAAACAGAAAACATCTGTATATGTTTTGAACGCGAATTGACTTTCAGCGACGCTGCAATTTTCGCGGATACAGGCGGAAAAGGAATTCCTCTTCCGGTGATTTATACTGTTTCTTTTTTTTTTTGAACATGTCCTCCGGTGGAAAGGTTCTTTTAACGCATGCCAATCGTAAACTGTTCTGAAGGCAGCTCTTGCGGCGACTGATTTCATGAAATACCGAGTGATAATGCACCAACACTGCCGTCAACGATATCTGACACATGCATTTGGTTCTATCATATACAGCATGCATTGAAAAATGGTGGGTGGTTCTATCGCGGTACCTTGCGATAGAACTTATCTCAAGACCGATACCGTTGTACCTAAATATGCTATGGAGTTATAGACAGCAATGTCCGGAATTGCTGAGCTTTGCACTGAAATCGCCTTCTGGCACGTTTGCGGAACTTACAAGACACTCTCCGTTGAGAACTGAAGAATTAATGAACATCAAAGCATAATAAAACAATAAAAAGTCAAGTTTATTGATGTAAGTCGCTGTTATTGTGTGTTATTATCTGTTAAATTGTTTGGAATTTACCACAGTTTCTGGATGTAACTACTTGCGTGAAACAATTAAAAGGTGTAAATATTTATCATATTCTGATTACAAGAAAATCATTCTATCAAACTATTTGAAAATTGTGATGCATTCGAATAAGATAAACGAAAGGTTTGCGAGAAATTGAAATATGTTGTATAATAGCGAACTTTTTTTATCTATATACCATTTATTTATTTATTTA
>JAUESI010000029.1:5434108-5446257 GCA_032275145.1 Synergus laeviventris
GAAAAACTTGAATGTCAAATTGACATTCACGTGTATTTGGAAAAAGTGAAAGTGGAAGTGAAATATGCAACGTGCATATGTAATATTTGATAAAAATATTAGTATTACATTTGTGAATGACTTTTATATTTTCTTTATGGAAACTGGAAACCATTATCGGGGAGTGTTCTTTCAGAAGTGGATTTCAGGGGTAGGGAAAGTAGCATTATTTTAAAAAATTATTTTAATAAAGGCAGATTTTCTTATCACTCTGGCCCAGGAGTCCGGCAATAAGACCGGATGTCCGCCCGCGCAGGATGTGACGTAATAGCTGCTAGCAATCCAACAATACCGACGCCCTGCGAACAGTGCAAACATTCCTACGTCGCATGTTTCGTCCATACGATATAGGGTTCACGATCTTTATACCACCTTGCCTCAGACTAAATTACTCGTGTCATATGACAACAAATTAAATTAAATTTCATGACTGTAGTTCTCAAGAAAAACTATCCATTTCATATCATAACACGCATAAAAATTCTGTAAGATCTACAGAAAAAATATATATGGTGTCCCTATTTCATTGGGCTGAAATATTTTTTCTTTTTTTAACTGATAAAGATAATACAAAGGTCAGAAACAATGTCTTAGAATATGCTAATGCGCATTTAAGACACAAAAAAAATCCTTCATAAAAATCTATTTTCTTGAAACACATAATTTTCTTACTAAATGTGTCATTTGTGACAAAGCCTAATCGAAAGGTATTATCAAAGGGAGTTAGAAATTTTTGACCTTTTTTCTATTATGTTTATAGTATTAGTTAAAAAAAGAAAGAAAAAATGCTTATAATTTTAGAGCTTTTGAAAAATTGTATTGTTGCTGCAATGATTAAATAATGAAATCTAACACCCCCTGGTGCGATTTTTCGCACTTCATAGTGTTATGATTGCAATACCAAGTTTTCCTTCAGTTCTTAAAGTGTTATCTCCAAAACATATACAATATATATATATATATATATATATATATATAAACAGACCCTTGTTTATAGGGAAAGCTTGAAAACTTTGCCGGTCGTGCTCCGGTTACTCTCATTTTTGGGTTGATATTTGTCTGGTCGGTCAGACTTAATGGTGTCTTCGTTATATATTTGCCTTCGAAGCCGCAAAAATAATAGCGAAGCGTCAAGTACCAGTCAGGTTTTGAGTGTCGGGTCTTGTGTCCTTCAAAAGTCAAGAATGACTTTCAAGGGATTTTGCCGCCTGGATAGGGTTAACGTATTGTATGTATATTTTGGAACCTTTAAACTGACTTTAAATGCACCCCCGCAGAGGACACTCGGTAACTCTGACTGTCTTGGATCTTCTTTCACCAAAAACTGCACAACTGGTCGTATAATGAGGGAATTTCCCGGAGATTATCCCTCCTAACAAAGTCAAACAGATTTTCTGTACCGATGCTGTGAACACGTTCGAAAGTCAGTATGAATTCGTCTCCAGACAGTTATTGTGTCACATGTGTACATATATTTATTATTTCAATATTAGGGATATTAAGAAGAAGTGAAAATAGGAGAATGTTTTTTTTTAAATATGTACAATAATATAGTAAACCGATTGGATATATATCCTCGATATAAAAAATACATTTTTTATCCTACTAATCTCCGTTCATAATTAGGCATTTAAATTTCTAATCATCTTTCCCCTAGCTTGTGAGAAACTTCTCACGGTGCAGGTTGTCGTTATAAAACGAATTAGGAATATTTAGGATCAAAAATGGTCATAAATTTCTCGCGGTCAACAAAAACGATAAAGTGACATCAAATAATATTAGGTCGAACTAATAATTGTCCCACCCAGTTTCAACCTTTAAGAAAAAAAAAAAAAAACATACCGAGTAAATTTCCCTATTAGGTGCTATATGTGTGTTATATATATATATATATATTTATTTGGAGTGTCACTTACAACCCCTCTGATTCTGAAGGACTGAATTACTGCCCATTTTTTCCCCAATGCTCTCTTTCGCCGCCTTTTAAGTCCCATTTCGAGTTTAATGTAGCTATGCACGACTTACAAATTATCGACTAACGGATCGCTTAAGATTTAGGCAGAAAATGGAGAAACACCGCTTTTTTGTTTTAAAGTGGATTGAAGTGGATTGAGGGAGCAATTTGAAAACTGGATATAGGACGTGAAAAATTAGTTTGACCTATTATTTCACTCAATATTCACTTCTTAATATTTTCCCGACACTTAAAAAATAATTCACAGAAAAAAAAAGTCTAGATTATGTTACAAAATTTTTCTCTATTAATTGCAAAAGAGCCAGAAGTCTATGTTGATTGATTAAAGAAAAGACACATACTGAGAATTAGCGGAAAATAACCGATTCTCAGTACCTTCTTCAGTTTCGAATTTCGACAACATTGACGCTCTAAAGTGTTGAAAAATGACATGTAAGACATGAGAAATGCCGCTAAAAAATTTTGAGCCGTCAAGCTTTTGGATTACTGCCACTCCGTCAGGATCAGTTGATTCCTTGAGTGGACATTTTCGTGAAAACTTTCATCCAGTGTCAAGCGTGAAACAACATAAGACAGATAGACAGCGTGGCGTAGGATGAGACACATGTGTGCTCAACTGCTCACAGCAGGGTGTTTCTGCGTTTTCAGGACCCACAAGAAGCAAAAATTCAACGGTGTTTCTGATCATTGTCCTCTCTCACTTTGCGACCCTCATTAATTTAATTTCATTTAAATATCTCTATTCGTTGAATCTACTCCTGAATTATTGCCGGTCTACCACGACACTAAACAAGCCGGAAGATACAAGTTATGATTCTCGCACCCCGAAAGGGCCATATAGATAGATGCATTTCAAAGGGTCCGAAGTTTTCTTTATCAGCGAGCTTTAATGCTCTCGACGAAAAATTAACGACTTGTAATATGGAAAGTGCTGTTATCGGATATCGTCTTTTAAAAGCGCCTTTACTTCGAGCACTCGAACCAATAGTTCCTCTCGCTTCGCTTCTGATTTTCAAAGGACAAGCTGATTTTCCAGATTTATCACTTTTCTCAAGTACCCTGGAGAATTATCATCCCGATAAATTATTACTTGACGACTGCTTTGGCTTTTTGCATCTGGTTAGGGGTGTTTCAAAATGTGGAGTGGTGAGGCGTATGATTGCTTATCTTTGTGGTATAAGTATATTATAGAGGTATGATGATATCTTTGGATTTATTAGAAGTCAGTGTTCATTGAATTTATATATCTAGATGTGTTAGAGTGATAAACGGAAAGACGGAAAAGGGTTGTTATAAAAAGTAGTTTTTGGAAAATCGGTATGAAAACGGTGTTTAAAATTATTGATCTTAATTTGTAAAAATATTATATTGATCATCGCTAATAGAGAAATGAAGAAGCTATCCATTTTTAAAATGGAAGCTTGACTTTTTCTTTAGAGAAGTTTGACACTTCGCCATATTTCATTCTTAAATTCTCAGCACCCATGACGAAAGGATCGATGTTTAAAAATTATCAGCTTCCATAGAAAAATATCAGGATCGAGAGAGTCTGTTTTTTTGGTCAAACTATATGGATCACGAAGTGAGAAAAAAAAACTGTGAGACTCGATATCTTAGTACAGGTCAGAGAGACACATTTTTAATGACGCGTGACAAAATGCAATAGAGTGCTGCTCGTCGAGCGATAAAATGTAAGTTGTGGAGATCATTAATATTCGAATTATTCTTTTTTCAAGTTGCGTAAACCATGTCATATTAAAAACTCTCGATTTATCATTAATCGTCAAAAAATGTTTATTTTGTTGATTAAACTCACTTAATCTTCAGTTTAAAAATTTGTGTAGGGACGATGAAACTTCAAAGAAAATATTAAAAAATGAAAATTTTTTGGGAATATTCAGAGACTATAACTATAGAAATGTTAAACACCCTTTGTGATTGTTAGTTTCCGGTTATAGCACCTTTTCTTTGCTAATGACTCTAACGCTTTTGCTGCGGCCTCATATTCAACGCCTTTTATTTGTCCTTCCGCCGGAATAAAAAGAACTGATGTTTCGCCTGTTTGCACCGCCTCAGGGCAAACATTAAAAAATTCTCAACTTGGTCTAACCAGATTTTGAATCCCTTCTCAAAGTCTACTTAAAAAGATTGCTCTTTCCTTTTATTCTCTCTCTAATTTCAACAATAACTTAAAATTTTAAACCTAAAATAAATGTAGACAGAAACCGAAAAATAATCAATTCAACATTGTCTTACTTTACTTTGTTTTCATTTTATGTGTTGCTTTTAATGGAATTAAATTGAATTATGCAAAGATAGGATGTGTGTGTAAAACTGTATTCTTGAGATTTGTTTATAATTAACGCAAAGATAATATGAGGATAGAGAAATAAAGAGAGTAGGAGTTAGAAAATGAAAAGAGGGAGAGAGACAGAGAATCGTAAGTTGTGATAAATAGGGGTTACTGACCCTACCTCCGAGGAGCTTTTCTGAAACCGAAACGAATTGACTTCTCGAATATCGATCCGAAACTATACGGATTACGGATGCTTCAAAATTAGTAGTCTCCAAAATTTTTCATTCTTTTTCACGGAATTAAGATACACTAATCGATCTGCAATGGAATTTGAAACAATATTTTTTAAATTGAAACTTTCAATTCCTAAATTTTAATTCGAAAGTTGGCTTCAAAATAGTTGAAATCGGTAAGATTTTGCAATCGATAAATTTGTCGAATATTGAAACTTTTTGTTAGTACTTTTATTCTTCGATACTGCAGAAATGTTTATAAAGAGAAACTCTCTAGAGTAAAAAAAACTGATTAAAGTTGGCTTTTATCACAACAAGAAATACCGAATCATTTCACAACATTTTTTTTTCTAATCTCTAGTTGAGACTCCAACTGCAACCCCATATGGGAAAGGTCAGTCGTTCATGAGAGTCTGGAAGTTCCTCATCAAAATCACATTTCGAGGAATTGCAGAGAGTCCCAAATTTGAGGGTTTAAATTAACTAACTGTCTTAGGCTGTGCTTAGAGTTAACGACTTTTTTATTACCCACTTATTCTTAAAAAGTATTTAAAACTGCAATTTAATATCTTCAATGAACAATTAACTATACATAGTAGTCAAAAAGTATATTTAATTATCGTTCTTAGGAAACAAAGTTGAAATGTCATTCCAGTTTTAACTTCAGACCTCAAGAGTTCAAGATAGAAACTTTACGAGGCATTCGATCTTATCATAAAATCTGGTCCTTTTTTCCAAAGAGCAATAAATAATATTTTTAAATATTTTTATATCTTTTCTAAGATTTTGAATATTTTTTTGATGGTTTTTAATAGATTTTTACTAATGTATTGAAATTTCTTGATAATGTTTAATATCTAATGGAAATCGTGATAATTATAGACAGTTGATATTGCCACGTATGATTCAAAGACGAAGAGAGAATGAGTCGGTCCGGTTCAAAGTTCGTATTGGGTCAGCGAGCTGGGGCGACATAAAGATTCTTGGTTGGTTTGCCTCTTCCAAACTGCTTGACGTCACAAAATTTCCACTCGTCTTGCCTTTTCATTTTATTTTATTTTTCCCGACCAGCTGAAGAACGAACGTTCGATCACCCATCAATAATCCCCCTTGTCTTTGTTCCCTAAGAACACTGGAAATTATTCTACTTATTTTATTTATTCAATCTTATTCATTTTTACTGCAATAGTACATTCAAATTTAGCCTAACATTATCTTCATCCATTATTCTTCACGTATATTTTTCGACTCTACAATGTCGTCCAAAATTATGACAAAAATGTTGAAGGATATAAAACAGAAAAAGCATCAGAATAAAAGAATAGAAAAAAGAATGATCATCAAACAATCATCATCAAGAAAATTCCACCCCTGCCAAAATTATTCTGCTATGAATTTTAATTAAATACGTTTCAAAGAACATTATAAAATATGACTGCATTGTGTAGTGAGAAGCTATAGTATGAAGTAGAAATTCTTTACATTAATCAATTAATCGCGAATGTAGCGGCACGCAATATTTTGCACACGTGCGTGAATTAAGGCAGTGCTGTACTCACGTGCGCTCTCACAAAGCGCTCTTATCGCATGCCAGGGAACGAGATCACCTTTTGCATTTGCGACAGTAACGATTGCTAAGGAATGCTTCAAGAACAATTGCATAAGATGCAAGGCACGTAAAAATAACTGCGTGAATTTTATCACAATTAATTTCTCAACATGCATTTAAAAAAAATTTTATTCTGAATCTTCAGTGCAATTACCGCGAGTTGTATAGGGTGTGTATCGCGGACGCGTGCCGTTTCATATCACCTTATCAATGTTATCCCGCTTATCAATCCCTAACTACCACAAGAAACGTGGCAGGTTTGCTAAAACCAATGACGGAAGAACATTTCTCAGAGTTTGTTTATTGATATTTATTTTATAATAATAAATCATTGATACTCACAATAAACGCAACTCAGCATTAATTAACTTTATTTTTTAAATACTCTGTAATAAATCCCTAGTGAAAATTTATGAATACAGGCAAACTAACAATAAATTTCTTGAGAAAATCCTCTGCATGTGTGATCGCTGCCCTCAAATGTAATAGAGTCTTTAGAAGGACCAGACCCCAAGCCGCAAACAAGCGTGAGGGTTCTCTCTAGGGTATTTACACATTTTATGGTTGTACGCAGATTGTTCCGTTCCCCAGAACAGGCAAAAGGAACAGGAAACTAAAACTGAGCTTCTCAAACACAATTCTCTAACCACTATAAAGTTCATTGTTCATGCAGTTTTATTTTATCCATATGCAAGACATGAGCAGATGTCTTTACTTCAAACACTCAAAAGTAACAATTCTTCCCTAAGAAGATATATATAAGCGACCACATTCAAAATTATACTAACTATACAAATTTGTTAGAATTTCCCAAAAGAAAATGTAGGCAGGAAATATCTTAATTTTATCATCCGTCCGAGAGACTGGAAGTCACACAATGTTTTGGCGCTTAGATTATAGTTATTATAGGTATAAATCGCCATCGCGTGCGAGATACGGCGAGGTGGCAAATCGCACTCGATAGTTGATACGGGAGTCAGACAGACAGACAGACAAAGAGAGAAAAAATGTCAGTAATGCAAGCAAATAGTTGCAGATTAGCCTATCTTCTTATGCGGTGGGATGAATGAGTCGTGTGATTGTACTATCTCTATTTCTACTCTGTGGCTACCATTTACCAAAGCGTTTGCTGGCATTTGCACTCGTTGACTCGTAGTACGAGCTCGTGTGTTCCACCGCGATTATGGCTTTCTATCGGCTTTTAAGAGTGGCATAGTAGCCTAATCTGCAGACTGGATTCAATGCTTCGAGCAGACACCCTGGCGCTTATTCCTATCCATAAGGCTACACTGTATCACCTTATCAACTATAAACAACATCCACAACTTGCCATTCGACCATTATATCTATATAATTTATTGCATCACTTTGTATACCTCAGGACTTTTTCAAAAATTCGAATATATTCATTCGAATCTATTAATGTTAATGCTTATTAAGACCTCAGTAGGGTATAAATATTTAATTATCATGTTTTTTGAGATTCTCTCTCTCCATCATATTATTCGGTATTATAGAAATTAGACGAATTTAGATAACTAAACAAACGGAACGGTCGCCCATCCGAGGACTAACCGCAACCGGACGTGCTTAACATCCTCAACTCAGACTCGATAATCACTAGCAACTGTTGTCATCGGAAGATGAACGATTACATATTATTTCACTTATTACAACTCTAGGCAAGGACAATGCATTGCGAAGTGTTCAGAAATGTCAATAGAAACTGCAAAGTAGAAGGAATAACATCAAAATTACTCACACATGCGCGGTAGCAATCTATCCGTCTTCTTTCCCCTTGTGAAATTGAGCGAGTGAGTGGTCTGTGCTCTGAGCCGCTTTTTAAATGCGTTTAAAAGTGTGCGGTTATACAAAAATAAAATACAAATTTTTTGAAAAAGATCGCGTGCTGTGTACAAAATTGCTATACATCGTATTGGAACAATAAATCAAAAGGTCATGTAATTTTATAAATCTTGCTGCCGGTGTCCAAATAGATGTATATATTCTGACTAGTAAGTTCGATCTAACAATTCCTTCGTGGTACCTTGGAATGATTTGATTTGGAGCCTTATACCTGGAATGATGGGAAGACCAATCAGATTCTTTTTCAACAAAAGGAAACTTTGCTTCCTCTTTAAAGCTGTTCTTTGAATGGTTTTCCAGTTTAGTAAAGGTTGCCTAATGTTAATACTGTACCTGACTCTACCTTTCAGGGTTGAGTAGATGAAGACCGAGAACAGATGGCATAAGTTGGCGTCATCGAAACAAACATTTCGCAGAACTTCATGTTACAATGAAGTTCTTGCAAATAGTTTTAACTTGCAGCCAGATAGTTGAAGTGATTTATTCCTCCCTCTCCTCGCAAGTGCAACAAAGAGATTTTAGAACAAGAAAGAGGAAAAGTGAGTTCAAATGCCAGGAATATTCCGATATTACGAGTGAATCAATATGGGTCCTGCCTGCAAAGAAGTTTAAACCAATCAGAATCCCAAATACTATTAAATGTGACATACCAACATCGAGTTATCTGATCGCAGGCGGTGAATCTGCAAGAGAAGGTGAATTTCCTCACATGGCAGCTTTGGGTTGGAAGAAGCCAAAGAGAGACATAACGTACTTCTGTGCTGGAACTTTGATATCAGAAAAATGGATATTGACTGCTGCCCACTGTACTCATGGAAATTTTGGTAATCCAGAAATTGTGCATCTTGGGACTCGTAATTTGAAGAAGAACTCATCAGGGGAGATATTGAATGTAAAAAGTATAATAAGACATCCAGCTTACAACGCACCTGAAATTTATTCAGACATCGCTTTGATCGAGATGGAAAATTCAGTTAAATTTGGACGATTTATCAAGCCTGCATGTCTTCATGTTACGAAAGGTCGTGAATCAATGCCCAAAACAGTTTTGGCTACAGGGTGGGGTTCTCCTTACTTCGCAGGAGACGTTAGTACAGTTCTATCAAAAGCTCAATTGGATGTAATTAGTAATATTAATTGCTCTGTGATGTACAAAAATTCGCTTGTTGCTCCATACGGTATTGCTCCGAGCATGGTGTGTGCTGGAGATTCCACTGGAGGGTGGATAAAGGATACTTGCAAAGGAGATTCTGGAGGTCCTCTTCAGAATTATGATGCTTCGAAGTGTCTGTATGCAGTAATTGGAATTACGAGTTTTGGAAAATCGTGTGGTACTCCGAATTGGCCAGGAGTTTACACTCGTGTCGCGTTTTATCTTGATTGGATTGAAATAATTGTGTGGCCTGGTGAATGATTAATGATATCATTAAGGTAAAAATTTGTGTATTGTATCAGACGCAGCTCTTTTTAGATAATTATTATAATTATTAGTTCGAATTTTGTGCATTTTGACCATTCAATAAAATGACTAAAACCAATTGTTAAGATCTGTTATACAAAATTTTCAGCCAAGATTACAAAAAATGTAGCAGAACCTTTCTTCTTGCCACTGTAATTTATGTGTCACAAACGACGTGAGGTCATGTAAAAGCTTCGTCGTCCTCGTTGACGACGTGTACGTTTATGTCGATAGAAACACCTGGCTTCCTTCTTATCAGCAAACCGAACGCACCCATACCTGACCCAACCTTTCTACATAATGCTAGCTTGTTCTGTTCTTAACTGCTTTGCGATTTGAAAAATGTCTTTTTTTATAATAAAAAAATATTTTTAAACACTTTTTTTGTAAATAAAAACAATTTTCTTCGAATAGTGAAAAATGAAACCTCTCTTTACTTTTAATATTTTCTCTTGTAATAATCTTATCTTTTCAGTTTTAAATATTCCTATAAATAAGTTTTTTCCTCACTTGATAAAGATTCCCTGATCCCAAAAAAAATTATTCCTCAAAATTATGATCTGGGAAAGGCGAGCGGAAAGGCCAGAGTTCGAGTTGGAGTTTTTTAAATATTTTTTTAAAGGATAAATCTTGAGATAAGAGAAGAGACAGTTCAAGATAAAGAGGACTATTGAATCTCTGAAAATCTGTAGACATAAGTCCCATCGATATTGCCACTCGGTCATATTGCGAATGACAGAGTGTTTTTGTGAGTCCAGGGAGATAAGAGTAACCTCTGCCCTCGACGTACAAAACCTCTTTCGCTCGTTCATCGACTCCAAAGTCTTCGTCGATCGGCTACCGAAGACTCCGCCTTATCTCGGAAATAAAGAACTGAAACAAGGGAATAAAAATGAAGAGAAGCAGATCAGACATCATACATCAGATGCATTAATTACAAAGGAGGAATTGATCTATTATTAATTTCGTTTTTCGCAAAAATACTCATAACTTCGAATTTGATGCCAGGAAATTAATAATTTTCATTTGTTTGATAATCCGATGAATCTTTTAAAACGAGAGAAGAAGCCCGAGGCTGTTGCGTCTGGATGATCACTATCATATTATTACAAATAAACATCTTCAGTGTCTTGAATCCAGTTACAGTTTGAGAATTTTTATTTACAACTCACCCGGGGCCGGGATTAGCAGTTGAAAAATTAAACAAAAATTGCGCATCATCAAACCCCGAAGACACTGTTGCTATCCGGTATAGTACAAAAATAACAGCGGTTCCTTATCTTTCCTTGCCTGCTGGTGGTTGACGTGCACATAGGCAGACAGATGAACGCATTTATGTGGAGTAAATATGTATAAGAGAGAAACTTTCAATGTGAAAAGAATAAAGAAATGAGCGAGCAGTGAGAAAAAGAGAGAAAGAAACAATTTGTGAATATTTCTATGTTGAGTTTCTGTCTCAATTTAATTGAAGGAGATCTCGAGCTGCGGCTCCCTCAGAGATAAAAACATTATTTTTAATCGTCGAGGGTCAACCGATGCCAAGACAACCATAAGTAAAATGAGACGAGTTCTTTTATAGCTCTCGTTGATGTACATCATATTTTAAAACATTTCTAACTGAAGTTAGAAATTAGCTGTAAATTAGAAGTTAGCTGTAAGAACTTTTACAAAAGATAAAAATACAATTTTCAGTTTTTCACTATGCAATATTTAAAATATGACTTAAGGATTAAAGTTTGAAAGAGACGAATTAATCTAATTCTCAATATCCTTATTTTGCAAAATTTGCAGAAAAACAACATTTTTAACCGACTTCATCACGTCAGTTTCTAGTCAACTACAGTGAGTCAACAGTTATTTGAATTTCATGTTGAGTGACATGGAATGAATCCCGCACGCTCCAATGACTAATCTGAATTTTACCATTAAAACAAAATGCATAAAATATCACGTGCGAATCGCGCAATGATAAAACAACAAGACCACGGATGATTTGCGGATTCGCATTTTTCACTTAAATACGCATTGTCCTAGTTTCGCGCCGTTTTCAAGGTCCAAATCAGATCTTGTCTTGAAAATTCGATCTGAGAATGAATAAAACTTTACTTTATAGAAAATACATACTAAAAATGATAATATTTATAGAAAATGGTT
Source organism: Synergus laeviventris (assembly GCA_032275145.1). Classification (NCBI taxonomy): domain Eukaryota; kingdom Metazoa; phylum Arthropoda; class Insecta; order Hymenoptera; family Cynipidae; genus Synergus; species Synergus laeviventris. The sequence continues at coordinate 5,445,740 of JAUESI010000029.1, forward strand.
CTTTCTTTATTCCTCTAGGTTATTAAAGATTAAATAAATATGTAAAATAAGTGGCAGAAAAATTGCGATTTTAATACTTTTGTCACAAGCATTTAACATTCAGCTGACCTTGTTATTGTTACCAAATCGAATTGGAAAGGTCAGGCTTATTGGTTTATCTCCTTCGCATGAAGAGCGTTAAAAAAAAACATATTTTTTCCGGTAAAATTTTAAGCATAACATTCGCGAAATACGCATCAAAAAAATATTCCAGTGGAAAAAGATGTAAGCATGCAGGGGCTTTTTGAACACCGAATTACAATACAACCATTTCAAAATTCCATTCTAAAGAGACCATCACTTTTAAAACATTCGAATTTATTGTTCTGGAGCAGGATAAATAATAATGATAAAAAAAAAAATAATAATATTATAATAATTTCGAACGTTGCGAAACACGAAAAAACGTTACAATAAGGCAAAGTTCTTGGTCTATATATAAAATATCTACAAGTGATTGTTATTGTTGTTAAGCATTT
>JAUESI010000029.1:5446357-5458765 GCA_032275145.1 Synergus laeviventris
AGTAAATAAATTTCTCTTTTCATGTGAAAAAAAAACAAATTTTGTAGATTGCACATGAAGAATCAGCGAGACGGGCAGATTTTCAAAAGTTATTATTGTATTAGTATAAAAAAACAGTATAACAAATACTGGCACAGGACTATTGTTAGTGGTTTTTTTGTCAGGCCTGCATCACTGTTCAATTGTTCATCCTACATCCAAGAAAAGAAAAAAAGTTCAATACGATAAACATGTCCAGTAAAATTGTTTACTTCTTTCCAGTACTGCTCGAGTATGTGGAGGGATCGTTGGATCCGACAACGCTGAGTGTGAGAGAACCAGTTGTGGAAGCTGGGGAGCTGGCGGGGGAAAATGATGCCGTGATAAAAAACGAGAGCAACGCGGAACACAACGTCGTCCGACAGCCTCAGGAACATCATCAGCAACTTGGTTATTCAAGTGCAGAAGAAGGTGGGGATGGCGTGGGCGTGTTGGAGGCGGGTCAACCGGAAACAGAAAATGGCGGTTTGGTTGAGCCAACTGTTGTGGAATCGGTGGTAACGCCGGTGGATGCCTCTGTTACCGATCTTGAGAACAATACCAATCTCACATCGTATACCTTCAGGCAACTTGAATACCATCCAGCCCATCAGATCATCCATGATGAGAGGTAAGTTACGTTATCTGCTGACATTAAGATTAGAACTACATATACTTGACCTTTTATACAATGAAACAACATTATCACAAATTTTGTATTGAATATTGTTTGATTCTTTATTTTCTTTTATGAGGATATAGGATTCCAAATTGTGAACTGTATATGTGAGGAGTATCAGTTATTTGATTCTCTGATGTTCCATCATATCTGATTATTCATATTGCAAGTTATTCAAGTGTTATAAGAATAGCGCAGTCGCAATTCTATAAAGGACATCTAATAACAATCGCTTCTCCAAAGAAAAGTATAATAATCTCAGTAGGCTTCTCAAATATTTAAAAATGATTTTTGTATCTTTAGAGGATATCTTCATGAATGAAAACCATATACTGAAATTAAATTCAAAGTTATATAATTCTAAATGAAGTCAAAATATGCAAAGAGAATTCTAGCGATTTCTCCAAAATCAATGAAATTGAATAACCATTTGAATTTATGACAGCATTGCACTTTTGACTGCACTTTTGACTGCCCTATCAACTGTCCCCTAAATCATAGATATACTCTGTAATCTCCCAATGTCGAGCATAATGTTTACAAGCGGTAGTCAGTAACTTATATGATAAGGATTAGTCTCTGATAAGTAATGCCTATTATAACATTCTCCACACGATCTATAATCTTTGATATCGAGTAGATATTCATCATGCCATGTCTGTATTCTCTGGAAAGGTCGTTTGACTCTTATCAAAAATTCCCCATTCCCCTCTTTGATTCCAGGACCTTTCTGTCCGAGGGATCACCAACATACCAAGGGGTAGATTTAAGGGAGGAGCAGAACGAGCAACAGGTCTCTCATCACCCCCACCATCAACATCGTCATCACCACCACCAGCAGCAACCCGAGCACATCGAACAACAGTACGCACAACTTGGGGCGGGAGAGATCCCGGTTCCTGAGGGTGGGGATAGTCGTCACCCGACGGAGGTCTCGGTCCCGTCGGAAGGGAATCGCCTTGCCAGTCACATGCCTCACTCCACGATGCATCGATACGGTATTGAGACGCTCTCACCGGCAACTGATCATCACCATCATCACCATTCCCCTCATCACCAGCACTTGTCTGAACACCATCACCTCGCCAACCATATTGTTAGACAAATTGAGGATCATCATCAAGATCCTGAAGAAGAAGATGACCGTCACAGCATTGCAGCTGCTTTAAGAGGTCAAAGGAGTGAATATTCACTAGGAAATCTCTTCCCAAATCTTACAACAGTCGCAGCATCCACAGGTCCAGGAAGCAATGGAGGTGATGCTGGTCATCACCATTCACAACATCTTGAAGATGTTCTCCAAGATGACCCATATCTTCAGCATCAGATAAGAGGATCAAGTGCTGGTGGTACAGTGACAAGTGGTGGTGTGTCGCCACCTGTCAGGTCAGGAAGTTCACCTGGATCCAGCAGAAGTCCACATGATGATCAGGGGTTGTCCCCACATCGACATGTTCAGGATGGTGGATATAGTCCCAATGATCAAGGACGTCTCCAGTCGCTTACTCATCTCACGACTATGCATCCTCCACTATCATCGGTTCAAGCTAATCAAAGTCTTCAGGATTCGGACAGGGTTTCTGAACATATGTATATTGATCCGATTTATGGATCTCATCCGACGGGTACACCTCATCATCATCAGGATCATGATCAGGGACCCTCTACTCCACACTCGCCGGGAGGACACATGACGAGGTTAGTAATTTTTTGTGGATAGTAGAGTACTGGGTTAGACGTTAGATATTGGTTCTGTGTTCACCAGACAAAATACTTGTTTGGATGTTATTTTATAATAGTTGATTGTTAAATACATTGATGAATTTAGGGGTAGTTAAATTAATTAATTAATTTGGAACGTTTTAACATGTAATTAAAATAAGTAACGATTTGGAAAAGTTTTCCAGACAATAGTAATAGTACCATTTCTCACGGATCGAAATCAGTATCTTTTGGAAAGTATATACTTATGGTCAGATTTAACGATATATTTTGAAAACCTAATTGTTTTCTAACTACCAATTAGGTTTCTACTACCAAAGATTAAACATATAATTTTTTCTATTTCGAAAAAATATTTAATTCAAAAATCAAGTTCGAATATTTATACGTTAATATGTGTAAACAAATGCCAAAATATCGGTTATGCAAGTCATTTGTATAATGAAATTTTTTAATTGTTAAGCAATCCAATTTATGTTAATCACAGTAAACAAAGCAAGCTCCATTATCTGATAGAATTACCTTATAAATAATAAGTATTTTTATATCTCTTAAATCATATTGAAAAGAGAAATTTAAATTATTTTACTACTCTAATAAATTCATTCAGTATAATACAAGCAAATATTTAAAAACATTAGTTAATAGTTAGTTATATCAAAAATTTTATACGTGAATTTCTATCCAAAAAATAAGTCATATAAGTAAACGAATATATTTGAAAACCAAGAACACTTAAGTAAATATTAACCTTAATTTGATTGTTCTTTCATAAAAAGGCAAGTGAGAAAATATGGGATGAAAATTTTTAAGCAAAATTTGTTTTTTTCTATCTAAAACACTGCCTTTTAACTTTCAAGACGCCGACACCCTCCTTTGAAACTAAAAAAGAGAAATAGAGAAAAAAAGGGCAGAGAAAGAAAGATGCATCGCGTAAAAATATTTGCCCAAAAGCTTAAGGGTGCTTCGGCACTGGCAAATATATGTATACGAAAAACGTTTACGGAAATCCGTCAATGGAAATGATGCTCAGTTGGCCAATAGCCTATATGCAAACAATTCTTGTTTATTGTTTCACGCGAAATTTCAGGCAGAACCTTAAAAACTTTTCTCCAACAGTTTTTTTTTCCACATATTTTTATACACATGATGTATCAATTTAAAAAAATTCTTTTAATCCTGTTGTTTTTCTCTGGAAAGTTACGAATTAGAATTTCTTTTTAGAATTTACAAAAGATTAATTTGACTCTTAAAAAAGCTTTTTTATGTAGATATAGGAAATTTTATTATAATAATTTATTAAGAAAGATTGATTGTATTACGATAATTAGTGCGTGTAAGGTGGTCACGCGACGACACGGAAATTGAATCGAATTGAAGAAGAATGCGACGGAAAAGTCGCTATAAATATCGTGTTTCGTAATAATAATATGTAACACGTGTGAATTTTTGCGGTAGATTGTGACTCTTTAATTCGAATGCATTTTAATTGAAGGATTGAAGTGGCTATGTGATATTAATATATACTTTTATTATTTTCAATATTTACGCATCGTGTCGCCGAACTCGCTGCAAGCATTGTATAGCGAAAGTCCCAGAATCTGTGATTACGAAATTTGAAACTCACGTTAGTCGGATCGAAAAACGCGTCGAATTTAAGGTCGTGTGGTCGGTTCTCAAGTTTAATTTATAAAATCAACTGTAAACACTACTTACTTCATTTAAAATTGAAAAAATATGATATCCTCTATATTTTCCATACAAAATGGTTTCTTCATATATTTATTAATATACATATGAGTACAAATAATTGCGATTGCAACTTGGATTTTACTGAGGAATGATTCCATTGATGAACTGATTTGGAAATACGAATTTAGAATCAGAAGCTATTTAAATTTATTTCCCCATATTTATAATACACCATAAGTTTCTGCTTTCTCTTAACTCTAGTATAAAAACTGATTTATAAATAGAAATGGAACGAAAAGTACATAACCAAAATAGATTTTGCTTTCGTTGAAATAGAGCTAATACAATGAGAAAGAAAAAGCGTCCTTGGAGATGTGATTTATAATATACATACGAGTTAATGGTTCCTCGAAAAACAATTTTCTACATTTGAAACGAATAACTGTATCTTTCCTATAAATTGAATTTTATGAATGGTAGTTGATTTTGAATTAAAAAAAGATTTATTTTTCAATGGTATTGTACAATATTATTTGAAAAAAATATTTCATTAAAACTTTTTTCTCTCTTAACTGTTAATATTTATCTTGCAAAATAGATCATTTATATCTTATAGTGTTCAAGTGATAAATTAGATAAACTGTTTTCTAATTAGTTATTCAGAGTAATATTTCTTGTCTAGTCTAAAATTTCTGTCATCAATATCATGCAAAATCAATGATCCAAAGTTTTAAGAATTTTTTTGTAAATACTAATAAATTAATGAAACATTTTTTCCCTTACAACGAATCTAAAAGCATCCTATATCAAATCAAATTTTTCACGAAAAGTATCATTAAAACTTGAATCCAACTGAAATTAAATTTCTTAACATGACATCACCACAAAACTCTTCGTTCTCTTTGGCAGCTCTCATGTGCATCGATACGTGACCAACAATACTTTAGCAAATGCACGTGAGCTGACGCACATAATGAAAAGTACGTCAAAAAGACAACTTTTGGCTTCTCTCTTCATGAAGGCAATTAAAGTGGGGGGTCCACGTTTCTGGCTTTGGAAGATATTTAGGAGGGGACTGGTGGGGGAGGGGGGGGGGCTAATGTAAGAGAAAACTGAATTCATCGAGGAATTCATATGTGAGGAAGGAATTTACTCTTATCAGGAATGACTCTTATCAGAGGGGGAGGGTTCACGAGAAGTAAAAAGAGGGGGAGAAGGCACAGGAGGAGAAAAGTCCTGGCCACCTTCTTCGAGACCCTCTGCATTACTCGTTTGCGTCTGCGTGCTCTCTGTCAGATTTCTACATCTTCAGTACCGTTTCACCCAGTGACAGATACGGGACAGCTCCTATTTTTTTTTTATTTTCTCCATTTTTTCCAATTCTTTTTCTTCACCTTTGTGGGTCAAAGTTCTCCGGTGGTTCGAGGAGGAGAAAGGCAGCTTGTCGAGACAGTGTCGTGAAATGCAGTGAGTTATGATTATTATTTTCGAAATATGTGGGCGTATTTGTAGGGATAATTGTTGATTGCATAGTAACTTTGATTAATTGAGAATGGATGAGACTTGTCGTTTTTTTTTTTTTTCATTATTTTTTTTATTTTGTATTGAAACGGAGTGCGAGTTTAAACATCTTTTTATTTTTGTATATTCAGAGACGCAGCATTAGACTTTTCTTAGACTTGGAGGTCATGGGTCATTAAATTATCAGACTTGATAACCTTTGAGATTGATTAATAAGATAAAAGATTGAGAAAAATAGTTTTTGGAATTCATTGAAATATAGGATCATGCATAGTATACAAAATATATTTTATAGAATATCAGAGGAAAGATTTATCAGACGATCGGTCAAATACTTTTGCTGCATCGTTTTTATTATAGCTTTTTATCGTGTTCAGTCTTGAATTAACAAAAAGAAATGCTAATTATTGCCTTAGTAAGAATAAATGATAACTTTATTAGAAATTACATTTTTTGCGTTTTATACTTTGTAGATTAGGATGTAGCAGACGATTCAATAATATTCTTTTGCAGTCTGCAAATAAAACTCAAATCTTATCAATGTCGACTTCCGTTCAGTATTCTGAGATCATCAGAAATCAAATTTTTTCATTTGAATTCCAGATTAAATATTTACATTTGATTGGTAAAGGACAAGGTAGTTTGTTACTTCAAAAAAAAAGTAGATTCAATTCAAAATCGGTTTCTATTTCTCACCTTCTCACTATTTGCTGGTGTCGTGAGAAGCACCTTATCAGTCGCAGATTCATATTATGTGACATTCACAGGGCTATAACCCCATCGCCATGTTCGCATAGCATATTGGGTTTCGCGAATACTGCATTTCTCTCTTTCAAGACGTGAAGAACCTCTCGAGCTGATTAACACTATATGCTTTTATTTTATTTTTTCAGAGATTTTGTAACATAATCGTTTTTAAATATTTCCAACAGATTTGTTATGTACTTGCAACAATTAACATTCTTTAAACTGAAATAATTTGTTTGTAGTGAAATTTTGACTGGCGCGCAAACTGATTTGTGCATTCAATTCATAAGAAAAACCAGCAGTGAATGAAAGGGTAATAAATTGTATCAAATGACGAAGGGCGTAAGCACAGGAAGCAGAATTTCTAAACTATCACCAGTAGCTCAGCTTCTCAGAAGAAACTTGAGGTGCGTTATTGAGCTCTCTTGCAATTATATATGATCGTACTTGAACGCACATCTATACACACACCAATATATACACAACTTCGAATCGAGAGCGATTCAAGCTGAGGATATACCTTTTGATATTCAAAGAATCTTTTTATCTTAGACCACCAACGTGTTGCAAACTGTAAAATAACGATTGACATTAATATGTGGCAATTACCACGAGAGCAAGTTTTATTTTGTCAACTTTACGCTCGTTAAATGAATCTTTTTTGCTAAAGTTGTTGAAACTTTTCCAGTATTGGTAGAAAATGCATTGTATGAATGATTAGAGACATTTCTTGCTAACTATGGACTGTGGAAACATTGTTTACCGTTTGTATTTGTACTTTTGCACTTTCTGTGGAACGGAAGTGCGGGAGAACGCGTGCGCTTGCCATTTGGTTTCTTCCTTCATGTGTATTGTACAAAGTACTTACAACTTCCACCTAAAGAAGCGCGGTTCACCAAGAAACGTTTGTGCGTTGAACATTTTACACGTGCGGCACTTAAAGTCACCCAACTAAAGAAACTTGACCGGTAGAATCCATTGAGAACTAACCTTTTCGACACGCGAGACACATCCGAGACAGAGAAAACCGCTATTTCATTCACAAGCAGCTTAAACTTAAACTCGAAGTGCCAAGACTTGGAAAGAAAAGACAACATTTGCTTGTAGGAAACAGCAATCCGCATTAACCATTCATTCTCATTTCAAAAAGACAAAAATTAAATCCTATGTTCCCCTTTATTCGACAAGATTCGAATTTTGGATAATGGAGAAATCTTGTAAGATATTGAGAGACTCAAATTCGGGTCATTACAGTTTATTCTAACTGACCTACAGCAATATTAACGAAGACATAAATCAGTTAAGCTAAGCAAATTTGGCCACACTAAGGTGTCATAATTCGTCACTCTTGATGCATTCAATACGAGTGAATACACGTGTATGACACATTTGAATGATTCATTTTTTTCCGTGTAAGTCAGGGAAAATTGTCAATAATAGTCTGTTTTATTTTAAAGATGCATTGAAAATTTACATTTGCATGATGAGGTTAAATTATACAAAATTTATAAATGAGATTCCTATACGTTTTAAATAAAAAACAAATATAAGTGCCTATTAATTAACTCATTTACAGGACATGTTTATCTTTTTTCTTTGGCACTTGATGACTGAATTGGGTCCTGCAGATAAGAATACAATTGGCGCGTGTATCAGTCAATGTTATGCCTCTTAAAGACGAGTGGGTCTTTTGGCAGCATTCAAGAGGATTCATCAGAACAGCAGTGTTCCACGAGAAGGCACGTTCTGACATATGGAACGTGCCAGGTTACCTCAGAATCGTTCAAGGACACATTCGTATTGACTGCTTCTTCAAGCGTACATGGTTTTTCGTTTGTTTTACGTGAGTCTTCAAACTTGTTTTGAACACGTTGGTGTATCGGTGATATGGACCTTCCACGAGCCTCGCGAATCCGTTCAAGGTCTTTCCCCTTATCTCCTCGAAAATGAAAACCACCGACCTCCATTGTCACATTTCTCCATTTTCGTGACCCACTTTTCCCACTTTCGTAAAACAATCATCAGATAACGACTTTGTTGTTATACAAAATTAGTTTGCGAGAAATTTTATCACCTTAAAACAACATTTTTTCGTCTCCTGATAATTTATGAGCAGGTGTTTACTGTTTTCAAATTTCGAATACTCTTTTACTATCTGAATCAGTTCTTGATGAATTTAATGATCTCAGTTTTTAATAGTAATAAAACATTATATAGAATTTTCAATAACTTAATAGTTCTATAGAAAGACGCATGAATATTAAACAAATTTCGCGGGTGACTTGCAGCAATTTGTTTCCTCTCCCTTTCCTCGAGTTTCGTTGTTTAAACAAAATTATGCTACTGTTTACAAATTAAAGCAGAAAATTAATTTCCATTTTATTTTGACTCCGCTCCACGTGGGATTTGTTATTTATGGATTGACCACGTAGAGAAAGTGGAGTATGTTGCATAGACTAGTTCAGTAGTACATTCGACAATCTTATCTTATTCATTTATTCAAATTTTTTTAATCAGCACAATTTTAGTTTGAACGTTATTTATTTTATACGATTGTCAATTTATTAAACATAATAAACAAACCTTTATTATCGAATCATTAAATAAGTTGTCAGTAATGTTGATTGAATAAATAATAAAAAACATTTAAAAAAATTGTAGAACCAGATAAGATTCAGTGCAAACAGAATCAATGAATTATTGAACGTATGGAAAGTATCAAATTTTACGTGATTGATGCTACCATGATATTCTCCAGTGATCTCTCGATTTCAAATGAGCGATACGCCTCTTCCCTGGAGATCTAATACACATCTTTACAATAAATTCTGATTGATTCAGTTGCACTTGAAATTCCTTTTTGTATCTGCAAAAAACTTGGGTAAGTCAAACTAGCCTCTATTAAACCATTTAAGAGCAATTTAAATTCCATACTTTTTCCTAATTTCCTAATGAGTCCCTAATAGCCCAGAAAATGCGATCACCTTAACTTTCGGAAATCGGAGCGTGACAAGAGGTAAATGTAAGAGGGTATAGTAAAAACCGGAAGCGGTGTTTACATGACATTTTATAAGACCCAAGGAGACCGGAACTATGGGTCTGAGCGGAAAATACGGGCACGTGCCCGGTGCCCATTATATTTCCTCCTTCCTTCTGAACCGATTGAGACGAGTGGACACAAGGGACACAACTAGTCCATTACCATTGCCATTTGCTTAATTTACTAGTCTACTACTGACCATTCATTTTTTTACCTGCTTGGACGTCTACATACCGGATCCTTTTTTTTTGTTCTGCGACGATGTGTCTGCATACTATGCGGGCGCCGAGAAATTACAGTTAGATGGATTTTCAGACAACATATACTTATCTTGTCGCGGAAGTGCACCACTAAACTTCCTGGGGACCACCCTGCGAACCAACTTTTGTCCCCTACCGATCCGATCAAATCGACAGATAAAATATCTAGGACATTCCAGGATTTTTTCAAAAAATTTTCGAGTCGAGAGTTGATGAAAATTTCATTAGCAATTTTAGTTAGGATTAGAAGCGCTTACAATTAAGACACGCAACAATAATATTTTTTCACTAGACTCAATAATAACCATCTTTTTTATTTATTGTTATAGTTCGTCTCTATACCGTTCGCTGGGAGCAATTGGTACAATGGGAGGTTCTACAGGAACCACTAATGCATATCCCCTTTCATATATGGCGAATAGCCCTACAGAACTCACAGTATCTTCGCAACAATTGTGGTCCACACAAGGTATTTAAACAATTCTTCTATTTATTTTTCTATTAAAAAATTAATGTAGTTCCAAAACTCAATAGGAGAAACATATTTTAAATATAGAAATGTTTAGAAACTCTTTTTTATATACTTTTTTAAGATGTTTCAAAATCCTTTATTCTGTTTACCCCTTAGAATTCCTTAAAACCACTATAAATATCTTCAAAATCTTTAATAATTCTCTAAACCTTGTGAAATCTCTTTAAAGTTCTTATAGAATTACTTAAAATCTTTTACAGTCCTTTAAATATGTCCTTTAATTGACTATATATGAGATATTGTCACTTGAAATATTAATATTTAATAGATCATTTTATCGATAAATTTATGGTGCTTCCAAAACAGTTTTACACATTCTTGGACATCTGAAGATAATAATGATTTTTATCACTTTAAATATTATATCCCCTTTTTTTTATATAATGCTTTTGACACATTCACATAATTCGCAATAACTGTAGTATAGATGACAAAAGGAAAAGAGAATAAATGTAAAAGTATTTAAAGAATGCACAGGAGTTTCATGAGTAGAAATTCAAGGATTCGAAAAGTGAAACTAGTGCTGGCTAATTATAGTGGACGACGTTTTTCAGGAATTAGCGCCGCGCTTCCGACCATTACGGAAGACTATGGCAGCAAACCGGTGTCAACAGTGAGTCGACAGACTTTACCTGCATTCTCGCAACCCTTTGGCAGTCGTTCGAGTTTCCGAAGTTATAGCCCCCCGTACCATTTACCTACACCCCATCAAACAAGCACTGGTGTGGATGTCCCATCTTGGACTACTTATACGAATCCCAGTGAGACCCTTCCATCCCAATATGGGAACATTGGAACGACATCACGTCGACAATCCTCGAATGCATCCAACAACTCTATCCAGAATTCCATGAGTGCTGCTGCAAGTCTTTCTGCCAGTGAGTAGTCAAATTTGCTTGAAAATTTTACTTTCATCTTGCACTGCATGCTGATTTTATTTTTTGATCCATTATATCCAATGGCGTGGCAGCTTTTGTGTTTTGCTATTTTTTCAAAAAAATTCAAAGTACTGAATTCCAGAATAATGAATACCGATGGATGTTTTCAATATCATGTTTAATAAGATGAACGAAAGGGATATAATGGATTAAAATGTTATAAAAAATATAATCTACTTTCGAATGATGGAAACATAGATTGAGAACATAATAAAATTAATTGAATAAAGAAATCTGCTTGTAGAAACAGAGAGTTTCCTTCATTTGAATAATTCTAATTAACTACGATATAACTTGACATATTCTCACGTTCGGAAGATTATCATATCACGCGATTCGTGCGATCAATCCTTGCACATCCTCGCGAGTACGAGTGACATCATTATGAACAATGTTGAAAGACATAAGTAAATTGCGTTTTTTTTAGATTTAAAATTTATCAATAGCGATTAAATTCCCTTCAATCTCGTTTATTCATATAGAATAAAATAATTTTTAAAATATCTTGACATAGTTCTGGTTGTTTGAATCAGTAAATTTCAGATTTTCCCAAGAGCCTTTTAAAAATTGTCCCCATGGCTTTTTTCATGTTCGACAACTATAGTGTCAGATTTATAGATCCAATTTTGTATAAGTTGATTTCGGTCGTGTGGAAAGTGTCAAACGAATCGGGGGGCGTGTTGTCTATATGGGATTTTCTCTGCGCCTTGATCAAGAACAGACGAGCCATGAATTTAATATTAGTCACGGTGGTCTGCATTTTCAGGGAAGTTCCCAAAAAGACGTTATAATTTGTTATTTATTATAGTTAAAAAGCACAAACTCAAAATAATATGCAAACAGATTTTTAATTTGAGACAAATTATTTTTAGAATAAGAAAAATTTCGACTTAATGCATATGTTGAACCTAAAAGAAATTTTGATTTACTTTGTATAAATACAGTATGTTTTTGATTGTAAGAAAACATGTTAATATATTTTTTAAACATTGTTAATTTAATTTCGTTAAAACAATGTAAATTCGTTAAAACTAATAAAACTGTAGACGCTTAGGGGGTGAATCTGTCGTCTAAGGGTAGTCTCTAGACATGTAACTAATTCAGGGTCGCATTAAATTTAGGGCCTCGTGTTACGTTGGGGTGGTCTCCCTTTAAGAATATTGGGCTCTGGTCGGTATCCCACAAAAGCGACCTCACTGACATAAAGACATGTATTATATTTTACTTTCCTATTTCAGGAAAAAATACTTTCATTTCAA
>JAUESI010000029.1:5458865-5509919 GCA_032275145.1 Synergus laeviventris
CATTATTAACCTTCAACTTTTGATGAATTCATTACTTATTTTAAGAGATAAATCAATCTAATAAAGCTTCTCGAATTCTTTAGATTGCACATTGGCATGAGAGATACAAGAATGGTTCGATATTACATCAATTAAAAGAAGTGGTTATTTTATTTTTAAAACAATTGAAAATCAAATTCTCTCCTTTTGTTATTTCATCGCTTTATTATTTAAAACTCTTGTTTTTTAATTAATTTTGTTTTTTAATGATTTCATAGCTTGTTTGCGTCTTATAATTAAAATAAAGGTGGGGAGTTACGAATTTCAGAGTAGCTAATGAGTATCGCGTCAACGAACGTGATTTATATGTTTTCACGGGTCAGTGGCGAACGGTCAGTGATATATGGATGTCGGCTTTAATAAGTATGAATTCTGATAAGAATCCTCCGTTTTGTTAGGTTTTTGCTAACGAACGCGAGATCAATACTCGCCAACAATAGAAACAATTGACCAAAAGAGTTGTTTTCAGGAAATTCATTTATCATCCTCATTATATTTTGCCTTATCGATGATATATTATCTTGCAATTATTATAATTGAAATATCTTTTATGTATATCCTAGAGTTCTTTCTATTACAATTGCACTAAACGATAACAGTAATTAAATTCTAAATAAACTTTAGCCGAATTCTGTATCATTTTTAGAAAAATCATCGTTATAAAAAGGCTTCAGTTTCTATACTTTTATACAAATACCATATATCTCAATGTATAAGAAAATCTGAAAAATGTTTCTATGTAAATCTTATTTAAATCACCAAATTTGTAGATAACAAGTCGCGGATAAAGTATAATTAATGCAAAGCAAATTTTTTAACCATAAAATACACTAAAATTTTGTATAAAATGCCTAGAATCCCAAGTTAAGTGTTAAGTTGAATAGAAAGAACCGCGAAGATTTCAAAAATGAAAGTGAAGTTCATAATCGCATAAATTTTGCAAAACATTATTATCGTAATCAAATTATAAGTAGCATTGATACAACCCTGACCTAGCCACTATGTAGGTGTAATCAAACTGTGTATATATGTGATTCCAGGGAAAAGATAGGGCTGTATCTAGTCGCGAGTGTTTATGATAATTCAGTCACCGCGAATATATAAAAATGAATTTATAAATGTGTAAATATACACATAATACGATAAATTTTGAGTTTATCTACAATGAGTAAATCGCGAACTTCGCCACTTATGTTATTTCTATCCATATATAAATAATGAACTCTGACGTTAAAGGTTTCCTCTGAATGTTCTGATCTATTGGAGAGGTCAATCGATATTTTACTGATAAAAATCAAATCATCCGCGATTCACTCTCGATATAGAACAATTGTTATTATTATGTAACGAATTTATTTTTAACTCATCCGACCAGATGTCGATTCAATTAATTGAAGCTGAGATTCAAAACTATCCATTAATTTAAATTTGTTCGTATGCAAATTGGAAGATTCACTCTCTAATCAATTTTCGTCGGAGAATTATCTCATTTTATGCAAGTTCTCAAGTCCATGGATTTTTATCGTCGCATTCATTATTCGTTATTGACTTGAGTTTCTATAATTAAGACTCTTCGGACGTGTCTCCCGATAAAAACTGTGCTCTTGATAAAAATATTTAATTCGTAATAATTTCGGTGGTTGCGATCCAATATGCCTCATTACACGATTTGATTATGACCAGTGGTCCTCGAGGTCAAGGAGTTTTTTTCTCATTTTCCCTCTAAAGGCCCTCGCATTATTTTTTTCTTCGATGATCGCTAATTAAGATTAAAATGTTCAATTCATGGGATAAACAAGTTGCGCACTTGCTCCTGTTTATTTTATGCAATCATTTCTTGTATTGTACATAATATTTTTATCTTCTATCATAGTAAGAACAATAATTTTATGATGTAAATTGACGTTATATATCGAGGACATTTAAAGGGAAGATGGAACTATATGAAAAGGTGCTAGTGGGTGGTCAACGGATATGACTATCAGTATTTCCGGCTACATATTGTTGATAACTAAAAACCAGGGGACTTCTAACCATGTTTTACTGCCAGTTACTCTGCATATGATAAGAAGTTGGTCATTTCAATGTTCAACTCAAATTTCAAAATGACAAATACTCGAAACTAAATGTAAATAATTCGAGATGTAACTCGAAGAGAATGAGGAAAGAAACAGTGATTTGAGAAGATGAGATGAGAGGTCAAAGGACCTAAAGTCCGTTAACAATGATCTGACTGGGAAGGCAATCGGATATATAAAGAAATATGCTGACTTGATTCCTCCTTCAACATATTATGAACTCTCATGACTCGTATTGCGTTCTCGGGTCTTCACGATGCCACCGCTTTATTTCTTATGGAATGTGCCATTGCAATGGAAATCTGATAAGACCCTTCTTAAAAAATCTTATGATGCGTTTTTATTTCGGGTAAATAATTAAATTAGAAATTAAGAACATTAATTTCTGTTAATGCTGTAATAATACGGCACGTGGTATATAATAAGGGCAATCTCAATTCGCTTAAAACAGGTGTACGCTCCTAATAGCATTGCATTCACATTTTACGATTCCTCATACTCGAGCTTTATAGTCGATGTCTGATTATTTCCTCCAGCGTACTCTTAACTTCTCAAAATTTACTAATTGCGAGAGATATAAGTAGCTTATGTAAAATTGAATGAATTCTTGAGATTAAATTTAATAAAATAAACTAGATTAATTTAATTGACTAAATATTTGAGTATTTCATGAATTAAAAATCTGGAAACCATTTATAGGATCCAAGAACCCTTCCCAGCTACTTGATATTTTTTTCACCGACGGAAATAAATCGAAAGTGTTCTCAGATTCAAGAGTGGCGACTCTATTTTGAATTAATTTGAGGCCAGCCACGTGTCCAGGTTCTCAGGATGATGCACGACAGAGATGGTGCTCCTTGGTATATGGAAGTGTCAGAGTCGGTGGCGTGGTGTCTGGTCGGTTAAAGTTAAACTTAAAATCCCTGCACACTCGAGACCGCGGTATGTTAAAAGGCTCCTGGGCCTCTGGATTCGACAAGCAGCATATGTAACAGACTTTTGCTCGCCAAAGAACCACTTAAGTTTTTAAATTTTTCTAACTACATCCCATAACCCTCATCCCACTTACCCAAGACATTTATGGGTTTCCCGTTGCCCATGTAATTTTCAAAGATGATGCCACTCGAGTCATTCATAAGAATCTTCATTTGCAACTCTCGTAGTTGAAGTAAAGAGGAAATGAAAAAAAATAGAAACGCAGCTAATTCAAATTTAAAACTTATAAAACGGAACCTGTGGAAAGATAAGCAAAAAAACTGAGTCTCTGCTTTTTCAATCAACTACTCTAAAAGATCGGATGTTGCGTATTGAGCAAACATGTAAAATTTGAAAAACAGTAAATATAAAAAATATAAAATATATCCTACAGTAAATAGAACTGTCCTATACAAAAAATGATGTCACACGTACTTCGCAAGGTATTTTTCATTTTTGTCAATAAGTAAAAAGAATATTAGAATCAACGAATATGTACGAAATATAGTGCACAACATCGAGGCGGAGTACTTTACTGAAGGTCGTGAGTGTGTGAATTGTGGGGCGATTTCCACCCCTTTATGGCGTCGAGATGGAACTGGCCATTATCTCTGCAACGCTTGCGGCCTGTATCACAAGATGAATGGAATGAACCGACCACTGGTCAAACAAACACGGCGCCTGGTAAGCGATGGTCCCGCCCTGGTCACACGAGAAAAGATACATTTCAAAAAATAATAGTAAAAAAAAAAAATACATAAAACAAAATGTTACAAGCGTATCTTGAAAATCGTGTGAGAGATAAGAGAACAAAAGAGGGAGCAATAAGTGAATTTGATCAAGTTGTCGAGACTCCCAGCAACCCCTTCATATAGTGGGAGCACCTTCATATTTCTTACAATTTTTTTTCTACTAAATTAAAAAAAAATAATTCATAAAGATTGACTTTAGAATATTTCTCGTGTACGACCGGTGGCAAATAAGCCTCGACAAGGCGACCAGGAGCCTATGTGGAAATTCGCCCACGGTGTAAAAAAAAAAAATTAAAAAAGGAATATTTCATGGCCTCTAGATTAATTGACCCGAGAGAGTTCCTCGATTTTTTAATAGAAATTAATCTCAGCATGATAAATCTTTTTTTGATTAAACACCCCTAACGTATGGCCTCCTGTCTGTTTCAGTGGCGGACCAGGGCGAATTCTGCAAAGGCTTCTATCATGGGTATAGTGGCGCCCCTCGACCCCTCGAGGAGAAATCGAGCCGCCGTTTGGTAGGTGTCATCCCCCACCCGAACATTTTTTTCTTTTTCTCACTTTTACTCATTTGCTCTCTCTCTCTCTTTTCTCTCTCTCTCTCTCTCTCTTTCTTTTTTTCTTTCTTTCTTTCTTTCCTTCTGTTCCAATTTCCATTCATCTACAAACCCTTTTGCCTCTTTCTATCATTTTCTGTTTTAGAACAACTTTTATCTCCTCCCTTTCTTGTATGAAATATTCTATAACCAAAGTCACTTTTTTACTACTCAATGAGGAAAATGACTTTTAACAAATCAAATTTTTAAATTCAAATCTATTCTGACAAAGAGAAAAGGAGTGACGGAAGCCGTTTTAAGTTTTTATATGTAGATGAATCCTTGATTATTCTTGATGTTAGATATTCCTTTCATTACATATTTCCAAATTCGAATCAGGACGTGATTCCTTTTTGGAGAGACTGCAATTATAATCTAGGAAGATAAGAAAAAATCTGGACTTATAATTACAATTTTCTGAAAGAATTTCGAGTTCCCAAATCATTCATGTTATCTTTTCATTTTCTATTTACGCAACTCCTTCTTTTCATCGTTTGTATCTTCGAGATCTGTCGTAGCTTGAGGTGCCACTATACCCATGGTATAACGGATAACCACTCTCCTTCCCGAAATCACGTTAAGCCTGGACAAAAAAAAGAATTAGAGTCGAAAAAAATAATGATCCGGAAAAAAATGGATAATTATCGTTTCTGCTACTGGCTGCATTTTTATGAATCTTGTTTCACTTTCAATTTTGAAACAATGTAACATGATGTTGATGAATTTGCAGGCGAGCGTGACTTCGCGTGAGGTGGTGGCTTTATTTCCTCTTCTCCGGTCGATCTTGATGGTCGAATATCTCTTGCACAAAGACGGTAAATCGCCACTCAAAATCAAATTGAACTTAATTTTATTCTATTCACGATTGCTCTATTCATTTAAAAGACTATTTACATTCTCATTTCTAGTGAAATATACTGATTTTTGTGCAAGATACCTCTGACAATAAAACAAATTGCTTCCTCTTTTCTTGAGATACCATTGCAAAATTATTTTTTAAAAATATTCTTGGATTGTACTGAAATGTTTACAATTGTGTCTCATCTTTTCTCTAAAATAAAATATTGAAACGATGAAAAAAAAATTACTGGCCATGAAAAATAGAAAATAATAAATATTCTTTTTCTACAGTCTGCATCGCGACGAGCAGGTCTCTCGTGTAGCAACTGCCAAACTAATAATACTTCTTTGTGGCGTCGCAATCAATCAGGAGAATCAGTTTGCAACGCTTGTGGACTTTATTACAAACTTCATGGCATCAACAGGCCTTTGGCGATGAAGAAAGACAATATTCAGACTCGCAAACGAAAGCCAAAGGGTACCATGAAATCGTCCAACACTCCTATTGTTGGAAATGTTACACCCTGCATCAACAACAATAACACGAATAACAACAACAACAACTTCAAATTTGATCCTGGTATGTACTTTCAATGATTTAATCATTTTATTTGAAAATTAAGCATTATATTTCCAAGTAAATATTACCGAAAAGTCCCTCCTTTAAAATCTAAAACAACTTAATTGTTCTTCATTTTCAGATAACTTCAGTGATTTAAGAATGGCCCACACGAGTGTCAACCAAGTAAACTATGCAAATTCTCTCTACACTTCAAGTCCTCAAACTGGAAGCAGACTTACAGCAAATCCTTACCAAACCATGTCAGGATTATTTTACGATATGAGTGCTTCTCAACAACATCAACAACAGCAACAACAACCTCTACAGCATCAACTCATAGACAGTCATCATTTGAAAGTTGAAGGTCATCACTTGAAAGTAGAAGGTCATCCCATGAAAGTTGAAGGTCATTCCATGAAAGTTGAGAGTCATCCCATGAAGGTTGAGTGTCCTTCTCCACCTTGCTCTGTTCGATCTCCAGTTTTGATGTCTGCTGGACATTCTCCTGAAAATCGTCAACTAAATTCTCCTCCTCATATTGTAAACCTTGAAAATTGTTCTCCTGGTCTAAGAAAAAGACAAAAGGCGGAACATAGCCACTTGGAGAGGCCAACTGTTTTACTTGCTGGCAGTGGTCATTCTGGTTAAGAAGAGAAAAATATTGGACAAATTATTAAGTGAATTGATGAATCTCATATGACCAAAACTTTCTACCGTTTCAAAAATTAACTTTATTGTTTTAAAAGTTTTATCATTTTTATTTTCTTCAATATTGAGTATTTTATTAATAATGTTTTGTTTACATTAGGTTTATTTTCGTTTTACTTCATTATGAAATTCAAAGAAAGTTCAAAATTGTATTAGAGATATAAGTACAATACAATTTAACTCGGAAATATTTTTCCGATTATTTTGACATTGCGTGTCTTTAAAGATGACAATTGTCAAAGCATTTTTGTACACAAAGGTTTTTGTACATAAATAATATCTTCTACAGAGTAACTGTACATAATATTGATTAAAAATTCGCGAAGGTCCAATGGCCACATAACTATATTTGTTAGTCTCATGTACATAGGCGTATTTTCTTGTACGCTAATACATATTGTATTGCGTAATTTCAGAGACTCAACGATTTTCTTGTTATTATTTTTAATATTTTTCATAAATTGGTCTTTCTTTACGAATGTGTAATAAAAAGGTTTCGAAAAAAATGCGTATACATTGAGATATTTTTAAATCTGAACACTTTAGGAACCAGTTTTACTTCCTAAGAGAATTAAAATCCTGCAATTCTAATTGATATTCAGCTGGTAAAATTGTCTTCCAATTGATTGGAATCTTTCCTACTCGCATTTTGCATCCCTGACTCGAAGAATCAGGGAAGACTGAACATGACATGGTCAAAATTAGTGGAAAAGAAATTGGGCCGTCCAGAGTTTTTCTGTAAATAATCTAACTATAAGTAAAATGACATTTTTAGCAAGATTTGCATGTTTTCTTTTCTACCAAAGACTTTGAAGTTCTCAAACTTAGTACTTAGTACTTAGTACGAACAGTTACTGGTAGTAAAAACAGAACGACGCCAAACTGGATTCGTCTCTGTTTCTGTAAATACACCACACCTTCATTTTAAATTTATTAAGTGCAAATGATTACGCATGTATATAGCTTAAGGACTATAAAATAAGTAAAAATAAGACAATCATTTCATGCTAGCGTGCGTCAATATTTGCTTCGTTCCTATTCGAGTTGGCTGTTGCGTTTCGTGAGTGTCAAGCAAAGAAAATACTTTTAGAACATATTTGCGGAATTTTGTATCGAGTCAGCCATTACTTTCAAATAAAATGGGATATATTCAGAAACTATCGACTTTAATCTGATTGTTTCCTCCTCAAAAAAGAGATAGTTAATTTCTGTAAAACAAATGTATCTCCTAATAATCTCTTTTCAGAGTTTAATTACAAAATACTTTCATTTGATAATGATTAGTTAATATTCACTTAGCAGAGCGAATTTTAAATTTTTTTTGCCTGAGAAATTTTGAGAGGGAAGTAACTGGTGCATTTGGATGGATTTGAACCCAACTCAGCTGTCAGGGGGTGCATGTCAGTGAACTGGGAGTGAAAAGTTTGGCTGAGTTTGCATAGGTGATAAAGTAATCTACTGTAATCTCCAGAAACGTATGCACGGCTTTTTAGTTGAGTTGTGAGCCACGCAATAACGTAACTTGAGTTTTGCCTTATGAACGTATCTCACCTGACTGCTTATCAGGGAGATCCCGTGTATGCATTGTAACCATGACAACACTCCCCTTGATAAAAGATTCCAGCCCACTAGTACTTGAACATCTACCTAAGCCGAGCATATTTCGATTTAGAAACCTTGAAAATATGCTTCTATTCAAAAAATTATTTACATTCGACATTCTAATATTTTTCTGAACACCCCCCCATCCCTAGCAGTATCACGTATTTTTTGAATGATCCTAAACTTACTTTAAAAAAAGCATTCGATGTAGATCAGTAAAATAAAGTGTTAAACAAGCATACCATTTTTGGTATTCAATGTAATTCTTTAATTTTAAGGCCTTCTAAATTTAATGGTATTTAAAGATCGCACACTAAATCCAAGGGTGTCAATTTTTTATTCAAAAGTGGACAATATAGAGAAACAATTGACACCTACGTAGTTTATGTTTTCCATTGTGCAACGTTCTGGTCCACTACGGATCAAAATTTGGCACATTGAGATTTAGTTTGCGAATATCCAAAATTGAAATTAACAGAGTGAATTGAAGCGCAGATTCTTGTAGAATGTACATTGTTAAGGGTAAAAAACTTAAAGAAATTGCTTCAGTATCAGTCCAATTCGATAATTTACTGCAGAAGTTCCGGTACCAATTTAGAGAAGATCTTCAAGGTAAAAGTCCCAATTAAGGCATCATAATATCCATAGTTATTGGCAGTAACAGGTAGTTTTCTACTAATACTTAGTAAAAAATTAATTTACTAGATAATAACTCTTGAGGATCACTTCTTTATCCACTCTTGGCCAGCAACGAAGGAACGCTGACCGGTAATGGCCGCCAGCGCAAGAACTGTACTTCCGGCTACTCAACATTTCTTCTTTTCTAATCACTCCGGTCAATATTTGATAGGTTTTATTCGACGCTTCGAATTTAATCGAAGCCTCATCATATGACTACTAGGAGGCAGTTAGATCGTTATTCACACCTTGTATCGCACCTGTGTCAAGCATACGCTACACAACACACTGCAACATCACAAACACCACGCGATCGTTGCTGAAGTGCTTCCGAACTGAAGAAGAATCTCTCCTCCGTGTTTCTCGCTGTCGCTCTCGTTATTCACCTCCAATCTGACGTAAGTATTTATTTTTTGATAATAATCAAGATTTCTAATTCACATCGGGCATAGTACATTTTTTTTATCAAGATTTTTACTCTACATTCCAATTTCGAACGATCCGTAAGGAAAGGCTTTTCATATTCTTATAGTTATACACACGTGTTTGAATATCTTAAAGGAATGAGATCAATGTTTGAATTTAGTGTCGTAATATTATATTCGTCTTTCGATTCTAGGTTACAAGCACTTTACTCTCATCAACTTTATTTATTGCTTTATTCATGATTTATTAACTCGTTTTCCGTTTTTAACGTCCGTACCCACAGACTTTTGGTAACCTTGAAATTCACCTGCATCTTCGCAATTGTTATTTTTTAAATGTTATTATTAGTCCCGAGTGAATTACATATTTGTTCTTCTTCATTTTCATTTTTTTAATTCAAGTTCTTAAACTGAACAAAATTTAATAAGTATCGCTTACTTAACCGATTTTCGAACGTTCCCATTTGGCTTGGTTTATTCAGATTTTTTCTTCTGTTTCTCAGTGGCAATTCACATTATGAATTTTATGTGTTGCGACAGTTGTGCCACATTATTCTATTATAAAGTAGCTGAGTGGAAAAAATGTGTAGCTAGAAATTCAAACATATAGAACCAAAAGTCTTGGTTGAATTTCGAACGAAATTTCTTGTTGTATAGTTTTAATTTTTACATTTCCTATTACGCTTTTTCCGTAATGTTTTTGCCATTTGTGATCTTTACGATTCAAAACAGCTAAGGCAATATTGACAATACAAATTAGGCAATAAACTAATTTTTGGAATTTAAAAGATATTAGAAAAAACTATATGAAATTTTCATTAAATATACAAGACATTTCCAGATATACTAATATTGATACTTAATATAACACTAACGTATGAGGAGGTTTAAGTTTGTATATTAAGGTTAATATATCTTCATTATTATGCAAATTTATTTGGAGAGAATAAAATTGGATACAAGTTTTCCATTACATAAGAAAAAAATGACGTGTTGACAAAGTATTTCAATTTTTTCCTGAAGAAAATAAATGAAACACTGTATATCAAATAAATGTATTGCAAGTAATAGACTTCAAGACAATAGAAGAATTATTTTATATTTTGCTACCACAAAATTTCCTAGTTTTGATTCTATAGGGATAAGAGATTTACTTGAAATTTTTAAAATAAATTATCTTGGCTCAAGAAAATCAATTTATGTAAAGTGCACTTCATTGATTGAATACAAGATGAAAAGTATAGATAATTCATTCACCTGCACATTCTTTCTCTGTATATGATATCCATATACGAAGCCGTCGGAAAGAGATATCAGCAGCAAATGTATAATTGACAAATCTGTCTAGGTTATGTGTATTTAATAATCTCTTATCGATAAGATATTAAAAAGATTGCTATTGTCTGTTAAATAAAGAGAAAGAGTAAATAAACATATAACCGTTTACGTTTTTAATATTATGCATTCAATAATTTTTCAACTCGTTTGACACATGCTTTAACTTCGTCAAGATATAATTAGATATATTTTTAATTAGTTATCGTCAAGTGAGCTATTTTTTGTGCCTGACGATAACTATATAGTATTTGCATCAGTTGCATTTTAATCGTAAATATAAATTAAAATAAAATAAATATCGTATTAAGTGAACTAAGTTACATTTTTTAAACTATATATTGATCGCTTTAATCATTTATGAAAATGGAAATGATGTTTAACATTGTGTTATAAGTATTTAAAATTTTCCATTTGTTTTAAGGTCACGATTACTATGGCGCATTTACCTTATAATTATAAAAAAAACAAATTATTCAAAAATTATCCTTGTTTTGTGTTTTACATAAATTAAAACAGATAAACTTGTATACACTTGTAAATTATACTTTACACCCGTTTTCTAAATGCATGCAGTCATTTATTTTCTAAAAATGTCACATATAGGCAGAAATTATCTGGTGCAAACTTAATTGCTGTTTGCCTAAAGATTCATCAGGAAAGGTGAAGTTTATTGTTGCTATAGGTTGCACCATTTTCAAATTCCTTGAAAAGTCTCATCAATTTTAATGCCTTTACACAAAAGACAATAAAAAGAGCTTACTTTTGGTGTACTTATTGCACATTATTCTCATAAACTTCATAATTCAAAGTAACTGACTTAGTCATTATCATTTCCTGGATTTTTGAATCGACAGCAACACCCCTCAAATTAATCGATTTTAATATTTTAACATCATTACCTTATTAAACTATTCTACTGATGTCTCAGTGAAGAAATTAAATATTGGTATTTTAATTTCAAACCAAATATCCTGTTTCAAAATCTTGCGATTAATAACAATTGATATATGTATTATACATCTAAGCTAAATTATAAAAAATAATTCTTCTTAAAAAATTATTCTCTGCGCTGAGTCTATATCATTCAACCTAAATCTCTGGATTTCGATCAATCATCAGCTATAATATACGTGTCATTTGTTCGTTTCTTCAGAAAATGAAAAAAAAATAGACACCTGTAAGTTACGTAAGGGACGTCATGTACTTGGACTTCGGTCTTTGGCCATAGATCAGTGGTAATTTTACGTGTTCTTCGAAAGCAAAGAGTATTTTTTTCTGGTAGATTCCGAGATATCAAATCTCTAGATCGCTTACATGACACGTTTACAGGTCTCTCTGCTGATAAGGGTGATTCGATGATAAGATGGCGGATTTACTCGCAATTTGAGCGATGACGCAAACCACTCCGACCTCCACGTCTCGATTTTTCTTTTTCACAACCTTCTTTTGTTTCAAGAAAGAGCAGAATATTCCACGACATGATTGTAAGTCGCAGAACCTATATTTATTCGTGATCTTCCAGATTTCATTCTTGATCTTTCAGATTTCAACTGGAATTGCATGTTCTCTTTTCTTGAATCCAATAAAAATAGATCTTGATCTGGACCTCAAGTTTCCACTCGCACTTTCAATTATCATCCTCCTCATTTGTAAAAACTACTTTACACTTGTTTCTGAATCCTCCATGGATCACTTTTAACTCATAACTTCCACAACACTAAATTGAAGAGTAATTCTTAATTTAAAGTGTATCCTACTAAGAATTTGTTTGAGAGTTTGATGTAGAAAGATGAATGTTAATAGAATTGAATCAGGTGATTTAACAATATGGCACTCGCGAGATAGTTGACTACCTTTCCAGAAAGAGCAGCCCTACGCGTTCATGTCGGCCCCGACGACTGAAATTATCATTTTAGCTGATACTAGCTAATGTAATGATGCAGTTTTATCTCTTATTATCATGGGAAACGAGATAAATCGCGATAGTGTCGTTTATTTTGACAACGCTCTCTTCCCTCTCCGACGTCGCAGCTTACAAGGTGGTATCAGCCCTCGTATCTTGCCGGGGCTTCTGTAGCCTTTAGATAGGTGCCAGTGACCCAGGATTACCTTTCCCAAGCTCAATTTGATCTTAGGATTTAAGGAAAACCTTCCTGATATCTACTAACATGAGAATACGCTATCAATTTTTTTATTATTTGAACAATAAGAGAGACAACATTTAGCAGGTCAAAGTGAAAGAGTGTTCTATATGAGATTGTCTTGACACGGAGCCAATTCTGAGGCGAAACTATCTCACATTGAACACTATAATATAGGAATGCAATCTTGCTGCAGATCAAATTCAACCCTATCTTTGAATTTCCCACGTGGAAATCTCCCCAGTTAAATCCAATTATTATTTTGGCACCAATCTGGATCTAATTAAGCGACGACCCTAATTAAAAAAAAATCTTTAAATATAATATTTTTATTAGCAAAATGGTATTTTAGTTGGAATTTTGAAAGTGTATTATGATCAATAAATCGATTAAAATTTGTGTAACTTACTTGAATAAATGAATTTCACTGATTTCAAACACTGAATCAAGTCAGTAAAAGTTTTCACTGATGAACCATAAAAAAACCGCGGAATAATCAGTCCAATTTATTAACTTGATTCAGTGACTGATTTCTCACTGATTAAAAATTTAGAGTGATATTTCATTGAAAATCAATAATATATTAACTAAAATTTTTTGTTTTTCGTTGGTCGTATAATTTAAACAAATGGAGATGACATCATCGATGACGAAATATCATGTGAAAACAGCGAGAAGAATTTCAAAAAACAAATCTCTCCTATGACTAAAATGGACTCTGCTTGAAATGTTTGTTTTCGTATTTCAGTAAACTATATTTGGAGTGAGTTTTCGCCCTAATCTTCTTAAGTTCCCCATCTTTAGTCTTAATTTCTTATACAGTGACACAATTCTGAAAAGGAAAAATAATGGTTGTCCTCATTCTCTTTCATACTTCTGTGTGCATTTTCTTCAAGCTATATAGACACCGATAATAAGCGTAAAAAGATGAGAGTCACGCGCAGATCCCTTGGCAAACATTTCTTTTCATTTTCCTCGCTGACGCATGCGGCTGATCGGAGTGAGTTGACGTCCAATAATTGGCCTCTTGCTTTTCCGCAAACTTGTTTACGATTTCAAATTCAGGGTGTCACTGCGCTAACCTTTGTATTCGTGACTCATCTCTTACTACCCTGAAATTTGAAAAGCTAGCAAGTTAGAACGTGATTTGCTGTGTGTATTTTAAAATTCAAAATGGCGATGATGCACAACAAGCGCCATGACAGAAAAACCGCAAGACCGCCGATGGTCGGACGCCCAACTCTTATCTCTCGGCTCAGCAGCTCCACGCTCAGTAACTTTATCAAGGAACAAACAATGGTCCCTTTCCAACAGGCTTTGTGTCAATTAAACGCGATTTCACGCTCGTCTTCCTATATATTCTCTTACAAAAATAGAAAAACCTGGAGTGAACTAGTTACAATAGCTCTTCAGAAAATGTTTCAGAAAAGTTCTTAAAAAGTTTATCCAGTACTTTTTCATAATTAAACGATAATTAAAATGGAGATACATTTTTCACGATCGTTATTTTCCTTAACGTATTATATATAATATTATTCAAGATTATAGGGAATAAAACTATATCGGCTAAAGAATATACTAATTTGACTATGAATTGGTATACACTGAAAAAAATGGCAACTGGACTAATTTCTTTGGTTTGTAAAATATATATATAATATACTTTTTTAATTTTTTAGCGATCATATTAAATGAGATATTTCTATATAGAATCTGACAAGCTTGTGCGAGGATTTAAAGTTGAATATATTAATTGTGCAAAAAAATAATTGTGCGATAATAAAGTTATTAATATTTTTATAAAATATTGAGATTTGAAGTTTTTCTGCAATATCTTCTTAAAAGCTTGACAAAGGAACTTTGTCCTGAGCTGAATTGAAACAGAGTTATAAAAGTTTTTAACTTATAGTTCAAGAAATATAATCTTTAATCCGATTGAATTTAAGAGAATAACTTAAACGATCATCGAAAAACAGGTGAACTCACAATTCTGACCCACATACCCTTAAAGAAAATGGCGATGGCCAACTATTGTACAGATTACCCATAATCCCACAAACTAAAAAGAATAAAAGATCATAATCTCTCAATTCTACTCCTTTTTCAATGATATAAGCCTGCGCAAAAACAGTGAGAAAGAAATTGACGCACATCCGCAAATCAACATCATTCATCATTATTTGCACGTCCCCTTCAAAGCATTCTATTCTTACACACATACACCTAAGTGTCAGGAAGTACAATATCATTCTACCAAGCGTCACCAGTTTCTCGTGATTTCATCAGTGTTTCCAAGAATCCTCAGTAGAAAAAGTGTAGTAGCAAGTCAACTTGCCTCTCACCAGTCACTGCTTTTCCTCAAAAATCAACAACACTATCAATCTATCAAGTAAATACCAAATACCATATACTCAGTAAACTCTTCGTCATAAGTTTTGATTTTTTTTTTCAACTCAAAGGTCGAGAAGAGCTTCGAATTTGCCCTGAAAGGCCTAAAATGATATTTGGCTCTTAGTGACCATGGGAAAGGTGGATGCTATTGACCAATGAGAGCCAAGGGGCTGGACAATCGTGGCTCTTTCAGTGGGCTACTATTTGATGGTTTCGACCAGCGTCACTGGTTTCTCATCGATTCAGGTGTTCTTCCTCGCTGATGTGGAGGAGGGAGGTAAAAAGTGGAGGCTCACTAACGTTTTCCTCCTCGAGTGAGTTTGGGACCTCAGCATCGGGCTTCAGTTCCAATCCGAACCCTGCCAGAGGCACATCTGACACTTCTTCGTCAATCGTGTCTGTTACTATATGACAGTTCGACAGTGAATATACATTACATATCTATAATTCACCCAAGTTACCGAAAAAATTGATAATAACTCTAACGGGCACGTGTGTCTTCAATTTGAAATCGAGTTGGATTTCGCGGGTTATTTACGTTTTATCAGCGCGCAGCTTCAACTAATGCGGCACGCAGCGACCGAGATTCAGGTAATCAAGGTAATTTAGCTCATCTGATTTTTTAAAAATTATTTTCTGTTAAGTCACAGAAGAGAGTATTTTACTATGTAATATTTTCCAAAGTGACCAATGACATTTTCTGAATAAGTTTCCGTATTTGAATATTTTTTATAAGACATTTTAACTGCATTATTATATGCATCCGGGGCGGAAATATCGGTTATCATTGATATCAATATAAATTGGTAATTTTTATATATGAAAATTTAAAAAAGTAATGTCTTAAAACAAGAAGTCTGTTATAATAAATTCACTATGCAATATACACTAAGAGACCAAAAAGGCCATGGCCTAGGGTGGTAGATTTTGAGGGGCAGCACGGCTGCTGACAATATTTAAAAATTTTGATGTTGAAGAATTTTCTTAGGGTGGCGCTAACGGTAAATTCGACCCTGGAAATATATAGTGTTTTATTGAACGAAAGTATAATTTTTTATATTATAACTTCTTCTTTTACTTTTGAAAGTTTCATCTTAATTTTTGTTGTTGTTTTGAGTTGCTTGACGATCTTCTTTACGTATTGTGTTTGGATTTAGATCATCTTGTATATAGAGGGGATTTAGAATTTGTATACAGGGTAATATCTCTCTTTTTCCTAACTATATTGACCTTATTGAATATATATGCGATATACCTTTTTGAAACGTTTTAATATTGAAAGCCTCGTTACTAATGTAATTCAGCGATCCATTTTATTGTTTTTTCTAAAATTTAAATTCAGTGCATGGTTCTATACATATAACTGATTGTGAAATTGAGCAAGAACAAAAGAAATATTTACAAAGAAACAAGGATGAGAAAAACATGTTGATTTAGTGCCGAGAATGACAGTATTCATAGAGTAAACATCGGTCATTGATGTAGAGCTGACAATGGAAATTCTATTCAATTTTCATAGAAATCTTCCAAGTGGGCAAATTTTTCCGTTTCCAAAAATTTTCAAATGCATAATCTCAATTCAAAAATTATAAAATTCAGCATATCTTCCTAATTGAACATGTGCATAAACTTATAAAACGTATATATGCTTTATACTTTGCAATTGTAGCATTTCTTCTGCTATCCAATAAGAAAAGTTGGGAACATAAATATAACTAACTTTATACAAATTGTATAAAAAAATTAGCAAGATGATGTTCCACAGTTACTGATAATTTCCCTTTCCATTGAAAGATGATGCACTCTATATCTTTACAAATTCTTCAATGATCGATCTTTCAATTGTCCAACTTATTCCACATTTTTCTTCTAAGAAGAAATGACTAAAAGATGGAAAACAAAGGGAAAAAAATTAAGCTGAAGCGCGTGCTGTCGTCGCCACCGGCGGAAGTCGAAACTTGACATTGCAGGGCGGAAGTGACGCGTTTCGAGCAAACAGGTCTCACATTTTTCTAAAGACGGACGAGGTGTGTCTTTAGGTCCTTAACTTGGAACCGTTTTGCGTAGGTGTGTTTGAGTCGCGTGCCCCAAGCTTAGTGTGAATGGACTGTGAATGTGTAAACCGTAAGAAGGTTCGTAAGCGATGTTTACAGTAGAGAATGGAGGTAGACACACTGAAGAGTCCAGGAATTGAAACAAATAACAAAAACCAATCCATGGTATAACATATTGTCATATATTCTCTTCAGAATTCAGATGAAGAATGAACGGTATATAACGTCCACGATTGGTCCCTCAAACCGGAATCCCTCAAAAATGTGTGTAAGCTGTAAACCGATGAGTGTGATGCCGGCATCCTAGGTTAAGCAACGACGACGGGTTGTCAAACATTGACGAAAGCAAAAGTTCTGATTCGAACTTCCTCGCCGACTTAGACACGAATCTAGGAAAATCCGATGAGTCTTTGTTCTACTAATACTGATCGCACGTCATTATCACTTATATTTCTTTGTTCCTGTTCCACTTACCCTGCTTTGCAATGACAACTGAAAATGTTTCAGTATGTTGCAAATTTAAGATGTATTTGCTTGTACAGATATCACATGAAAAATGACTCCTTGTGAATTTGACTTGTGTTTAAATCGGATTTCCTTGAATCTTCTTTCAGGAAACGATGAAGGAGACTCTCTCGAAGCCGGATATAAAATTAGAGTGGGAGGAGCGACGTTCATCCGGGAACAGTTCGCCTCAGGTAACGAGAGTGCCCGAGGAACAAACAAGCGAGAGTCCACAAAGCGTTATCACAACTCGAAGGTACACTCGGACAATCACAGCCACAGGTCACATAACGGAGACGATAGCCAATCAAGAACCAGACTCTCCTGAATCAAACTCCAACATGCAACAGGTCATCCAGCACCAGCAAATCCACGTTAAAGACGAAAACGCTAATCAGCAAAGATACCAAGATGAAATGCAACATCATCCAGATCATGTTCCAATATCTCCCGACGGTAGTCCTAATCGTCAACAACCACATCTCGGAGACCACAACCCTGTTATTTTCACAATCAGCAATGGACAGGATCTCCAGGTTGAAGCTGCGGAAGCTTCTGAAGCAAGAAAAGATCCACCTAGGTGAGTTTTTAACACTTGAAATCCTCAAAAGGCCCTTGAATTTTTCTCAATCTCAATTTCATTTTAGGTACGAATCTGCAATTCCAGAAAGATCAGAGAGTGATCGGATCTTCCTTTTCTCCAAGGATTCAGAAATGAGAAGGGATGGTCACGTGATTACTCTTCAAGTTCCGGAACATCGTAGACAGCATCACCAACAGAATCATCATAGAATCAGTCCTCACCAGAATAGTGAGCAGACTGGCAGGTATCAGCATTCACCAGTCAACGCCTCCAATGAAGCTTATGATTCAACTTCTATGGTTACTCAACCAGGGGGTGTTCAATTGTCAACGAATTCTGCCACTTATTCACCACCCATTGAGTTGAGAACTAGTCAACATCAACAAATCATCAATGCTGCGTATGTTGATGCTGCAAACAGTAGTAATGTCAAGTACGACACAGAAACTGCTGTTGCGGCCGATAATATCAAGGTCTCTAGTACCTACACTACCTTGGAAACTGCAGCTCTTACACCTTCACAGGCAGTCCCTTACAATCAGTATATTGTCACTGCTGATACTTTCCAACAACCTGGTGGATATGGTTACCCTAAACCAGGGGAATTTTTCTACTTGCCGACTACCAACTCGGCGGGAGTAAAAGTCTCTGATGTAAGTCTCATCTAGGATTTATTTACAAGAAGAATTGAAGATGTTTAAGATGTAATTTAAGACATAATTTCTTCTTAATAGGTGGATCTACCAGCTTATATAAAAAGTGATCCAACTCTGACGTCATCATCCCTCCTCGGCACACGAACTGTAGCTCTTCAATATCAACAATCAAGTTCTCCAGTTTCGCAGATGGACCTTTATAGTACAGGAGCAACAGTTTCTTACCCATATTCCAAATCCGTAAATGAACACTACTGGTCTAGTGGTCCAGGATCTCCCCCAGGAATAGAATGTGGACAAGGATACCCTGGTGTGACAATATCGCCTAGTGATGCTGGAAGTTTAAATACAGGAGCTTATTCTGGCGGTTCCTACATCACCTCCGGGCAAAATGGACCACCATCGCCATGGGGAATACATCTTCCCAGTCCTATGGACTCTGGTTTGGATGAACAAGTTCTAAATTCAGAAATGAAAGAATGTGTCAACTGTGGGGTCATGGGTACACCATTATGGAGACGAGATGTCACTGGAAATTACCTCTGCAATGCCTGTGGTCTATACAATAAAACAAATGGAGTTAGCAGACCACCAATTCGATGCGCAAAACCCAAACAGTCCGTCACACCGGTGAGTGATTGTTTACAATTTTAATTATTTCTTGTCTTAAATTGAGTAATAACTTCCTCTCGTATTTTCAATCTTTCATAATATTTTTGCAAGAATTTCCCACTGTTTAAAAAAAAATGAAGTTGGAAATAAAAGGGAAAATACAAGGAGTCCAGCCGTAAAATTTACAGGTAGTGATACTCTAAAGGTAAACTTTCATTTTGTTGACTAAAGAAATAATTATCTGATACCCTACCGTCTTTAGCGATACGCATTTGTCAATACTATCTATATTTGTAAATCTTCTGGGTTGACTTCAACACTGATCACTATCACATAAAAAAATTTTATTTCATTGAAATACTTTCAATCATTGGCAAAGAAAAAGTCATACAATTTTTTCAACTTTTATAAATTGGATTCATTGTTCTACCATCACTAAAATGAAATGTTCGAATTTATGATTCAGTCCGCGATAAATTTTAGAAGCTTTTAGCAGCTTATCAGTATTCATTATCATGTGTGGTGTAATATGTAATTAATTTGGACCTTAGGTAAGATTAATAACTTGGATATTGCAGAAAATATATATGGTCATTTTAAGATAAATTTTAGATAATGATATCTTTATATTGCATCAGGATTACGTGTCAATATCTACATCTGGTTTAATTAATCACTGTCACTGGAGATTATCCATATTTTAAATAATACGTTTTGAATAATTACGTTTTTGCAAGAATCATTCCTACCTCGGTATGAGCTAAATTACTTATCACTCTTCCAATTTCTCTGGGACTGGTTCGAATCTTCGTTTAGGCAGATGGATTTAAATCCATTGTTGTTGGAAAGTTTGAAATCAGTCTTGGAAGCAAAATAATACGTTACAGATGTGAAATGAAATGTAAACAGTAAAGTCAACGTAAACTTTGGAGGGTACACAAACGGATTAGTACCTCAAATCTCAATGCAGTTCGAATTATATTCGAATATACGGCTTTAAATTCCAGACGAAATGTAGCAATATATGATTTTTTAAAGAATGATTTTGATAGGAACTACATGCATTAAAAGAATTTTCTACATTATTTTATCAATCAGCTTTTGAAATTCAATGACTAATTCACTAAACACAAAAGTAGTTCAGATTACCGAATTTCAAAATCAATTATCAACAAATAGTTGCCCTATTTATTTCCTAAAATAGCCTCTACTCCTTTTAATATTCTATCATTCAAACGTGACTTTAATTTAATTTGAGATTCATTTAATTTACTTATATTAATTTAATTTCCCTAATTTTGATTTCGGGACCGATTTTGAATAAGTTTCTTGGTGAAAATGGCCCAAGAAAATGCACAAGTCCGAAAATGTGACCATCGGAAACGAGGCCGTTGTTATTTGTGCTGATAAGGTGGATGGATGGCTCGCGTACCGACATGACTTCGATATTAAGTAATGTTTGTGCTCTCGAGAGATGAGAGTCCCTTATCTCGCAGCAAGCAAATAATAACTCCGTGACATGGCGGGTGTTGTTTGCTCTAGTTTTCTTACCCGAGCACACCCAGTTTCGTGGCCGTCGATCCTCAAATATTCGTCGAGACGAGGTTGACTCGACCTGCTTCCTGTGACAGTCTTAGGGTCGAGCCTTGAGTCTTCAAGTCTCCAGGTTAATCACCCTTTATCTTTCTTTCCATTCACTCAATGTCCAAGGAAACTTCTACCTTGGTTCAGTTTTCCTTGTCGATAATAATAGACATCAATTGACAAGATTAGAAAACTGCATATTTCATCGGATCCACTTTTATTCTGTATTCAAAGAAAAATTTTATTTTGGTAGGGATATGCTTTTCCATTTTCGAGCATAGGGACTTGAATTAGAAATTGGAAGCTTACAAAAAGTCATGTGGCTTGCGATTTTCAATTAAAGGAATTTAGAAATTTTTATAAGAGATTTAAAAATTTTTTATACAATATTTTAAATGTGCGCTACCTGTTTTTGATTTCAGGGCGGTGGTAGAAGGCCAGGAGTGAGATGTGCGAATTGCGGGACAAGCAACACAACTCTTTGGCGAAGAAATAATAATGGAGAACCAGTTTGCAATGCCTGCGGTCTCTACTACAAACTGCATAATGTAAGTTACATATTTTTGAAATATTTATTGAATAAATGAAATATTCGATTTTTGAAATAGAAAATTTTGCTTGATTTGATGTATGCTATATAAATGCACCGTCATAGTTAAATATAGATTGCATTAATAGAAACGAGGTGAATCTGAATGAAACATGAATTTCACGTTCCGGAATATTTACCAGAATTAGCGTCATTAAATTGTCGAGAATCGTCGCAATGAAGCGCAAAAAGGCTAAACTTGGATGAGAAACAATAAAGAGACGGCTTAAAACAAATGCAGTAAAAGCTGCAAACAAGAAACGTTATGCCCTGCACGACAGTTATATGATACCAACATTCTCGGAAATCACATATTACAAAAAGTTTTCCCCTCATTTTAGACTTTTTACTGTCTTTAAAAGAAACTTTAATATTTATCTATTATAAATATCTTCTTCACAATGAAAACCTTTCATAAAAGATGACAATTTTCACCTTCATGATTATAGTTAAAAATCGCTTTTATTGTATCTTTTGTTTCTCAAACCTTTAATTAATCATTTTTTTAATTAACTCTAGCCGTTCAATCGTACTCTTATCAGTTTTTTACGTTTGATAAGAAAAGGTATTTATCGGTTTGCCTTGCTGAGTTGAGAGAATCGACTATCTATCGATCTCTCTGCGTGGTTATTTATTTATTTTCAAGAAATCACTTCACGACATTCCTCGACAATTACACTTTTTTGTTCGTTTTTCCATGAAAATTCGAAATCATCTATCCCTTGAATATTAACTTTATTTATTTAAGATTTTTTTTTGTATAATAGGTGAATAGACCAATGAGTATGAAAAAGGACGGAATTCAGACGAGGAAAAGAAAACCGAAAAATCATTCCAGCATGGGATCGGGCCTTGGTGGACCAAGTGGCGGTGCCCACAAGACCGAGATTAAGTCCAGCTTACTCGGTGAGTCCTCGGTGAGCACGCCTATTCAAGAATTATTTTCACTAAAATATGAGATAAAATCTGAGCATTATCCTTATCCTTATCCCTTCGAAGAATACAGCCATACTACATCAGATGAGTTTAAATTAATAGATTTAGATCATATATTATATTAAGTAAAATCACTATTCTTTAACTCAATTTTTGATCAGTATGTTTATGAACTCACTACGAAAGTTTTATTTATCTCAGTCATAAGCTTATGCTAAAAAAGATCTCATACTGAAAAAGCAATCAACATGTCCAACCTTCATTTTATGAATTTCTTAAATAAATATATAATATTTATTTAATTTAAAACAGACGTAAAAAGAAGGTCGAGGCAAAAAAATTGATTTCATGTGTGTTATAATATTTATCAATCTAATGACTTCCTACATTATCTTGCCAATAAATATAGGCTGTGACTATAATCATACCAAATTCGCTATTAATAGCCGGACTTTTTTGTTATGAGTAGTTGAGTTTTGTCGGTATGTAATATATATGTATAGCCAGATTTTGGTACAATTATAAACTAACTGTACCAGAGGGTTATATACATATTATTGAACAGTGCTATCGTTTTATTAGACATATTATTTTGAAATAAAAGTATAATTAGTTTTAGATGAGAGTAAAATAATATGTAAAAAGTTCGTTTTCAAAAGATGTACCTACAGGTGGTTGCTTCTTCGTGCTTAAAATAATTTCTTGCTATTACATTTCTTGTGTGTTGGTTGCTGGTGTGCTTTTATTGTATATATAATCACTTGTGAGTTCGCTAAGTCAATAGATTTTGATTCGCCGATCTCAATATAAAATTGATTGTAAAAGCAATCTGTAATATTACTATGTAATAGGAATTAGATATATAAATATCACGATTCTCATCAATATATTAGAGCATTTGAAGCCCAAATGCAATAAGGGAGTATATATTATAACTTTTAACACACTTCTCAGCCCTCAGTTTTATGCAGTGGATATTAAATTAATAAATTAAATATAACTGCTGAAATATTATATTTAGTAGTATTGTATATTATAATTTATTATAGTGAAAGTAATCGACCTACAAAATGTTCTCTTGCTTTTCATAAGAACTTTAAAAAATATATATAGTAGAATATCTTTAAACTTAATGTAATTTTTCTGTACATAATCTGACATAATACATACAATGTATATGCAAAAATCTTTGCGAAATTATATACAAAATGATAAAAATAAAAAGATCTCATGATTAAATTGTGGATTAAATGTTTGCTTTATAAAAGAATGAATGTTTAAAAGTCGGAATTAAGGAGTGAACGAAGCTTTTTTTTATGCATGCTGCTTATATTAATAAAAAATGTAACGAAGATATTTTCATGATTTACAGAGAATTTGAAAAGGAGTATTCTAACTTGAAAGAAAATTAGAACACTTTTTATGAATTTTTGTTGTTTGCGCACTTTCTGATAGATTAGACTGATTTGTATGTATAGTGTGTACTGTGTACGTTACTGTGTCAGTTTGTCTTGTGATCGATGAGTGGACAGCTATCATGGCCGTCTAAATAGTATTGGATGGTATATGCTGGGGTGAAGGGGAATTCGGGAAGATGTGCAGACCACAGCAAAGCTGATTGGTCAGAAAAAGAGATGCGACTGATAACAATGAGTACTTTTCCTCAATGGGGAGTTGCCCACAAGCCCCACAAGCTGAGTGCAGGTCAATAGAGGGAGAAAAAGACAGGGCAGTGGAAAAAACATTCTTTTATTTAAAAAATGGATAAAAATCCAAATACTGAATCCTTTTTATATCTCAATTGTTAAACAAAGTTTAAATTGAAGTAGGAAAATTTTTAAATGTTCATCAATCATCATGCCTTATTGATTGTCGTGACTCATCTAATTTTTAAGATTGTTCCTCAATAAGAAATGCGGTTGTTGGTGTCTTTAAATTAACTAAATACTTGTGCTCTTCATGCTTGCTTTGTTTTATAATTTCTTCAAATTCGTTCGCTTTATTTAGTGTTTCCTTTTGTGTCTATATTTGCATTATTTTTCAATATGAAAAAATATATATATGCAATGAAATTAAGATGAATAAAAAAGCTAAATATGTTGGCTCAAAAAGGCCTGCTTTTTAAAATTTTGCAATTTTCTCAAATTGCAGTGGACTCGAAGCTGCAGTTGAGTATGTTCTCAAGCGGGGGTAAGGGAGGAGGGGGCCACGATCATTATCCTCCTGTAGGTACATTGACGAGTTCGCACTTAGGGCATGCTCATTCGCCTCTTGCGTTACCCTCTGCCGCAGTTTTGAATCGTCAAACTACTTTAACGTAAGTGAATATTTAAAATAATAATGTAGGATTAAAAAAACCTATAAAGACCCATCATTGAAGTCAAAATTCAAAAAACATCCCTTTATTTAGTCAACGAGTGAACCACCTGAATTAATGAGTTTAAGGAATTCTAATTGTTTGTGCATTAAATCCAATTGACATTTCGTAAATTGTAAATTCCAGCGAAACAGAGTGTTTACATTTATTACAATTTTTTCATCTGGAATAGAATTTAAATAAAGATCGAAAACTAACGTAGATTTAATTTACAAAAATTAATTGAAGACTGATTTATTTTATTTATTTATTTTTTTTTGCAGCGTGCCACCACTAGAGCCAATCCATAGTCGAGCAAGTACTGACCTCACAACGGTCATAACATCAACGACAGCAGCTTTGCATACCGACAGATCTTAAGATCGATCGAGACTCGAAACTTGTTACCAACACTGTTCGAAACCTGCTTTGCCAGTTACGAACTGCCTTACCCGATTTTCAAATTTTCTCTAGCTGGTATTCATTTGTCATCTCGTGGATATAGACCCTAATTTTAAATTTTAAAGGATAAAAGGAGTCACCATTTCAAAATTAATTAAACCAGGGTGAAAGCATTTTTTGTGCCTGATATAAATGATGGATAATTTTCCTCCTTTATTCTTTAATTACTTTTAAATATTGTACTGAAATTGACATAACAGGGTTACAATAATTTTTATGTACATAGCTTTTGTAACACTTTGTCCAAGATTAGGATTAAGTATGAAAGTTACCCCAAAGAGTAATATATAAATATTATATAGCGATAAATTTTTAAGCTCGCAGGGCGTATTTTAATAGACATATGTGACGTAGGAAATCAATTAAAACTTTGATCAATTAAGTTTTCTGATTATAATGATAAAGATCATTACATCAGACATATGATTCGGTGTGAATATACTTTTTTTATATTATTATAAATTACATATCTGTGTGTTAAGAGCATGTGGTTATTATCAGATAAGCAAATTTAAATAACCCCGTTTAGTATAGTGAACGTGCACTATTATTTTTTTGAGAAAGTAAAAATTGTGAGAAAAAACCCGGGTTAACTAAATTTGCTCATATGGTAATTGCCACATGAACTTGAGTAATGTTAATTGATTATACTATTCGATTGTTATAATATGTAATATGCATTATTACTATTACGTAATTCTTTTGTAAACATTAAACTCGTTTAAAATTATATTCAATCCTATTAAAGTGCTACTTCGATTATTATGTGAAATCGATTAATTTTTCTACGATGTCTATATAGGTTTGATGGAAATAAAACATTTTCAAAATAACAGTTTCTATATGCTAATTTAAATGTTTCAATTCATGAACCTCCAAATCAATTTTTTAGGCATCTATATAGAATTTTTTGCATTTACATTAGACAGAAGGTCGATCTTAATTAAGAAATTAAAAATTATTAATTAAAAAAATATAAACTTAAATTACGGAAAAGTATGAGATGAATTTCTCACAAAAAGGTGCGACAAGAGAGATAGTGAATTTAGGTTGTATAAATAAAGTTATTAAATTAATATTGATTTTAATAACCAGTACGAATTGTATTCCATTTTTTAAAAGGGCTGTCCAAGTACTACGTAAGCATTTTTTAAATCATTTTACTCCCCCCACCATATAAGCAACAGTAAGCATTAATTCCCTGACCCCTCTTGAAATTACGTAACATTTTCTTGACCCCCCCCCAATGATGCAGAACTTTCATTGTAAAATTTTTTACGGGCATCATACAGTTTTGGTAAACGCCTTTTTTCAAGATTATTTTTCAAAATTTATTTATTATGAAGACCACACGCCATTTTAAAAGATTTTTATATCTGAAGTAGGAATACCGCTGATAGTGAATATATCTACAACCAATTAGAAGCGCTCTAGTTACCCGAAACACTAGTACATAAAGTAAAAAATAAATAAATAAAAAAAATGAAAATACAGAAATAGAATACAAATTTTTTTATGTTGTCGGATTTGCAGTAGCGGCGAAATTTAAAACTGATTTTGTTAGACCAAGCGAAATATTACGTAAGATTTCAATTGACCCCTTCCTTTCTCATATAAGAAATAATAAGAAATTACCAGATCCTCCCCACCCCCTCACGAGCTGCTTTGTAATACTCTGGATATATTTTGACAACCCCAAAAAGGACATACATTTCAGCCAAATTTATAACGTAACCTTGCAAATAACTTCATGCATATTTCGCTAACCTTATTGGTCAATTTATTTGGTGCGCGGATTTGCATTGTCATTTCTGTTTCTAAAGACAAAACACTTACGCGCTTATTTCGTTGTATAACATTTTCAAGGATTTACATTTTAAAATGTTTGCTGTTACGCTATTATGGAGAGTAGGAGAATAAGTTATAATTTAACCTTCTGAATTTCGCGACAATGAAATCGTTGAAAATATAATGGATTATTTGTCCCAAAATGAATAGGATATCGATAGACACAATATATTATATTAGTGTATAAAAATCGTATTATTATTGGTAATAACTTGTATATTTTTTTAAAGAACGTGAAAGATGACCCTGAAATAAAAAAACAAACTGAATTATTCCATAAACAAAATTTGGATAAATTTTGAGTCATTCAAATTGATCAGATTCATTTGTATTCCAAGTTCGGATCGATTTTGAATGAGCCTCGGTTAATCCAGTTTGAAAAATTCCTACGGATTAGATCGGAATGCAATTGTTTGATTTGGAAAATTTTGAACTGATTCGAAATGGATTGGTGCTGAAAGTATGAATAAAAATACTTTAACTTGAGGTCATTGGACGCAGAATATTGGTACTTAGTTAAAACCTTTAGTTAAAAATGTTAATTTCTGTATTATAAAAATTACATAATTTTATCTAATTAAGGAAAAACGGATTGTCTCATATTTCTTGCCAGTAGGCTTTATGAAGGTTAGATGAAAGTGATCTTCACGAAAAGAAAAATAAAGTTTTCTTTATTTTTGCATATTCATTTGACTCCTCAACTTCGATCCCCACCCATCTTGGCTGTGAATAGCAAATGAAATAACTATGAATAATAAATGAAACACATACGACGCGACAGTCCTGACCTAATGGTCGAAACGTATAAAAGTGTAGTGTTCGATTTGGCGTACTTCTTTATAAGAATTGTGTATCTTTTAAAAAAATATCTAGGATTCTGATACGTATATTTTTATGAGTTCAATATGAGTTCATTATAAATTGACGTCAATACAATATTAAAAGTTAGAAAAAAGAATCGAAAATTAATTTTTAATAGTGGTCAATGAAATGGATCCATTGACGATGACGGGGGATGAAATAGTAATTACGGGCATAGCCGGTAGATTTCCGATGAGTGAAAATGTCAAAATGTTTCAAGAGAATCTCTTACATATGGTAGATTGTGTAACAGATAAAGAACCCAGATGGATTTGCAGTATGTATTAATTTAATAATTGTTCTAGTTTAATCAAGACTCGTAGTAGCGAAAAATGCGATTTCTGAAATGCTAATCAAAGTGCATGGCTTATATGCTTTTATATCTAATTTAATCAAATTTTTTTTTTCGAATGATCTCATCATATTGTAAATTTATTTTAAAGGAATTTTAATTACATCTATTTACAATGGAAAGTCATTGTTAGCAAATAAGTTGTACATATGCTACTTTTTCAGAAGGAAGCGATATTTAAACATATACGATAGAGCTTCCCTTAAATTGATCAAAATGTTAATACCTTCATTTAGTTGTTTTTTTACGAACAATATTGCAAACCAAATTGTATACAGATTTTATACAAAATTATCTTTAAATAGATAATCCGAACATTCCATCCCGAACTGGAAAGCTAAAAGAAGTGACCAAGTTTGATAGAGTATTTTTTGGAGTTCATCCAAAACTCGCAAATTCTATGATTCCTGAAATGAGAATGATAACTGAGTGTGGATACGAAGCTGTCGCTGATGCTGGAATAAATCCCCGACAAATGAAGGGAAGCAGAACTTCTGTTTATACTGCAACAACATTTTCTGAATCGGAAAAAGCACTTTTTTATGAGAGATTTGAGGTAATTTATTATTTAATTAGATCAGATGATGGCCAATTTGAAAGGCTAGTTTGAAATTAAGTCTAAGAATTTTTTTCGCATGGAAAGAATGTATGCAAATTTCGGTCGTTCGAATCAAAAACTTTTATATAACACACACAAACACACCCATATATATAATCACCATTACATACGTTTATTACATAAAATATCATATGTGTCATGGGAGAGAGGGCTTTTTCAGACCTGTGACTATAACTGAAAACATAAACTCGTCGTAATCAATTTTGAGTTTTTCTTTCCACTTTTATCAGCCGATTTTTTTTTCAGCAAAACAGTATTGTTGGCACGAGTCGGTCAATGCTTGCAAATCGAATTTCTTTTTTCTTGGGTCTGGTGGGTCAGAGTATTAATATTGATGCCAGCTGTTGCGGAAGTGCTACTGCGTTGGAACAAGCATACCTTGATATGAAGAATGGTCGATCTGATAGTGCAATTGTTGGTGGAGTCAGTTTAGCTCTACATCCATATTTATCTCTGCACATGTCCTTATTAGGTGACAAATTTTTTCCAGAATTTATTTCCAATCTATTTTCAATTTATCATAATTTTAAACATGAATTATCAGCTAAAAAGTTGATTTCCTATGAAATTTTTAGGACTCTTATCACCAGAGGGAATAACTAAATCCTTTGATAATGGAGCAAATGGATTTGCTCGCAGTGAAAGTGTCGTTGTTGTATTTTTGCAAAAAGCTCGAGATGCAAAGCGAATTTATGCTGAAGTGAAAAATGTTCTCTCCTTATCTGGACCATCAGATAACCGACTTCCAGCTTTTTATCCGACTGGCGAATTTCAAGCAGTTGTTATGAAAAAGACACTGGAAGGAGCGGGAATTTCTGGAAAAGATATTGATTTCGTTGAGGCTGATGGGTTAGGAATTATGGAAACAGATGCGCAGGAAGTAAAGGCCATTGACCTGGTGTTTAATGAAGGTCGAAAGAACCCACTTCTAATTGGTTCTGTCAAGTCGAATATTGGCTCCTGTTCTAATGCTAATTCACTCAATTCCGTTGTCAAGGTTAAGCATCATTTCTATAACTATTTCTAAAAGAATTTAAATTCAATCAAATTTTTAATAGAATACCATAACTGTAAATCTGATGGATTTATCAGTAGTAAGGTGATGATAAAATGTTGAAAAATGTGATTCTTGATAGGTTATCACTGCCATGGATAAAGGAATAATCCCCCCGAATCTTCATTACAAAAATCCATCTAGAGAAATACCTGCCCTTAAGGAAGGACGAATAAAGGTCGTAACTGAAAAAATTCCATGGGAGGGAAAATATGCAGCAATTAATTCATTAGCAATAACAGGCACTGCTGCTCACATCATTTTAAAATCCTACAAAAAAGAAAAGAAAAATGCTGGCGAACCAAGTGATGATTTACCAAGATTGGTCGTAGCTTCCGGATCTACTGAAGAGGCTGTTGCTTTTATTTTGGATGAGGTCGGTATTCTTACTTCAAAAATGTGTAATTTGTAAATCCTCAATCGATTTTCGAAAAGAGTTTATTTATATAGTGATTTTAATACAGATTGAAAGTAAACCTGTGGACGTTGAAGTGCTTCAACTTCTGTATAACGTTTTTGAAACTGACAACATTGGACATTTATATCGTGGTTCCTCATTATTACCACCACGAGGTTTATTAAAAAAAAAAGAGCGGCTAATTGAGTACAACTCGGGCAGTAAGAGACAAGTTTGGTTTATTTTTTCTGGAATGGGTTCACAGTGGGTTGGAATGGGTGAGTTTATATTATTAATTATTGTTATAAATTTATACACCATTAAATTCTAATATTAAGACAACACTGATTCGCAGGAGAAGCACTTTTAAGAATACCAATTTTTGCTGAAGCTATAAAAAAATGTGATGTTGTTTTAAAACCTCGAGGAATTGATATATTCCGCATATTGACTGAAAAGGACCCAAAAATGTTTGATTACATAGTAAACGCCTTTGTCGGAATCACGGCTGTTCAAGTAATTTTCCATATTATTATGTACAGAAATGTTATTAGAAATAATAATAAAAGAAGAATATTAGAAGATTAAATCCTTTTCGTACCATTAGATTGGCTTGACTGATATCCTGACTTCGATTGGAATAAAGCCAGACTACATAATCGGTCACTCCCTTGGAGAATTAGGATGTGGTTATGCTGATGGTTGCTTAACAGCGGAGCAAATGGTTCTCTGTGCTCTAGTTCGAGGTTTGGCATCAACCGAAGCAGATTTAATAAAAGGTTCTATGGCTGCAGTTGGTCTTGGCTATGAAGAAGTTCAACAGCTTTGTCCTCCCGACATCGACGTTGCTTGTCATAACAGTTCAAACAGTACCACAATCAGTGGTCCGGCAAAATCCATGACTGAGTTCGTAGCAAGCCTGACGGTAATAGAATTCTTCTTTTAAAAAAAAAGTAGAGTTCCTTGTCTGATATTTGATGAAATACACTTTTTTAATATACCCTTCTGATTGTCTATAGGAAAAGAAAATATTTGCCAGGGAAGTTGCTTGTGGAAATATTGCTTACCACAGTCGATATATGGCACCAGTTAGAAATTTGGTTCTTGAGTA
This sequence comes from Synergus laeviventris, assembly GCA_032275145.1. Classification (NCBI taxonomy): domain Eukaryota; kingdom Metazoa; phylum Arthropoda; class Insecta; order Hymenoptera; family Cynipidae; genus Synergus; species Synergus laeviventris. The sequence continues at coordinate 5,490,569 of JAUESI010000029.1, forward strand.
TTTTAACAAAGAAATCCCGAATCCAAAGCCAAGAAGTAAACGTTGGCTGAGTACTTCTGTTCCTAAAAGCGAATGGGAAACTCCTAAGGCTCGATTATGTTCAGGAGCATACCATATGAACAATCAATTAACTCCTGTTCGTTTTGCTGAAACTGCAAAAGCTATTCCTCCCGATGCTATTGCTATTGAAATTGCTCCTCATGGACTTATGCAAGCTATTGTTAGGAAGTCATTGGCGGGTGTTATTAATGTACCTTTAACTAAGAGAGGGCATCCTGATAATGTTGAATTTTTGATGGCTGCTCTCGGAAAGTTATACACTGCTGGACTCAATCCACAAATCTCGAAACTCTATCCTCAGATTGAGTATCCTGTCTCATCTGGTACAGCTTCGATATCTTCTCTAATCAAATGGGATCATACAAATGATTGGTAATCACTTACATGTTGAATATTAAAGTGTTAAAAAAATGAAGAAATTATTAAATCTGTTTGGTTTTTTTAAATGTATAGGTACACAAGTTTCTATGAGGAACCACAAGAACAGAAGGAAGGTGAGAAGAAGTTCACGATTAAATTAGAAAATGAAGCTTGGGAATTTCTGAAGGGAAATAAAATCGATGGGAAGATTGTCATACCTTCTGCTTTATACTTGAAATTTGCTTGGGATATTTTGGATGAAATAAATGAAGAAAAAAATAAGTCGATTGTTTTCGAGAATGTAGAGATTTGTAAACATCAAGTGGTTATTCCAAAAAAAGAAGAGATTGAACTAATAGTAATGGTTCAAAAAGGTAATATACAATTCTTTTGTTTGCTTCTTTTACAATGTATCTTGCTATAGAATTTACAAAATTTAACATTATCTAGGAACCGGAAAATTTGAAGTAGTAAACAATTCCATTTTATTATGTTCGGGAGTCGTTCGAAGCACTGAAAAACCTAGTGAGGAATGTATAAAAAATCTGGAATTTGAAAACAATTCAGAGGATCTAGATGAGAATTCTCTCTATGATGAATTGCAAATGCGAGGTTATCAATATACCAAATCCTTCAGAAGCATCCTCAAATCATCAACAAATTCATCGAACGGTTCTCTCATTTGGAAAAAAAATTGGATAGCATTTTTAGAGGGAATGTTTCAAATGTTTATTCTCGGTAATGATACCCGAAAAATACAATTGCCAATAAAAATTAGGAAAATTGTAATTGATAAGAAACTCCAGAACGAACTAAAGGAAACAGAAGGCAAATATTTTATTTACTGTAATTTTAATACCATAAAATTGAATTAAAATTAAAGTTGCTAATTACTGCTTTCTATTAGGTATCCCAATAAGGATTAATCGACAATTGAATGTCACAACTGCTGGAGGCGTTGAAATTCAAGGAATAGTTTTGACAACAATCTTAGACGATTTATCGACAGGAGAAGTGATTATCGAAGGACTCCAAAGCACAGAAACAGCCTCATCAAATTCATCAAACTTTTCAAAAATCAAACAAAGTCTTTCGGTTGTTCAAAATTGGAGAGCAAAACAGACTAGAGCGTCTGATCCAGATTCAATAACTTGGGTAGAAGGAAATGCTCATGATGAACTTGAAATCGAAAAAGCAGTCAAAGTTGAGTACGCTGCAGTAAATTCATCAGATTTACTTTTAGCAACAGGAGAGCTAGTTTCCGAAGAAATTGGAAAAGATAGATTAAATCCCAAAACTTTTGGTCTCGAGTACTCTGGTACTGATTCAAAAGGAACTCAAATAATGGGAATTTCTACAAGTGGTTCCTTATCCAACTTAGTTACAAGTGATTCGATATATACTTGGCCAATTCCAAAAAATTGGTCTTTGAAAGATGCAGCAACAGTTCCTTTAGCCTATACAGTTGCCTATAATGCTCTTTATTTAAAGGGAAAAATAAAAAAGGGAGGATCAATAGTAATTTATGACGGTATAAGTGGATTTGGACAAGCAGCTATTAATTTAGCTATTCATGAGAAATGTGAAATCATCATCACATACAACACTGAAGATGATAAGAAATTGCTTCAAAGCCTGTATCCATTTATCCCACCAAGTCATCTATGCTGTTCATCAGATTCATTTGCAGATAAAGTTCTAGTGGAAACAAGAGGAAAAGGAGCTGATATCATTATTTACAATGGAAGTGATTTAAGGATTATAGAAGCTTGCTTCATTTGTGCTAAACCAAATGCCAAAGTTGTTGTGATTGGAGATCTTCAAGGAGCATTCAGTGAATCTGTGGGCATGGAAATTTTCTTGAAGGAAGTCAGTCTTTATACGGTGGTTCCAAGAATAGCTGCTGAAGCTGATTTATGCACAAAGGAGATTTTGGCAAAAATGGTTGAGGATGGATTGAAATCAGGAGTTGTCAAACCATTATATGGAAATTTGTATTATAGAGAAAAATTGAGGAAGGCATTTTCTGATGGTCTTTCGAAGAAAGTTTATGGAAAAGTAGGTTTTTTATTGAATGTATTATGGTTTGAATTAAAAAAATATTTGCTGTATTTGGATGTATTTTTGTAATCAGTATCGTTTTTGTATTAATCAATTTTTTTAACAAACATTTTAGATTTTAGTGAAAGTCCAACCAGAAGAAAAGAAGAACCAAGTATTAGCAGTACCCCAATTTTTATGCTCGAACAAAGGGTCTTATTTAATAATTGAAGGCCTCAGCACCTTTGGTTTTGAATTAATCGACTTTTTAATTCTTCGAGGGGCCAGAAATATCATCATAGCTTCCAGCAAAAAGATTGAAACAAGGTTTTATAATTATCGTTTGGATATATGGCGCAGATATGGGGTGACTTTAGTCCTTCGAGATAATTTGGACCTTTCAGAGAAGCAAAATGCAAAAATTCTTTTAAAAGAAGCCTCTTTACCTGGTGAAATTGACTCGATTTTCGATCTTCAACGTATGGATAATTTATCTCAAACATCCTCCAATGTCAAGGATTTGTTCACTAACTTTATGGATGAAGAGTCTAAAGCAAACAATTACAATTTAAGAAAATTTGTGATCTGCTCTACTGTAAAAAATATAAAGGAAAACTTGAATGATCTCTTGATAAGAGAAAGTGAAATGGTGAAGTTTTGCGAAAGAAAATCAAAAGAGACCTTTCGACTTTTGATTTTATGGGGTCCCTTGGAAGGAATTATTGAAGAAGAAAGTTTGAAATATGAAAAAATTGCGTTACTGACAATTCCTAGGGCTATTGAGCAATTTGATAATGTGATGGGAGCAAATTTGCCTGTTGCTAGAGTTTTTTATAAATCTTTGATAAACCAGAGTGTCGAGGTAATTAAATGCGAACGTAAATTAAGTATAATGATATCAATCTTAAGAATATTTGTAGATTGTATTATTTCATTTGCAGGAAGTACATCAAATTGTTAAAGTTGAAGAAGACGAGGAAACACTATTCAAAAAATACATCTTTAAAGTCGATCCATATACAACTAGCAAATTTAAGAGTTTGAATTTATGCTGAATATAAATTGATCTGAAACATCATTTTTGAAATTTTCATCTCTCTCCTTTCAAGAATCATATATGTATATACATACATTTATTTATTTTGGAATACTTATTTATATTATGCGTTAATAAAAACCTTATAGGTTTACATTATCTATTAATAGATGTTATACGTTTTAGTTTATTAATTAACTCATCAAACATGCTATATTTGGATTTTATAATATTGGGTCTTATTTTTTGGGTCTTATATTTTTGGGACATGAGGTTTGCGATTTAGGCTTGAGATTATTTTCTGACGTTAAAAAGAGAAAATGAAATATACTGGAGTCCCGATTTCAGTTCAAGTCTCCATGTAGTGAGTTACTAGAATTTCCACTGGCTGCATTGGATGATGAATGCAACCAGCATTCGAGCACAAACTTGGAGTTTTCTCTTAAATATATATACGTGAATATTCAGGACAAAAATCAAACGGTTCATACAGCCTTGACTCCAGTGTACAAAATAAAAATATTTTTGATAACACATTTAAATAGTCTTTCTATTATAAGACACACTTCGTTTCTAAGGCGCTTTTCTTGTATTAAACGCTACCACATATTTGAAAAATTTAAAAAATTTTTTTCAAAAAATTTACTATATTATCATATAATAATATTTACGCACTTTGCTTTTATTTTTAGAGGGCCGGTATCGTATCAACTGATGCGATATAATTGCGACTTTCTGTTAATTTTTTATTCATTTGCTTCCTCGTAAAAGACGTTTTGTAGTGGTGACAATTAGAAATTTTTAAAAATGATTTGATGTAAGAATAGAAGATTTCTTCCACCTGGTATACTTATAATACTCCAGGAATAAAAATGTTTAGAGGACATTTAAGGCCATTAATTGTAATTAAATAAAAAATAGTTTCTAGGGGTGAAAGAATTTATTGTCTTGAAATTTTTATTTATTTTTTTTTTAATTGAAAACTGAGAAAATTCATTTGAAGACCGAAAACGACCTAGCGGAACCTCTAAACAATTTTTAAAAAATAAAATTTATGGAAGTATTTTTTCACCAAACCGCGAACAAATATATAGAGACTGCTATATAGTTCTCTAGAATATATCAATTATAGATCACTATTTGAGAATGCTCATAGCTGCGTAAGCATTGTGGCGCGCATTTGGGAAACAAGTAGAAAAAGTGCACAAAATTCTCAAATATATAGGGTTTATAGAGAATTTTGAGAAAAATAAGGAAAAAAGGGGAATAGGACCTGTGACCCCTGTCAATAGAAGTACTTTTCATGCTAATTTCTAACTTCTAATGACTAATTTCACTAATTTCATTGTCCCAAGTATCAGTTTCATATATAACTAAATAAATTTAATATTAGAAAACAATACTTCGCACTCATTGTGGAATATGTTTATCTACACTTTTTTAATCAGATGATTTTCAAGTATGTGATTCACTTAAATCCTGACTTAGCTGCGCAAAAATAAATTTGCAAGTTATATTTCTCGTTAATATTTAACAGGCTTGGGTTTCCGTTTTTGGATTGCGATTCTATTCTACTCTTTTAAAAAATTAGGACAAAGCAGATGATATACATGTAAAAAATGTATTTTCGTAGATTTAAAAAATCTATTACCTAAAATATTTAACACTTATATTTGATTAAATATGTGCAAATTATTTACTAAAGAAATTTAGGAGAATGACCTGAGGTAGGCTGTGTCTAGGAAAAGATAGGGGGGAGGGGGGCAGAGGAAGAGATCTGGGCCCATGGGATAAAGAGAAGTTAGGTGAGAGAGAAGGAATGGTAAAAGAACGAATTGAAAAATAAAGCATTTCAAACTATGAGCAATTTTAAATTGCAAGCATTTTAAATTGAGTTTAATTTTTATTTCGTGACCTACTCAATTTCACAGAATTTAAAACTAAAATTATATTCAAAATTATACAATTTTTCATTGAAAGTTCTTAAAGGCACGTGATACTTTACTATAAGAGCAATTTAGTAAAGTTGGGAAACTAAATGTATTCTTATGGTAATTACATACCACCCTTAAAAAATTGTTAATTTCTTCAGAAAAGCCTTGAAACTTGTATGGTTTCAAATGTATATCGTTCAAAATTATAGAATAACAAATTGTAAACCTTAATAGTGAGACAATTTTCTGTTTAAAGCGTTTGTAAATAGGCAATTTTGTATTAAGGATTAAATTTAAAAATTGAGAAAAGATTTTACAATTATTAAAATTTGAATTAATGTTTTAAATGGTTTTTACATTTACATTTAAATTTAAATTATATATTTTCTCACAATTATCATTTAATGATTGTATCGCGTGATAAGTATGACTTTATGAAAAAAATTTTAATTAAATACTGCACATTTTCCTGAATAGGTACTTCACTTAATATTACAGGTACGTAAGAACATTGAATTTCAATCGAACATCCGAGTCCGTTTCATAATTACCATTCATTTGTCCCATATTGTAATACTCGTTCTAGAGTTCAATGTTTTTTAAAAATTTGAAAATATTGATTGTCTTAGATCTAACAAATAAATGGAAGAGGATTGGCAAAAAAGTGACTAAAAATTAGGGTTTTGAGCGATCCTATTGTTTAATCTATAACCGATAATAATAAACTAAAAAGAAAAACAATCATGGATTCTCAAAAATTAATTTCTAAAAAGTTCTTGGTGGCGACAATTCACAACTTACGTCAGGTCCCTGACATTTGAACTTGTACGTAACTGTGAATGTGTAACCATTCATTAATCAAATGATTGCAAATTGGGTGATGGATGTGAACTCTTGGCTGTCTTAAAAACTGCAATACGGATTAATTTTTGATCAATCAGATATTAATTTTATTGATGGCTTAATTAATTTATTTTCCACGGGCACGTATGGTACTCTCCCAACTCAGCACGTTTACAAATGGTCCATTCCCAACTAAACCATTTAAAGTATACAATTTTTATTTTCTGTCACACGAAAGTAGTAATGCACATTTGGCTGCGTACCATTTATGTAGAAGGGTACCATCTATATACATTATACGTTATACACGTATAATTTTCAATTTATACAGTTTGTCAAGTGCAATCTCTGAACACGTAAAATTGACCCATTGCCAACTATGCATGTTTCAAGTTCAACCATCTTGGTATACATTCAAATTTAGATGTGACAGATGAGCCATTATATAAAAGGCCATGAACGTGTACACTTGTACAGTTGGCCCCGTGGTGTATTTTTGGGTCCATGCCCAGTTTCTCCTTCCTATCTTAATCGAAGATTCTCCAGAGATCATAATCCCGCGCGTGGTATGAACTAATTTATGAATGAAAATAATTTCCTTCAGATCGAATGCACTTAAATTTTGCAAGTTGGGCATGTTCAAATCACAGAATCGTCTGCGGATAAAATAAGTTGTTTTTCAACAGATTTTAGACGATACGGATTGCGCCGAAATGATAGAAAAATTTTGTCATTTTTTCAATTTTGAGAATTTCGGCTTAGTGTTTACAGCAGTTTGAAGAAAACATTAGGAAATTTTTTCACAAGTTGCCCTTCGAGTTTTAAAAGTTCAAATACTTATAAAATGTTTGAAAAATTACACATTTTATCCGCAGACGATTTTATGACATGAACATGACCAGTCTGCATAATTTAAAATAAATTCGGCCTTCAGGACAAAAACATAAATATTCAGAAACATGTTAAATGAATCGATCCCCACTTCGATAACTAGATTGGCAGCCTAGTCGAAGAATAATAGGGGATCAATGCAACAAGCTTTAAAGTCTTAAGTTGGTAAACGAGAGAAGTCATTCGGCATTTGTCAGTCAACACTTCATAAAATTAATAAATGTAATATACATAGTTGCTTAAAGAGACAAACCGGGAAAAGTGCACTTTTCAACGAATATTTTTAATTAATTTTTTTTTGAAAATGGATCCTTCAACAATGACTGGAGACGAAATAGTGATTACGGGGATTGCGGGGAAATTCCCAAATAGTGAAAATGTTCAAGTTTTTCAACAAAATCTCTTAAACAAGGTTGATTGCGTTACCGATGATAATCCTCGATGGACATTGGGTGTGTGCAAAAGATACATTTTCTTATTTTCTTATTGCTACAATAATTAAGAAGTGCTAAATATAATAAACTCTCTTTTATGTGACTTCAAATTAACTATGCTAATTTCCAAAACTTAAAATATTTGACTCGGGTGCGGGAATCTATCGGGAAAGCACTGATTAAAATTAAGAGAGTAAGCGAATTTTATATACAAACAAAAATTTCACAAGCCTATTTATTTTCCTTAAACAAATCTAAAAGTGTATATGAAAAATTCTTCGATAAGAAAAGTTTTGCTTGTTTGAATCGTAAAAAATTATACTGAAAACTAATGAGATCCATATGTAAACTTTTAAATTAATGAACATTTTTTAATATATTCAAATATTCTTAGACATTGAAACGTTCACCGTTTTTGTAATATCATTTTGCATAATTGACATAGCTAATGAGTAATAACCTAAATGAGTAAAAAATAAGCATTCATCTAAACAATTTTTTCAAACTATATACAACTTATTACACATACAATAATAAAAGTACGTTATAGCGCCGTGATGCAATTTTAGAATTTTTATGACGTAAACAAGCTGCGCAATTGTAGACGTCAGCTAAAATTCTAAGAAGGTTCAAACGTGAGAGTGACCTAACGTGGGAGTTGATTGTATTTGCACAAAACTCTCCGTTATGCATAATCATACAATTCGCGAAAAACAGATATCTGCTCAAATACCAGTATATAAAATACAATTAGTCAATGAAAATGAAAAATGATCATTTCTACAGATTATGAAAAAATTCCAAAGAAAATAGGAATAATGAAAAATGTGGACAGATTCGATGCTATTTCTTTTGGCGTTAATCTGAAATTAGCGGATGCCATGGATCCAGTAACAAGAATTACACTCGAAACTGCTTATGAAGCTATTGCTGATTCTGGAAATAACCCTCGACAGATGAAAGGAAGCAATTGTGCTGTTTTCACGGCAAATAGCTTTTCGGAAACAGAAAAAAGTATTTGGGAGTCGGTTGGAGCCGATGTAAGAATTTATAATCTTAAAAAAACTACCTGAAATTCTTACAGATTCTTCATGTATTTTGAAAAATTCGCTGTAGTTATAATTAAGTTTTAAAACTGATTTTTGTTTTTAGATGAATTCTTTCACTCTACTCGGTGCATCGAAATGTATGAATGCGAACCGTATTTCTTTTTTTCTCGGTTTAAATGGACCAAGTATCAACGTTGATAATCTTGATATCGGAAGTTCTACAGCTTTGGAGGAAGCATTTAAAATAATAAAAGCTGGAAAAGCCGATTGTGCACTTGTCGGCGGTGCAAATGTAGTTCTTCACCCTGAAGTATCTTTGCAATTTTTTAATTTAGGTACATAAATTACGCTCAAATAGAATTCAATTTTATTATATTTAGTTTCATTATAAATGTTCCACTTTCATGTGCTGTGATGTATTTTAGGCCTTCTGTCACCGGATGGTGTAACAAGATCCTTTGACGATGCTGCGAATGGTTATACGCGCAGCGAAGCTGTTGTAGTTTTTTTTCTACAAAGAGCTCGCGACGCAAAAAGAATTTATGCAGAGATAAAGGGCGTACGCACAATGTCTGGACCTGTATATGAACGACTTACCGCGTTCTTCCCGACGTGTGATCAGCAAATAGAAGTCATGAAACTGACTCTAAAGGATAGTGGAATTTCTGGAAAAGATGTGTCATTCGTTGAAGCTGATGGGTTGGGAATCAAAGATCTTGATGCCGTAGAGATCAAAGCAATCGATAAAGTTTACAATGAAGGTCGAAAAACACCACTTCTTATTGGGTCTGTAAAGTCGAATGTTGGTGGTTGCTCCGGAGCAAATACTGTGGTTGCAATTATGAAAGTAAGTAGTTAGTTAATTTATTATTCTATAATATATATGTATTCTGAAAATTGTGTACCTCCATTCAATTAGCTAAAAATTTTCTTGATATTTTCCAGGTGCTCATTATGATGAACTCTGGCTATATTCCTCCAAATATGCATTACAAAAATCCTTCTGATAAACTTTCTGCTATTAAAGAAGGCCGCATGAAAGTTGTTACGGAATCAATCCCATGGAATGATGAGTATGTGGCAATTAATGGTACAAGCATTGGTGGTGGTTTTTCTTCCATTATTCTTAAATCGTATAAGAAAAACAAGAAAAATTGTGGACAACCCGATGATCATCTCCCACGATTACTTGCAGTTTCGGGTGTTAATGAAGCAGCAGTTGCTCATATACTTGATGAAGTTAGTAATTTAATTAGTAATTTAATTAATAAAATGCAATAATTCAGTTAGTAAAAAAAAATCGGTTAAAATTGTATTTAATTTAAGATGGAAAATAGACCTGTGGATGCTGAGATGTATCAACTATTGTACGAGACCTTTGATGGAGAAGTTCCTTCTCATTTATATCGAGGTTATACGTTACTGCCATCTCACGGAGTAGTAAAAACTAAACTTCGCGAAATTGATTACAATTCAGGTACCAAGAAAGAGATTTGGTACCTCTTCTCTGGAATGGGCTCGCAATGGGCAGGCATGGGTATGTTTATTAGAATAGCTTGTTTTCAATCCACCATATATTTTCAAAGAAGGAGAGTGATTCAAAACATATTTGATCTGCAGGGGAAGTTTTTATGCAACTACCTGTTTTTGCGGAAGCTGTACGAAAGTGTGATGCAGTTTTAAAACCACACGGTATTGATATCATTCGCATTATAACAGAAAAAGATCCAAAAATGTTCGACAACATAATAAATTCCTTCGTGGGGATTGCTACCGTGCAGGTAATTTCATTTTAGAAAGCTTAAGAGTGTAACACATGCTCTTAACCACGGCATCAACCCCTCAACATAAATCATTCAACTTAAATCTATTTTTACAGATTGGTTTGGTAGACCTTTTGGCAAGCTTTGGAATTAAACCCAATTTCATGATTGGTCATTCAGTTGGGGAATTAGGTTGTGCTTATGCTGACGGTTGCTTCACTGCAGAGCAAATGGTTTTATCAGCATTGTCTCGTGGTTTGGCATCAGTGGAGTCGAAGTTACCAAGAGGTTCTATGGCAGCAGTAGGTCTTGGATACGAAGATATTAAACCACTTTGTCCACCTGATGTAGACGTAGCTTGCCACAATAGTTCAGATAGTTCCACAATCAGTGGTCCTGCAGACACTATGAAAAAATTCGTTGCAGAGCTAACGGTTCGAAATATATAATTCTGTGACCGCTATCTTAATCTAAAATCAACTTCAGTTTCCTGAATTTCATTAGCATATTTTCACAGGCTAAGGGTATCTTTGCCAAAGAAGTGGCTTGCAGTAACATAGCTTTCCACAGTAGATACATAGCACCAGCTGGTGTGAAATTAAGGGAGTACCTTATCAAAGTAATAACCAACCCAAAAAGTCGTAGCAATCGTTGGATCAGTACTTCAGTTCCACGTGCTAACTGGAATTCTGCTGCAGCGCGACTATCTTCAGCAGAATACCACACAAACAATCTTTTAAGTTCTGTTCTCTTTGCTGAGTCTGCCAGAGCTATTCCAGCTAATGCTATTGTAATCGAAATTGCACCTCATGGTCTGCTCCAAGCTATTGTAAAAAAATCCCTGCCAGAAGGTGTCATCAATGTGCCTCTAACTAAACGAGGCCATCAAAACAACATTGAGGTTATGCTGGGTGCTTTAGGAAAAATCTACAACGCCGGTATCAACATTGACCTGTCAAAATTATATCCCAAGATCCAATATCCTGTATCACGTAACACACCTTCAATATCGCCATTGATCAAATGGGATCATGAGAGGATTTGGTAATTTTCCATACATATTTTACAAATCACTCTTCTTTTTTCTTTTCCGAGACTCAAGATTTTCTTTTTTTTAGTCATGTAGTTTACTGCGTACAACAACAAGAATTCAAGGAGGGCGAAAAGACATTCAACATAGATTTAAATAACGATACTTGGAAGTTCTTGAAAGGATGTAAAGTTGACGGAAAAATAGTTTTGCCATATTCTTTGTATCTGAAACTTGTGTGGTTAGTGATGAAAAACATCAAAGATGATGAAATTGAACTACCAATGATATTCGAGAATGTAGTCATTCATAAAATTCAATATATCACTATAGATAAAGCTTTAGCATTGACAGTAATGGTTCAAAGAGGTACTGGGAGTTTCGAGGTAACATTAGATGGCACTATCTTGTGTTCGGGAATTTTGAGGATGAGTGAATCGGTAGCTCAGGAACAAATAAAGATTTCAAACAAATTTGAAAAAAGAGAAGAGGAATTGAACTGCAATGATATGTATAATGAACTACTAATGCGTGGCCTTCAGTACCCAAGCTCTTTTCGAAGTGTTCATAAAGTAAATGCAAACGGGTCAAATGGTTTGCTTGAACCACAAGAAGAGTGGATTGGAGTTATTGAAGGAATGCTTCAGATTTATGTTTTCGGTAATAATGTAAAGACAGCACAAGTTCCATTAAAAATCACAAAAATTATCGCCGATTTGAAGCAATACGAAAAAGAATCCCAAAATTCAAAAGGTAAGCGCTGATTCAAAAAGTCCTCCTTCAAGATGTACATCAGATTTTGAAGGTACTTGAATTATATCTAATATTTCGAAAATTATCATTTCTTTCAGTTATCCCAGTAGTGTGTGATCAAGACCTCAACGTCGTTCGTTCAGGCGGTATAGAACTACAAGGAATCAAGTTAATGCCAATTAAACGCGATTCATCAAAGGATTTGGTTATCATAGACGAAATAAAAATTGTCTCAGCTTCAGCCGCATCAGTCAAATCTCAAGCAACTCCAATTATTCAAAAAGGTCGTGAGGTTAAAAACTGGAGAGCTTGTCAAATTCAACCTGGTGAATTAAATTCGATTGATTGGGTCGAAGAACAAGGTTGTAATAACACAGAGGATAACAAAATCGTAAAAGTCCAGTACGCAACAATTGACGAATCCGATTTACTTTTTGCAACTGAAAATATGACATCTGATGTCATCAACTCTAAAAAAGTCAAATCTGGTCTCAAGAATTTCGGTTTAGAATATTCTGGAATCGATTCGAAAGGAACGAATGTAATAGGAATATCTGCAAGTGGAACTCTTTCTAGTCTTGCCGTACTTGATCCAGAATTGACTTGGCAAGTGCCAAAAGCTTGGAACTTACAAGATGCAGCTACTGTTCCACTAGCTTATGCGGCAAGTTACATGGCTCTTTATTTAAAGGGTGAAATAAAGAAGAAGGAATCAATTCTCATTTATGATGGTATTTCTGCTATTGGCCAAGCCTCAATTAATTTGGCTTTAAGTGAAGAGTGTAACGTGTTCACGACTTATACGACAAAAGAAGAGAAAGCATATCTTAAAAAGCGATATCCTATTAATGAGGATCATCTTTTCAGTTCAAAGCGTTCATTCGAAAGTCAGATTTTAGCAATGACTAAGGGCGGAGGAGTCGATCTTGTTATTTATAATAGTAGCAATTTAAATAAAATGGAGTCTTGCTTGATCAGCGTTAAAAAAAATGCTCGTGTCATTGTTCTCGGAAATTTTGAAAAGGCTTTCAGTGCATATGTGGGAATGGAAATTTTCTTAAAGGAAGTTGGTCTTTATTCAGTCATTCCGAAGAAGTTGGCTGTTGCAGATGTGAATACAAAACAGAAATTGGCTGCTATGATAAAGAATGGAATTAGTAGGGGTGTTGTGAAACCTTTACCATCAATTTTATATTCAAGAGAGGAACTTCGAAAAGCATTTATAGATTGTAGTCTTAAAACTAGTTATGGAAAGGTTCATATAATTTATTATTACTTAATTGATAATGATATGTCAGGATTCATTTCTTTATTTTCTTATGTCATTCTCTTTATGTTCTTTCAGACTGTGGTTAAAGTTCAACCAGAAAATTCTTCTAAAGGAGCGTTAGTTACTTCTCGCTTTTCGTGTTCTGATAAAAAATCCTACATGATGATAATAGACAATCTAACTACTTTTGGCCTGGAATTAGTTAACTTTTTAGTTGCTCGCGGAGCTAAAAATATATTGATCGCCTCAGCCAGAAAGACTTCGAAAACTCTTTTCAACTATCGAAACAAAATTTGGCAGGAGTCTGGAGCACAAGTAATTCTTCGTGAAGATCTAGATTTTTCTGAATCGCAGAATGTAAAGACTCTGATAAAAGAAGCTTCAAATATCAATCCAATTGATGTGATTTTTGATCTTCAACGAATGGAAGAATCATCAGATAGGTCTACTTCTTCTAAAGATGTACTTACAAAGGACCTAGTTGAGGAATGTAAACAGAAATGTGCAAATTTACGACAATTTATTGTCTGTTCCACTTCTAAAACCGATGAGGAAAATTTGAATAAGATTTTACTGCGGGATATTAATATCACGAAGCTTTGTGAACAGACATCAAAGGCAGGCCTACCAGCAACTTTTATTTTATGGAGTCCCATAGAAGGAATAGTTGAATCCAAAATTTCTACAGAAAAGAAAATTCCTTTGCTTACAATTTTCCAATGCGTGGAACAGCTGGAAGACTTAATAGGACTGAATACTGCTGTGATTTCTGTGTCTTATGACAAATCTACAATTTCAAGCACCCAAAAGGTAAGAAAATTTAAAGAAATTTGAATTTATAAAGAAATCATCTCTGGTGAAAAAAACTACGTGGAAATCTACTTTCATTTTCATGTGAAAAAATTTACATATTTATCAAAACATATATTTTTCAGAAAACTACTGAACATAAACCAGCTACGAAAAAAAGTGAAAAGACCAAGTTTTTAGAGTATCTTTACACTACTGAAGCTGCTGTTGGCAACAAAATACATAGATTAATAGAAGAAGAGAAAATGACTTAAAGCTATAGTAAAGTTTTTTTCTTTTCATCATATTTTAAACATTTAGTGGACTCATTTTTCATTTTATTTTAACCGAAGGATATAGCATACTATATTTGAAAGATTGAAAATAAATTTCTGAATTATTAAAATACAGGAACTTTACATAAACGCAATCCTTTATTTTAAAATTTAGCGTGTAAATAAGCGATCTACTATTACTAACTATGAATACCTGCTATACCGATTGAATTCTGTTTTACCTGAGTCACGAATTCCTTATTGGATTTCTCTGCCATCTTTCGTTAAAAGAATTATACTAAGTTCAGTCCGGCCATGATAAAAAATGTCAATGAAGCAATTTAATTAAATAAATTATGATAATAAAATGTTATTTTAGAATTTTTCGTATAAAGTTCTTTGTTACTCAATTTATTTTGTGGTGTAATCATTTTACAGGCTAAACTTTAAAATAAAAGATTGCAAATATAATTTCTGTATTCGAATAATACAGAAACTTATTCCAAACTTTTCAAATATACTATGCTACATCTTTTGGTAAAAATAAAACGAACAATCAGTCCACTAAATAATCAAAATATGACAGATGACAAAGTCGGATTTTTTTTGTAACTCACATACTACGACGAAAACGACAAGAAGTTTTTTGAATACGAACAAATTACCTTTGAATTAATTTTGCACTTTCAAATAAATACAATTCAAATAAAATAAATCAAATTCAATAAAAGTATATTATAATAATAGAGATATATTATTAAAAAGAATATAATATCATTCTGATGAACTTTAGCTGAATAATATGTTAATACTATTATTCAATTATAAAGACTCCAGGGTTCTTTTTTTTCATTTCGAACGAGCTTTAATTTCTACCTAATTCAGAATTAGTTTTTGAATTAGCTTTAGTGTCTTTTTTCGAAATGAAAAATGTCTGGACTATTTCTTGAAAATGAGTTTCTGAAAATTTTAAAAGATTATCTAGGGAATTCAGTTCAAAGGCTTTTATTTAGTTTAGGGAAATATCTATTTAATCTCGCATCCAAAGAAACATTTCTTCAATGCAATAAGTTTCATTGTTTGAATTAATAAACGTATATATTTGAATCAGATCATTCAATTATTTACAATAAATGCTTTGATTATTCCAGTCAAACAAAACATTAAATCCAGATGAATCTGATTCTATTACAAAAAAACCGTTTCCATATTGCTCAATCAACTTCTAACTTTAATGAATCCGAACCAATCCGCCAATTTAATCCACAAGAATTTGAAGCTGATCCGAAAAAACTTTCATTTCGAATCTATTATAGGACCAAAGAGCTAAATTTTCAATCCAAATCTGTCTCTAGGGTTTAATTCGCACGAATTCGATGCTAATTCGAAAAAGTGTCTTAATCATTCGAATTGGAGTCTTTAATTTTTTCGACCGCGGACTAACCTTGATTCATTCCAATAAGTTTTTTTTTCGGATTCCCTCGGGATGAAACGGACTCAAAAGAATAGAAGTTGTTCTATCATTTGGCACCTGAACATCGAATGTTAAGATGTTATTTTACGATTTTGCAAAGGGGTAAGTATATTACAAATATTCTTTCTATCCCCTTCTTCACTCTAAGAAAACTTTTTCCTGTAATTTCCGCTTAATAATGTTTATTTGGACTGGATATATGTTGGTACACATATGATGTGGAAAAAAATCGCTGCTAACCGTCAGTTGATCACGAACAAGGTAGAGTCGTTTGGAGGGCGACGGGTGCAGCATGCTGCCAGGGGGTTTAGGGGGAGGGGAGTAAATCAAGGGGCTCAAGAGGGCAGTGGAGAGAACGAGAGGGAGTCCATCAGCCTAAAGAGTGGCTATCGTGCCGGCTAAGGACTATTCCATGTTAGCCGGTCTCTCTCCAGTACTTTTTTTTCTTTTTTCTTTTTAGCTCTCCTCCATTCCCCTTGATTCCCCTTTATACCATATTCTCTGGATCTTTTTGTAGAAAAACACGCAAACGTGGCGCCGCCCTCCGTGCCTCGACCTCTTGCGGCCAACCCTCCACGCTCCCCCGCGGGCCCAGGGATTATTTATCGACGAAGACGATGGAAAAAAACGAGGGAAGAAGGTACGGAAGGAAGAAAATGCACCGCCCCGATTCGACTATATATTGCTCGTACGAGCAAATGTCGCTTTCAAACTATCTTGACTCTGGTAAGATTAATATGTTGACGATAGTCCGAACGCATAAAAGTGATATTACGATCATGTGTAATTGTGTACGGCGAATCGTCTAACGTGGAGGATATGATTAGTATGGAGACGTCTTCATGTTTTGTTGCCTCCGGAAATGTAACTTTACTGATAACTTTCCTTAGCAAGCTTGCAATCAGATTAATTCGTATTGAAAAGCTGATGCGGAAACCACCCCCCTCCACTCTAGCAAATCCATTTAAATTTAAAACTTTTTGAAAGCGTTTTTGAACTCATGACTTCAAGTTCCTGAAAAATTTGTTGACGCTTGTTGAATGAATTAATATATTACAAGACCTAATTTTAGATTCCGAATTAATCACTTTTATGTTTAAATCCGCAATTTAAATGACGACCAGTGATTTGCCGTGTTGAATACATATTCATCAAAGGAAAGAGACAGGCTTATGTAACTAATGTGTAAATTTCTTATTCCATACGTGTATAAAGTTTCTGTCTGTAAGAAGTGTAATCAAAAATTGTCATCACGGTATTTCGGACATAAACTTTTAATAGATGTCCTGGAAAGTTTCAAAGGGAAATTTTGAACAGTGATTGAAGGTAAGGCAATTGACAATTCAAGGATAATTTTTGACGACATTCCTTCACAATCGAGTCTGTACTTCACGAGATTCTTAAAGATCGTTTTTTCGAGTATGGAATCTCTTTGGACTTAAGGCTGTGTGCACCAACCATGCAACCATTCACGCGTGGTATCTTATACCACATATATATGCACACATCTACGAACGGCGCCAACATTCTGCCCCCGAAAAAGCATCTTGTAGCTTAGAGATTCCACGACCAGATCGTGGCCTGTGTCTCGACATGTTGTCCTTATATGCATCTCTACTATACCTGTTCCTCGTCGGGACGTACATTAGCGATATACCCTTCTCACACACGCATGAACTTGAACCAAGTAGAGATGTAAAATTAGCCAAGATTCGATGCCTCCATTGCGAGAAAAAAGTCTCACGTAAAAGGAAAATGCAATGGATTTAAAACCCTTTTAATATATTAGCCGAAGGTGTTTGGCATTTTCTAAATAGTAAATCATCTGTTCCGCATGCTTTTTGAAAATTATGACTGATAATTTGATTCTATTACGCTTTTACCCTTTTAAATCATCACACTAAGTATTAGAAATCAATTGGAAATTAAATTTGTATTACTTTGCAAAAGTCATAATTTATCTTTTTCTTTATATGATAAAATTATTATCTTGACTTTTTATATCTGGAAACCGGATTTTTGTTTTTAATTACTTTAAGTTAGGTCTGCCTATGGAGTTAAATTTAAAAAAAAATAATAAATTACGATAGATACAATTTTCATGGCTAAGAAATGATCCGAAAAAAAATGTTATAATTACATTATAGCTTAGGGTTAAAATTGATACCATCCTGGTTCTAATCCCGAAAAAAGGAACCTCAAACGCAAAGATTGTAAGAGGGACTCAACAAACCCATCGCTATGGCGCCAGCGGGTAGCTCTTATCAGTGGTCACCGTTACTTTTTCCAAGGAGACATCATCAGAAAACACTTTTTATTTTCTAATTCTTTTTTCTTTATTTATGTCAACCTTTCTATCGCGGCGTCTTAATGCATGCTTTCCAGTTGTGGATCTTATACACAATACTATTATTTGGAGCAAGCTTACTAAACTGTGATGATTCAAAAAAAGAAGTTTGAAAAAATGCAGTTGATGACACGATTATATTACCAGACAATGGCAAAATCTTATTTTTTAAATAACTAGTTCAAATTGTGGAAACCAAGACGCGATGAGCATAGTTATAATTTTCAGTGTATATAGAATTTTTAACCGAAAAATCGTTTTGCCTAAATTTTATAAGAATAATGTTGAAATTGCCTATACAGGACATAATTGCCGACGCTGGAGTCAATCCTCGTATTTTAAAAGAAAGAAAATCAGTAGTTTTTACTGAATCCAGATTTTCCGAAACGGAAAATGGAGTTTATATAAGTTATATATATGCTTTATTTATATTATCCTATTTTTTTCAGACAAGCATTGCATCGTATATTGAAGTGAATTCAAGCAAATTAAATAGTTTCGGTTAATTTTAAAACAAATTTCTGTACGAGTTAAATGATTCAGAAAAACTGTGGACACTATACCTTTCCTCTATATAAATAAAATAGCTTTGCAACTTGCACATTTTTTCGTGCGCATGATAATATCCAGGTTTTGTAAAGAAAAGTAATTTTCCCATTGATATTTGTAATAATTGTCAATTTCTTTTATCAGAAATGAATATTGGATGATGACAGTTGCTTAACTTCTCTGGATGGTAAATTTTTATTTGTGTCTTAATTCCGAGATAAAATTATAGTTATTAAAGTTCCTATAGTCGATACGATACCCTTGCCCTTTTCCATAATTTATGAAATATACCGTTGCCTCTTTCGCCCCTATCATTTCTAATCTCAGTCTCTCATATAGTTAGAAATTTATTAATTTCTTCAATGCGAATTTCAGAATTGTTATCACCCGATGGGATTACTAAATGGTTTGACAATGCGGCCGATGCTGACACGCGCAGCAAGGGTATCGCAGT
>JAUESI010000029.1:5524779-5538184 GCA_032275145.1 Synergus laeviventris
AATCCCATATAAAATGAAATTATCATACTGATTATTGATCAACTTTTTAAACTTTGGAAGGCGTATAAAAGAATTGTCGATACTCGTTTACTTAAATAACGAGTTAATTACGAAATAAATATAATTCGTTTAATTTTAAGACTATAAAGTACACGCACACAAATGTATACACTCAACACCAGCATTTGATGGTAATCTATTTCAATTGATAAAAGTTACGAGGGGATTAATTACATCTTCATCACTGGGCTTATAATGACTTCATTCACGTTATAAATAATGGCCATTTACTTCAGATGATTTACTCTTGGACACTAAATAATATATCTTTGATAAATCAGTCGCTTTTGTTACTTGATTAGTTCATAATATATCCCTATAATTTTCACACAATTTTATATGCGTGCCATTAATTATGAATTCATTATTTCTAAGAAGTAAATATTTTAAAAAGTTAAAAGAAATCAATTTTAATTTTGAGTTTTCTCAATTTTCTTTTGCAAATGAAATAACTTTTAAAGAATATAAATCATGAAATTGCGTGCATGAGCGTTATTATCGTGGCAGCTAATAGGTTATTGCGCGTTCGAGGATATGAAATATTTTACTATACATAGCATAATATTAGATCTATAGCTACATCTGGCACAAAGTTAACCTTATCTATATTACCGCAACTATATATATATATATATATATATATATATAAGAAACAATCAAGGACGATTTACCGGAAATTTCTATGCAATGTGCATAAAATTGTGAATAGAGTTGCAAAATATATACTCACAAATTCTGTAAAGATTACAGAAAAATAAGCTCTACATAAAAAGTCTGCTGTCACTTTAACTGACGTTTTCTGTAAAATTAACAGATTTTATTTTTCTCCATGATTGAAAAAAACCTTCTCTAGATGAATATAAAATATTTAAACAATATTTTCGCTGCTCTAGCAACCAATAATATTACTAGTTTATTCACCAGCCTATCAAACAAATTTTCTCCTAGAATAATAATTCTAATAAAAATATTTTTATTTCAAATTCATTTCCTTCATTATAGACACTTTAAGTTTTATACCCAAATTTATCTGTTTAATAAAACGAATATTAAATCTTCCTATAGTGTGTTTCGAAATTCTTTATAGATTCAATGACCTCGGAGACTAAATAAATCAAGTTTGGAAATGAAAATGTCGAAGTGCACTTGAGCTATAGTTATAACTCTGAAGTTGTTTCTTGAAAGAAAAAAAGCATGGAGTCAATGCACTCAAACATGCTCTGTTATATAGACTGTATTATAGACTTGCATGTATATTTACGTGTATATATATAAACGTATATAATCAATATATATGTTATATACAGACATTATACTTATATATGTGTATGCGTTGTCTATCAGCGAGGCTGAAAATTCGTCGAGGCATGGCGGCACCTTCATGGCTCTCTCCAGTGTTCTTATCTAAGTAGCCATTTCCCGCAGAAAAATCGCCGATAAGTAGTCGTATACATAAAGTACCTCATGAATTCTATTTATTTACGCGCGAACACCCGTATTATATGGACATTTAGCTTCATGTGTGTACCATTTTCCAATTCTTTAGCCTCTCTGGTTATCGAGAAATTTCTACCTCCGATATACATAAGTACAACCATCTCCCACACTTCTTATCTAATTTTTGTCAGTCTGAGGTTCCTATATTGCCAATTGATAGAATTATATCTGTGCAAATGAAAATAAAAAGTGAATTTCAAATAAAGGTCACGCAGTTTTCATTGATGATTTTTCCTTCTATTGTGCTTTGTCTTTCCATTTTTAGAAATTTGTTTCTCGAAACAAATTTAATATTACATATGTCTAAATTAGGGTTGAGATGTTTTATTCTTCACTGATTCTAATTCACGAGAAAGAACCTGTAAACAGGTTCATTGTCAGGTATAGATATCGCAGGATTGTACATTAAAGTTCCTGCATGAGCTCTTGTGACAAGAAAGAACAATGCCATCCATATCAAAGTTGACTAGCTAGTTTTTAGTATCGCTTATCTCCAAGCGATATTCCGTTCCGCTTGTCTGCTACGAACGTCCTCCATGTGACAAATGTTGCACTAATGCGGGCTTCCTTTTACATATTTTGACACACAATAATTTCCCTCACAAAATCTAAAAACTAAATTTGGATGTATTATTATTTATCATATATGAGTATTCATAAATACCAGTCAGAAAAATAGTTTGTTTTGATCTCTTTTCATTCGCGAGCGATGGAGCGTGCTTATAATTAATAGTAGCTTTCAATAATTAAAGAATAAACAGTTTTGAGATAAATGACCATTAAACAGATTCGCAGTCTGTAATCTGTTTATATCTAATTCTACTTCTAATTTTAAAAGCATATATTTTTTTTAACCGAGAGAAGTAAAACGTGTAGCAAAGTGAGGATAAGAAAAGACTAGGCCAAAACAAGCACAACGTTTTAAACGGAAATGAAGTAATCATTAACAGTGCCAGCATGGCGATAGTATATCGCTAAAAGCGACGATAAGAAAAATCGTCTTCCTTTCAGAGGAAACAATTCATTCTAAATTTGCAAGTAAAATTATCCTGCAAAAGAAATTTTCAATTCGAATCTTCAAAACAATTGAATTGCAATGTTTCAACGCACTCTCAATTTTTGTTTTTTCAATTCACTTCTAGTCGCTTATACATCAAAATATAAAATAATTTTTAAATTGAAAGACTTAGCGGTTTTCGACACATTTAAATTTAAAACCATAAAAAGAGAATTAAATTCTATTAAATTCGATTGAAATGACTAATACAAGATAAATCTTCTTTGAATAAAATTTCCAAAGCCGCACTTTATGGTTCTTTCTTCTTGATTACTGCAAAATGCTAATTCAGATTGGCTCCTAACAAGAGAATCCCAACGACTTTAAAACATTTGAACTTGTCACCGTTTCCGGGAATTTCAGCCTTCGAATTCTGCGGAATTTCGACTGAGAGGAGAATCTTTTTTCTACGAAACTGGCAAATGTTTTTCGTGGAAGCAAAAACTAGTATAGTTCTCTTAGAGAAGAGAGAGATACAAAAAATAAAAAATAAAAAAATGTGGTAGAGGCAGACAGCTTGAAGTGGCGCTAGACTTTTGAAAGGTATCCTTATAATATATATATAGTGAGTGATCGAAAGAAAAGACATCTTTTTCTCTCTCGCACTCTTCGAGGCGGCAGACTCTGAAGTTTCTTGGCGGTTTTTTAGGCCTAATTAGTTGTCGCCCGACGTCTCGTCTCGACCCTAAAGAGCCTCGATTTCACGGCCATCTAGTGTCCAAACACCCTTTCTTTTAATCACTTTTTCTTCTTTTACTTCAATTTTATTAATTCTATTAGAAAAGCCTATTCACACGATAAACTAAAATAAAAATTTGAAGAGTGTCAGCACTCAGCACATGAATGCAGCCTGGTAATTAATATGGGAAAAACAACTTTTTCCTAATGTCACCCTTGAAATCGATTTTTGATACTTTATTATTTCTCACAAGGACTTGTCCGAAATTGCAATATGCAATTTGTCAGGATGGGAGAGAAAGCTTAGCAAGAAGTATTTTATTAATTGAAATTAATTGACACTAATGGATTTTATACAATTTATTGAATACACTTTCAGATCTTTAGATTAAAATGAATCCGTTAGAAATGAGTCATATTCATGAGTCGCACATTGAAATATAAAGTCAGTGACTTTTGAAACTGTTTAAAAGAAGAAAATGTATGCAAGTTATATGCACGTATTATTTTTGAGAATAATTTATATTCGAATATTTTGCGAAAGCAAAACCTCGCCCACGTCCAGTGGTCGACATACTCTGGATTATTATCCGGTTCTTCGAGTCACGAACTCACGAAAGACGAGTCTAATACTCTTTATGATCTCAATGTACACTTACAATAATAATCCGGTAGCGAAATCATCAAGCCTCTATTTAGAATTGAAGGTGAATATTTTATGTACACATATCTGTAATCTTGTTATTTTAAAGCTCGATAATCTTGAAAATGTAGGAAGTGAGGTTTTATTAAAAAGTGGCTTACGTTTAGAAACAAATTTGTGTGCAAATACGCATTTTTTTTAAACCGAGCTATATATATATTACATATTATATATTTTTGATAGGTTTCTTTTGATAATCGATAATTTATACAAACGAGAGTTTATTTTTACAAGAGAATTGAAATTCAGTTGATATAATAAACGTGGATATTTGAAGTTTCTAATTAATTTCAGATTTTTTTATTTTTAATCTTTTTACAGAAACTTTGAATTTTTCAAAATCTATCTAAACCGTTTTCTATTAATCAGATTTAACATTATTGTAAGAAAAATATACCATGTCGTTAATAAATTGTATAAGACAACTTTCATTGGAAAACAGTTGTAGAAAACATGAAAAAATTAAAAGTATATATAGATAACTGGAGTGACATTTTAAGCATCAGGAAAGTAACTCTTTCTCGTCGCTTTATCTCAAAATTTATTCGCGACAATTAATACACTTTATTAGAAAATTAATGAACTTAATTCTTATCTTGCTTCCTAGAGCATTAACATACTAAGTTGCGAATTTAATTACTGTTGCCAGAAATACGAAAAATATGTATACTGAAAAAATTAGAAATCGAAACTCTCCTTTTGAATGTCATCGATTTTAAGATACTTATTTCCATGAAAAACTCTAAAATAGTTTTCCAAATTTTCATTGCCTCTCAACATCTCGATCAAGTCAAGAAAAATGTCAACAACTGTTTTAGAATTCTTCACGAAAAGTACTTCAGATTTTTAAAAAAGTTTATGATATACTTTAAAACTTTCGACTAACGAAAAAATATGCGTGATTAAGTTTTCTTAATTATTATTTCAGTCGGGAGAGATATGGCAGTGCCTCTTGCATTATGACAAGATGAAACTAATTACTATCACGTGACTTGAGGAATATGTCTTGTATAACTACACTTACACCGGCATGTTCAAAGTTTATACATAGTAACGGCGCATGACGATCGCGCATAATTACGAATCGCGTGGGTGTACAGAAATGCGACTATACTGGAAAACATTTTCGTCGATCTGCATATCGAATTTATTCACTTGGTAAAGCTAAAAATAATTTTTGCAATTGTAAAGAAATATGGACAAAAATGTATCTGTCTAACTCGGTATTGTCATGTTAGAGGTAAAGGAAAGTCTTATAATAGTGGAGCAAAATAATATGTGATAGCATATTGTACAGCATGTGATAATGATACTAATAATGCTTTGCTTCTGCAATCAGCATCACATTTTAAAATATTTCAATCACTTCAAAACCTTGAGCTCATTTTCAAAGATAGTTGTGATAAGAAATAAAGAATGAAGTCCTAAATCATATGTTTCTTGGATAATTGAAAATGAAATAAAAGAGGGTGTCTATCAAATTTTGCCCACGAAATTCCGGACAAGTCCCAAATTTTTTCCGCTATAGAATCATCATATAATGCATTGGGATAATAAGTTTTAATAATATGAAGGAAAGTTTTTTTATAAGCGGAGGGCAATTCCCGATTTTCCTTAAATTCCCGTCCAGTAGATATACCCACAGCAATATAAGAAAGAGTTTAAACTGCAAAACAAGAGTTGAAATGCTTTCTAATTTTTCTTCCTTTTTGAAAATATCAAGATCATCTTTCCATTATTGTTTAAAAACTTGTCATAAATACAAAATTTCACTTATCTTGCAGTTTCTTTATATCTCGAGTATATCTTTCGTCCGTATCCGTTACGGTTTTCTGTCTCTTTTCCGAAAAAAACGGTGACAGAATGGAAGATAGAGATCAGGACCTCAGCTAAAGCTGACGAAACTGGTTTCTTTGTAGTTTAGTATATAAACGAGAGAATTCGGAACCTAAACAACTAGGACCTAAAACTAAACCTATATAAGCTAAGAGTGTGTTGCGGTGAATGGACTTCTAAAAGAGAGACAAAAGATGGAATATATACAAGTAGGAAGAGAGAGAGAGAGGAACAAATTCCTCTCCATTGATTCAGTCGAAACCGACACTTCCGTTTCAGGTTCATTAAGAGCAAAGGCCAGAATAATTTATGTTAGGTACAATTTGATGGTTGGAAAGGACGTTTGGAGGGTCATCGTTAGAAAAGACAGGTCGTAAATGACGCACTACTTCTTTAAGGAGTGAGTATCATTTTCAGTTTATTTTTACCGTCAGGTGCCTATGATGGTTTCTTCAAAATTGTGACTTAATTGACTGAATGTTGTGTAGAATCAAAATTACCAATTGTAATTACAGAACCGAGATTTATGCTAATTAAGGGTCATTTTATTAAATTTTTAACAGTACCGATTGTCGTTGAAAAAGGTGAGAACGAATAAAAATTCAAATCAAAAATGAAATTCACAACCTGATTTTCAGTATGCAGCCGTCGAGTTCTTATTTTGTTCTCCCAACCTTTCAATACCGATCTTTCGGAATCGGTGGATGTTTCCGGAAATGTAGGGTAATTTTTCCCAGAAAAAGAATGACCTCGATTAGGTCTCCGGCAGGATATAAAGATCCCTTCGGTGGAAACATCGTCGTCGGTCCAGCGTGTTTGGACTTTCGGTCGGATCCAAGATCTAAGGAAAAGGGAAGAGGACGGAGATTGGAGAATCGAGATTGTTATCACGAA
Organism: Synergus laeviventris; assembly: GCA_032275145.1. Classification (NCBI taxonomy): domain Eukaryota; kingdom Metazoa; phylum Arthropoda; class Insecta; order Hymenoptera; family Cynipidae; genus Synergus; species Synergus laeviventris. Next base: position 5,531,505 of record JAUESI010000029.1, read on the forward strand.
AGGAGCAACTCAATCGATGGCCATCGAACATCGATCGCGTAGGCGTCGTCGTCAGTCTTTTTTCTGCGACACGACGAATCTGTCGAGGCCGATCAACGGCGGCTACTTAGGCTTTAGCTAGTTTTTTTGAAGCACCCAAACAGCATCAATTTATTTTAGTTATGGTATGTAGATTTAGAATTCTGCAATAAAAATTTACTGGAATTTTCTGTATATATAGTTATAGTTAGTTACATACAAATACATTAAACGATATAAATAAACATATTTGACTACGTTTAACAAGGAGTTATTACAGCCGTAGAGAAATGTCGAGACACGAAAATTTATTCAAATGCGCACAAAAATGTTTTTAAATGCGTTCTAAAATACCTCGTATGTACTTTCGGCGACCATAGTACATGTGCGGTTCAATAATTAAGGATTTATGCTAATGAAAATAAAAGCCGGCATTTGTACCAATAATGCAAATAATGCCTTAGTGTGCGCTTCGATGGTTGTCTTTTTGGCAGTTATAGCGTCTCACCTGTAGTTTATGTCTATTTTATTGATATCGCATAACAACAGTTTTATTTTTTGGTCCCTTGACAAAAATGTTCCTTTTGTCACTCGTTTTACTTCTGGATAATGATTGGAATTTTCCGATTTATAAAAAAATATAAAAAGTGACTTTGAAATCGAATCGAAGTCGAATTCTGTGTGGTAGCTGAAATCATCCGTATAGATTTATATAGAAGAAAGATGTGTCACGTCATCGCTTCGCTATTTTCCCCTTCTAATAATCGCCGGTCAGATACACTGCTTCCCTTGTAACACCATTTGGTTTGTAAATGAAGGACATTAATTTCCAGGCAGCACAATCTTTTTACAAAGAGAAGTACTGAAAACCCGATTAATCTATTAACTTTTTTCCTTATTTTTGGACGGACTTATTAATCAATTGCTTCAATAACTTATACTCCGTTCGCTAAATATCTTTTATTCAGTATCTTATACTGTAACTCGTTATAGTTACAGTTACTGAAAAGCGTAACTTCAAGTTCCTTAAAAGTCCCATTAAATTTCAACTAAAAATAACGATTTTATCATGAAACTCTGCTTAAAATGGATATTTTCAAAAGCAGCAACAATGTCAGCTTAATGAACATGAAAAGTGAACTTTATTACCAAGTTAGGTTCGCCTAGTGTAAACATTTAATAGCTCGTTAATTTACTCGTTTCTTAGGAAAGTCAGCGTACTCATCTTGTAATCTTCGTGGCTGGCGGTGTATTGTCGATTAAAATATGGTTTACATTTCAGGCTCGCTTAATGGTCAAGCGGCACGTTAAAATATCTCTAACTACTCTGCTCCTGTGGCGAAACACGTTTACGCGTCTGATTGTAAGATATTGTACATACTACTGATTCATGGTACGAGGTCGTTCTACTTTGCTACTGCAGCAAGTTTCGTTTTTCTCTTTTTGTAAAATGCAGTCATGAACTCGCGCAACATGAATATACATTTCTTAGTATCGTAATTTCAGAAAATACAAGTTTGATTTAATGCGCGAAATCGGGAAACTGGATTAGCTCGTTAAGAAAGAGTCAAATTTATACTTCTCGATATAAAATGCAAAATTGTCTGTTAAGCAATTTATTTGATTTCCATTTAGTAGTTTCGAATTGATATGTTTATAATGTTGATTAAATATCCGCTATAATAATTATCCCATTAACAAATTTGCAACACTATATTGTCACATCTTTGACTAAATAACAAGTTTTTTGCAACTGAAACTTGTTATTCTCTGCAGCATAAAACCATCCATATATGTCGTCTCTTGGAAAAGCTTCATGGCTCTGTCTTCAATACTTTTTTCGATAAAAAATCGTTTCGTCGATTTTCTACGTTCGAAGCAGAACATCAGAAAGTGTCTTTTAACTTGCAACGGCAGTATAATTACCATACATTATCTTTAAATTAAAATTTTCTTGAATATTATTTTAATCCGCAAAACGTTTAATGTGTATTTACACTCGCGCAATGTTATTATTTAAAAAACTGAATATAAGAATGTGATAAAATTTGGAGAGGACTTAAAGTCTTAGGTTTGAGGTGAGTCGAAAGCTATAATCCGCAATTCGCATGAAATCCTTATGCATCGAGCGCGAATTGATTGCAACGATTATGTGTTAGCGCTTTCTTTCGAGCAGTGGTCCTTATTTAAGGATGCTCGCCTAAACGATACTGCAAATGGCTCAGCGCGTTATAACTGTCTGCATACGTTTACGGATCCGCTCGTTCTTAGTAAAAAAAAAAAAAAATTAAAGCCATAGCACTTTTCAGACACGCGCCGTTAGTTTCAACCAGAATGCGAACAGTGCGTACCGTACGATCCAGTACCTTTCAATTATCAATGCAGACGGGTAAGCACCCTGAGGCCCGATAGACACCTTACTCTATGACTATGTTACCATAGAAATTATGCATTTGCCTGCACCCATGACCGTTTTATATACGTCCAAGGGAGCGTCTATAGGAAAGACCGTCCCTGAAACATTCTATACCTCCCAAGGGCGACTTTTCTTTATATTTTATCTCCGAAGGAATCGAGCTACCTATTTGAATATTTATCCCAAAGGGTTTCCCCTTTTATTATTAAGTGAATAGAAATAAGTTAATAAGAGAATTATCAAATAGAATTTTAATTTGCAATAAATATTAATTAATGTCGTACTCTACATGTGGAATATGTGAAAAGTGGTCGTGTTTAGAAAAAGGACTTATCCGGAATTATACAACGACCCGAATAATCTACCGCGTATTACGCGAGACTTATCGGCAATGGTCTTTTCTGTGATTCCCACCCAGCCTCCGCAAAACTTATAAATCATCAAGGGACAAACGAACTGAGTTGCATTAAAACGGACACTAAAGCCGTTTGTCCTGTAAGTGCTCGTCGAGTACGATTTCTCTTGCGTGTACGCATAATCGTAAATTATATCAACACCTTCGTGTTTCATATAGGAGCCGAGATGCGCCCACGTTCTTATAGGTACCAACGATCTGCCCACCGCGAATGCATATCTAGACACATTTGCTAAAAATTTGACAAAAGAGTACATTGAATCATAGTATAAGGTGTTACTATTTTTTTTAAATACAGAATTAAAATTCCAAAATCCTGGTGTTATTTTTCATTTAAGGATGGCAGATTTTGAATTCTTGAAATTCTTTCTACATACAGAAAAATGTAAACACATGAAAATAAAAAGTATCCATCACATACAAGTTGGAGCGGTGGAGCGTGCATAATTACAGACTGCTAGTGACAGATGCAATTATAGGTGCGATAAACTCTCAGCGAGACGCTTAAAGTATCTTTAATTAGTCGTCAATATAAGACTGCTACAAATACTGAAATTTCTTATATTCCAGATTAGACTATAGCTACTGCGACAGTTACACTTCTGCATGAGATACTAATTTCGTACACCATATGCTGATCAGTTACCCGAGCTAATGACTCTGTTACTTAAAATTCTAAATAAGCTCATTAAACGCATTCCACAAGACTCGATTTTCTTCTTCTAAGATTTCATTTGCGGAAATCTAATGCCAATTAACCGTTTCAAACATGAAGGCTTAAAAGATATTGCCGGTCGCAAATAAATTACAAGGCGTTTACTTATTCGTTTTAAGCATTTTGTAACGTAAACATTTTGTAACGTAAACATTTTGTAACAAAAACATGTTTCAGAAATCATTCCTATTCATGGTACGGTAAACTCAGACAAGTATGTAGTATATTTTAATCTAAAGAAACTTCTCTATTTTTTAAATATATGTATATAATAATAAGAGGACTCGTCAGGAAATTTTCAGTTGAATTTATAAGTCGAAAAGTTATAATTTTCTCATTGAGACGATTTAATCAAAGGAAGTTTGCGTGCGCTCTGAATCCAGTTTGTCTCAGAATGGATTGAAATAAAAGTATAGCACGCAGCTGGGTCGTATCAGAAATCTGTGCAGGGGACAAGATCCTACGTCATTTTTACGGTCGATTATCGATTGTAACATAAAGCAACGGGTCGTTCGCTGCAACTCTACATATATACCTGCAATAAAATCAGATATAAAATCGGGATCGATCGCTCCGTCCGAGTTCAGATTGAATTGGATTCGAAGGTGAGCTTGGCAAAGTTGCAGCCGAGAGCACCACGCGGCTAAAGACCCGTTATATAGGATGGACGAGGTAATTAATTTTGCCTGAACGCTTAGGCACTAGGCCAATGCAAACACCTTCGCCGAGCACATATACACAACTATATGTAACCATTGCTAATCCTTCCCTCCGCGACGTCTCCAACATCTTGGCCACTTCGCACTGATGCCAGGATATAACTGTATTCCGTCGGCCAGAATATTGCTACCAGGAGTGAGAAACCGAGAGAGAAAAAGAGAGGGGAGAATTTATGGTACGAGGGTGAAGGGAAATAAAGAGAAGGCGATTATTATTATACCTTTGGCCTGAAACACGAGATTCTCTTACTCAATTAAATGCCATTAAGCCACATCGCAGGGTCACTGAAGAAAAGTTAATTACAATAATTGCATTTTTCATCGATATTGTGTACATTTTTTAAGATTAAGGAAAAATCTCTAATGGCTAGATCAAGTAATTTACTCATCGTCCATTACCTATATACTACTGAGGATCATTTTCAGGGTGGCGACTCACGATTTCAAATTCCCGGTCAAGTTTTTCAATCTACCGCAAATGGAAAAAAAATGGAAAAAATATAAGTACTTTCTCTCATATAGAATAAGTTGAAATTGCCGACACCTATAGTCTATCATACATTTTTATTTTATTTTTTTACTTTTTTAAATGTACAGAAATTTCCCTAAACCGTTTTATTTTTATTTATTTACCATCAGAAATCTACCCTGCGGTGCTCGGGATTTTAGGATGTTTTAAGTGACTTTCAATGAATTTCATAGACTTTGCGTTTAAAATATTTCAAAATTACTTGGAGTTCATTAAAACTTCTTGAAATATCTTGAGATCAAATGTATAACTCCTTTCAAAATCCCTTTAAATCCCTAAAATCAATAAAAATCTCTTGGCCCTTGAAATTTGGTAAAATCCTTGAAAGTCTTTTTATCCCTTTTAAATTCCTTAAAATGAATAAAAACTTGAATTTTTTACTGAAATCAGAAGAAAACTGCACTGAAAAAATTTGATGGTTGTGACAATCACAGAAATAGTAAAATATGGTACAACTACTCATTTGTACAACTACAACCACGTGTGGTTCTGTCAATCAAAATCCTGGTTATGGAAACCACCTGCAATTTATTGGCTAGAAGAACCAACTTTTTTTGTTGGTAGTGCTTTTTGGTTTGTTGATGATTGCCTCAACAAATAAAATAGCAATGCATATACCTATTACAAGCCAAAGTATTTGTATATATAGCTACCTATTTTATCAGTGTAAGTAAAGTTTGATAAAAGTTTGATATAACTAAAGAAACGATTTTGCAGCGCCGCAATTAAATTTTCGCGACCTTGCGAACCATTCCGTGTGGAGCATAAAACGAATATGTTGCTTCGAGTAGGAAAAGTGCTTGCGACTTGATTCGCTGGGTCGTTCCTACGTACATTTATTGCGGCTAGAACCGACCGAATGGAATTACGATACGATAAAGTTTGTATCAGACTGCATTCCGAGGCTATCGGAGTGCACTGCAGATGAGCGCAATGTGCATTTGTCGGTAACGACAGACGCATTATCGGCGGAGGGTCGATTCGTCGATCTGTAATTTCGAATCGATATCACATACAGGAAGCAGAAACTGAATCTGTGCATTGGACAATAAGAAAAGAAAAGACAAAACAAAACAGTTCATAAAGTATATGTATCAGCCAGAACTTTCCCCATGTAAAAGTTATCAATTCTGTTTGCTATATAAACATGTTTAAGACGCAAACTTAAAAAAAACGTTAATGTTATTCTTCGATTGCAATTTTGTCATGCATCTTTGCAGGAGTAAACATTAAATCTTTGCCTTACTATCAAATAGCAGCATCTTCTCCAATTCTTACAGGGGAAGTGTACTAATAGTCAATTACAGAGCGATAAATTTACACGCTTGAGCTACTCTGCAAGAGTAGCAACAAAACGCGTTTCGAGAACCTGATAACTCCATTAAATTGAAATAAAGTAAGGATTATTAGCTAAAATGAATTTGTAGAATTGCAGACGAAAAATTGCACCGCTGTATATATTAATAATTGAATACAAGCTGTATCTATAGCTGTTTGGAAACTCGATTTTTGTAAGTTAAAAATCAGTTTATCAATTTGTTACTAAGCGACCCACAATATTTAGTTCTTTCTACAAAATAAACTAAGCTGCCGGATATAGTAGGTTGCACTGAGACTATTTAAATGTGTTTAAGAGGATGAGCTCTTTTCCACACGGATTACATGCAATCAATGCTCTCTTAATTCTGAGGCAAAGGTAATTAAATCGAAATTAATGTCCGTAAGTGTGGAGCTATGGTATAATTAAGTTTCGCCTAATGTCTTCAGTAAGTGTTAATTAAGACTCTAGTAGTAAACATTATACTAGAGCATTTATTATTTATTACCATAAAACATTATTACTATTACATATTGAAAAATTGAACCCT
>JAUESI010000029.1:5540369-5573669 GCA_032275145.1 Synergus laeviventris
TCGAGTCTGTATATATATATATATATATATATATATATATATATATATATATATATATAAAATTTTGCAGCTACTTTATTATATCTTCGTTTCAGGAGAATAAACTGACTCATCCGTTATTTTATTATGCATATCTTGCACTTTCAAATCATTAACACTTTTTATAATTATTTTATCTTATGCGTATTTAATTTAAATCACATCGATAGATTAAACATCATTTGAAACTTTCAGGGACTTTCATCAAGAAAAGAACAAGAAATAATAATAAAAGCGAAATGAAAGTCGAGATTCTCGAGATTTCAATAAATATTAAAAGGGATTAAAAGTTTCAGATTAGGAAATGGTACATGGCCTTATTCAAGGCCATGTACCATTTGTCCGATCACTACCGTACCCTCATTTTTTTTGAAGAAGTAAAAATTATAGAAATAAAACTCGGGTTATCTAAATGTGCTCATTTGGTAAGTAATACATGCCCTTAAAATTAATGCAGTAAGGACAAAGGTATTTTTATAAAAATTTAATTTTACAAATTGTCAACTCAATATCTCAATAAACGTAGAAATAACATTAACGGGAAAAAATTCTGCTAAGGTAGGGATCGGATTACTGATACATGGCCTTAACGATGGCTTCTAATCTCGAAATTGCAGCATGACGTCGATAAAGCTTATGGAGAGTGCAGATAAAATAAGCAGTCTACTTGGGTGAATAAAATCGGTAATAAATCGGTTTTATCGAGCTCTGTACGAGGTGGAGAGAAAATGAAAACGACTTCGACCATCGTTATGATTTTGTTGGCAGATCGTTAATATCTTCGACATCATTCTGATTTAAAATCATATAGTTAAAAGGAATAATTGGACCTAACAAAGTCTGAGCAGAAACTACATTAATTTTATTCCCACTTTGTCTTCCTAAACGATTTGATATTAATCGTTTGACATATAAAATTATAAACATGATTTATACACGTTTTTACAGTTAAATTCCTAATTAAATTACAAAGGCAGTTCCTGAATGAATCGAAGAGTGGATCTTTAAAACACACCTTTTTTTAGATTTTCACTTGTTTATATTTTATTTATTCCCCAATCGACTACGATTGTCGGCGACCGTATTATGCGTGGAATGCAATAATATTTTAGTCGGTTCGGGAACAAGATTCGCGACAGCGGGTCAGTTGAAAAAGAAATGCCCATTTGCCGGTTACTAACTTCGGCTAAAGCTAATGCGTTGTCCGTATAAAGTCGTGTAAGTGAGCGTTGATCGAGCGCCTGGAAGTATAAAAGACAAGCCCTGCCGATGCATTTCAGCAGCTCTCATTCCAAAAAAAATTCTTTGAAAATTGAACAAGATTAAAATTTTAAAAAGTGTACAGCTTATTTGTTTGATTAAAAATAAATTTAGATTTGAAACTTTAAAATTAGGACGAGTCACGCGCATTAGGCCCGGTTTTTGTACATCGATGCCTACGCCTATGCCTCGAGTTCCACCTCTATCTCTAATCCGGGCCACGTGACCATCTCCCACTCCGCGGAAGCATTGGCGCGGAATGAAAATATTTTTAAAAGTTTCCCATATCCTCTCAAAGAAATTATAATCAATTTTGTATCTTAGTTCGAATGCTCCCCTTGTGTATATTTTTGTTTGAAATGTTGGGATGTTTTGAGAACCGCTGATTGGCGGCGTCCAGTGACGTTGTTCCTCAGGGAAGTGGACAGGGAAAGGAATCCAGAGAGACACGAGGGGCGACAAGGCGCGGCAAGTTTTATATTATAATTACGCCTATCACCGATTCTCCACCGATTCTCGCTTCGTATCCCTCCAATGCTTCAACGCCGGCTAACTTTACTCCCTTATTGCGATCATTACAAGTACTTAAGAACACCAAAGAGAGAAAATGTATCCTAGAGTATGCGCGTATGAAGAGAATTAATTCCCTTATAATTAAATTTAAATTCCGTGCTTGATTTGCTATTATCGATATGAAAGATACGAGCATAATGAAAAATTAGTACTAACTGCTTTCTGCTTTTTTTATTTGAATAACAGATATTGGAATAATAATTGTTTACAAATTGTTCCTTTACAATCCTCTAATCTCCACAAAAGCAAGTTGTTGATTTTAAGAATTTGGGGATAATGCCTCCCATATAATGGTTGCGTAAGCCAGTAGCAGCCTGATGAAAATATTATGCGCCATGAAAAGAGATCCCTGTCCGTATAATAAATTTAAGTGCCCAGCAGGAGGGAACGATAATAATAGCCTGAGTTGCTACGAGGGGAAATAATAACAGGTTGCCGCTACACAATCGAATCAATGGAGCATTTCAAAATGGTTTCCAACGTAAAAATGGCGCATTATCTTAATATTCTATTTTTTTTTTCAAAAATCTATAGTATTTATTTTTAAGAAAAATGCATGCATTTTTCAGAGGGTCTTTGATTAATAAAGCTTCTTTAAGTTGAGAGACTACTCATATGCAATCTTTGAGAAACTTGGAATACTCTATCGGAATAATTAGATTCAAATTGTTATCTAAGATTCTATTCATCCAACTTACCATCACCAAATTCAATGGGCTGGCTCGCTTATCGAGAGGAATCCATTTAAAGATTGAAGAAACAGTCCCTTAATGCAAAAGGTTTGTTTATCATGACGAAAGAGCGTCTGAATGGAGCAATAAAAAATTTTACTCCCCTCATTAATATCTATCTTCGTTTTGTTTGTTCGGCGAAACAGGTTTCGCAGCTCTTCCTCTTTATTACTAATTCATTCGTCGATCATTACCCGTACGCTATTCCAGTTATTCTCTTTTTGCATCTTTTTTTTGGATTTGGTTCTTCGCTTAGAGTTTGTCACACTTGGTCCGGATAATAAATCAGCACGAATTCACGAATGCAGTCTAGAATCTAGAATTTTTGCTATTAGGTCTCGGGATAACCCTCGGGGTAACCTTCGAAGCTTCTTTGCGGGATATCGTAAAGGACGTATCAAAGTATCTATTCGAGGTGAAGAGGAGCAGATTCCGTGGACTTCCGGTTTTAGCGTGGAACACGACTTTCCAATAATGCCGGAGTCATCGGCATCTGCCTACCGGTCGACCTGAAACGTGCTTCGTCCAGGTACGAAATACGAATGGCCCGAGCTGTCTACCTTCCGCTCTTATCTTCGCGCAATATCTGAACATCTATCTTGCAGTCAGCCGCTAATAACCAGAACCGGCACCTCTCGTCACTTCAAAATGACCTGAGGCTGAAATCGAATTCTCAATTTTATTCCATCCTTGAGATGGTCCGGATCAAAGTTTGGGATATCATGTTATTAGAAGATTATACCAAGCAAAATTAGAGCAATAATAAACTTCCATGATATTAAAATTTAGCCCGGATATCAATCGCGGAAAAGATTTCCGATGTCGGTAAATTTTGGTATAAAAATGTAAATTTCTTTCAGCTTATATTTAACAAAATGTCTTGGTTAATTAGAGCAGAAAATTGTCGCTTTCTGAATACTTGCATTTTGTGTAAAATTATCTGGAGAAATGTCGCTAACACTATTTTGTGAAATAAAGATTATTTCACATCATTTGTTATTTCTAAAGTAAAATAACAGTGGAAGTGTGATCTAGGTAAGTTATTAGTAATATGGAAAGAACGCCGAGTAAAGTTCACGCGCGATTGGGCGTGACGTAAACATAAGGATATTACACGATTTGTTGAAATCTCACGATAGTGGTGCACCAATCCTTATATTCGTATAATTTATCGTCTCTTGAATGAAAATGGATAAAATCTGAAACAAAATGTATAAGAAAAGATAAAAGAATGTAATAAGGAGGAAGACGAGAAAAGAAGGAAAATGAATACAGATTGAATGTCCATCCATTATAGATATAGGTATATGGTAAAATTTCATTAATCTCCTTCACTCTATTTTCATAATTATACCAATGTCTAAAACACTTGAAATGAGGCGGAGTAATTATGTTTAACTATCTAATTTAACTAATTCAATTAAACAACTTAAGATCAGCGATTATAGCTAACTGAGCAATTACACCAACCTTTTCCGGTCAATTAATTAAAGTAATGAATGAAAAATAAAAAGTACAACTTGACTGACAATAATGACGTGGAAAACTAACCATTATTATCATTTCGTAGTCATCTGGACTCGAAGCTACTTAAACCAGTATTATAGAATTTAATAAGAAAATTACATTTGCATTAAGGTAAGGGAGTAAAATAGACATTAAGAGTAAATTTAACTTGAATTTAAATTAAAGCAACAAGGTTTAGCAGATCATGTTCGCATCTATATGTTGGTTTACAGTTTTATATATCTGCACACTACAGAATAGAAATAGGTGTACAAAGCGCATTCCTGAATCCGACGACCGGATGGATTTTTAAAAACTACATCTTCCTGCTCTTTCACTCTATCTTTCTCTCTTTTCTCTTTATTTTTTCTTTTCACGTGAGAATGTTCATGAGTTGAATCGACCGTTCATTTCATGTAAAGTAGGCGTAAGTAGGCAAACCGGGTGTCGCAGATCCCGGTGCTCCGAATGCACTCAGGATCTCTGATGCAGCCAACATATAAGTGCATAAAGTGCTCTCCTTGCGAGGGAAGCAGTACCTATACAGTTGGTGCGTATTTATTTATTTGCCTGAACTAAGTGGAGTATGGCCCATTCAAATGGAATTAGGATCCTTCCTATCTATAAAAACATTGACAGAAGTATATTATTAAGTGAATATTAAGGAAGCAATAACACCACTGGAAGCCACTGATCTCTTTCTATAGGAAATTAGAAACACTTAAAAATAGACAAGTGCATTTAATTTAATCACTTTGTTAGACTTAATCATATATATCAAAGATTATTTTTTTTTCTTCTAAGTAAAAGTTAAAAGCTATTAAAATTTTGCTTCATTATATCGAAAGTTACTGAAATGTAATCTCTGATGCAATTAAATTTAGAAGAACTTAAACAATCATCGAAAAACAGGTGAACTGACAATAAAATTCTGACCGGTATATTCAATTCTCAGGATAGAAAAAAAGTTCATCGTTCAAAAAAGTTTCTCAAAAGAAAGAATGAAAAAAACTGGTTGTTAAAAAATTGTAGACCTCAAATACGATGAAATTGGTCAGGTTCATTAATCTTTTAAGAGCCCATGAAATAGCGATTCAAATCACTTAATTATGGGTTGTTGAGGCTGAAAACTATGCAGGTTTTCTTATTTTATTGAACTTCAGAGCTGCGAGCGCATTACATATACAAAACGATTTATAGTGACGAGACTGAAAACTGCTTGTGCAAGTACACGAGCGAGGCTCAGCTCGAAGTCATCCATTCCAGTACTTACGAGCATGGTTACATTGTTACTTCACCTATATGTCGGAATGAGTATCATGGTGTGGGTTACTTCGTGGCAGACTCTCGAGATCTTACTCCCATAGAAATTAATTTGAAACCAAACACCGCACGCCAGGAGTATAACTATAATTGTTTACGCAGTCTGAGATTATATTCGATTCGACTTGATCTTAGAAATACTTGCGTAAGAATCATAAGATCATAACTATTAAGTGGAAGTTCAGAAAAAATATTAATACAATAAAAGCTAAATGTTACTTTCATTATTGAAATTGCATCACTTATTAGAAATTACGAGACTCCTTCATGCATAAATACTGAAAATTTCTGTGAAAAATAGTTACAGAAACCACGGTTGTAAAATCTGTTGCTTTTATTTTTTCTGTAATGATATCACGGAATGAGAATTTAAAAATTCGTATCTGAACAATTTGTTTATAATATGAACTTGAGTTTTTTTTTTATCAAATCATTCGTTTAGCGAAAAATGACACACGTGGCAAAAACACACTATCTGAGAAACGCGACAGTCCATATCTTTATGACAACTCGCACTTTTTTTATTGCAACAGTGCCTCACATTAAAAAATGTTATCAGTGTAGCTGCTTCTAAAAATATTTATTTACATCTCGTTAAACTGATAAAAATGGCAAAAGTAAACATAATTGCATGCCCGCATGCTCACAGATGGCCACCCTTTAAAATGATAGACAGAAACACGTATAAGAATCACTTATATATATACATATACTACATAGAGTTATGGGAAACATAATACAGAAACTTATTTAGATCGTATATCTCACAATGCAAATTTGTGTAAAGACATAATTATAATCTAGACTTCATTCTTCATGACTTGATGAATACTATCGTGTCGAATAACTTTAATTGCCCTCGTGTAATTGCCAGTTAATAATTGCAAATTAATTTAAACGTCACTACGTCATGATTTATATACAATTATCACACAATTATATTCTCACTCTACAGTGTTATCTCTATCCGCCTGCATTTGCCTGCAAGACTGTAAATCACGATTGAAAAGATTGACACGAAATGTGCGTTACACGAAATTACAATATGTATCACAGAAAATAAATCATGAGAAATTCAGGTGAGCCAACGAACTCACTGCAAGGATTCTCGTAGGTGCAAAAGGCGAGCAATTGATAGAGATTTGATTAGACTTGATTTCGAAATTATCTCTCGTGACAAAATGGGGTTGAGATATATCTTATTTAACTTGAATTTATAATTCTCTCTGTTTCTAAACTAAGTCTCATTCGAATGAGAGGAATTTATTAATAATAAATAAACATTAAATGAGTTCAGAGTTATTTTAAATCACACGAGTATAATTATTTTTGGTGGGATTAATTTCATCTTACATTGCTACAATGAATTTTAATATTATAACTATAATGCTATAATTAATTATATAAAGTAGTTAATTTTAATTGTTTCTTTTTTTAGAGATTAATAGCTTCTGTCAATAGTTCTAAAGGATTAAAAAACTCATTAAATAAGCCGACCTTTCCAAGTGTCAATGATCCAAAATAGCAACTGATAATTGCTCAAAGTTTTATCGCATGCCAGATACCCTCCATAATTCTCAACCACTGACAGGGGTGTCTGGTCATTTTCTCAGACCCTATGCGGCTCAGACAAAAAATCAAGCAGGCCTACCATACTTAGCACAAAAATAGGTGAATGATTCTAACATCAAACAAGAGAAAATAAATCATTTAAAAAATTGTAAATTGACTCTACAAAAAAAAAACTGTCAACAGTTTAAAGTTTTGAGAGAATCCGATGTAAAACTTTTTTTATTGAATGCACTTTTTTTATTGACGGTGGATCTATTATTAATCTTAACGACCCGAGGATCCTTTCTTGTAAATGTATCCGGATAATGGAAAAAAGAAAGAGTAGCAAATCTCGTTTGGGAAGATTTAAAAGAACTTGAGAGTTTATTTCCCTCAATCGAGAGGAGTGAAAGAAGACTTAGGTTCAGACTGGATCACCTTGATCGAGACTTTGGTACTCTGCTTTGTCTCCATTTTTTATAAATTTTTAATATATTTGTTATAAATATCTGATAAATATATAGTTTATATAATTTTATGTATCGATTTTATTTACTTGTGAAATTAGTTGCATTAAATAGACTAATTTCCCGACCATTATGAAATTATAATTTAGCTTTTGTAAATGCTGGAATTAATTTGTGATATTTTTTAAAGTAACTAGACTTGTTGCAGACTTGAATCATAATTCACGTTCGTCGTGCTCGTTAACATTCTGAAATGCACGATTCTACCTGTAGACCGGCCAGGTGCATAATATCACGTATTTAATGGATGCAATCAGGCTTTTCCATACGTGAACGAGCTAAGGAAAGCACCTGCGAGTTATGATCCATTGTTTGAAACATATGTTAACGTCACATTGATTTTTGACTTATCATAATTCCAGACTCTTTATTTCAATACCAAATCATAGTAATGAATCATTTTTATTATTTAATATTATAATTGAGGACTGAGTAGAGAAATTCCCTTATTATTTATATAGTGTCATAATTTTTTATTTTATTTTTAGACTTCATTCCCGTTTTTACAGACTATTTTTTTTAGTTTAAGTTTCGTGACAGTTAATTTATTGCGGCTAAGAATCGCTAGTGTGAGAGTTTACTGAATTCATTATCGCGAGTATTAACCAACACGCGGAATAATTTCTATCACGCTATACTTCCGCGCTCTAATCCCTGCTTTCAACAAGCTCCTACTGGTCTCGACCTCCTTATAATTACGTAATTTTATATTCGGATTAATATATCGCAAGAAGAGTCAGTTCATTAATTTAAAAATTATTTTAAATACTTTTATTCATTTTATTGGCACAGAATTTAAGCTCAGTTATATTCGGATGGAGTATTTATGAACCCTCAAGCTACCTTAAACTCTAGAATTATCATAATGAAATTCTCTTTTCTTATATATATATACAGAACTGAAAAGAATGCTTTAATAAATCGAAATAAAGAAAACCGTTAGGGGTTAAACTTAAAATTTAAAACTTTGTATCAAAACGACCGCTCTAAAATTCGAATAAAGTAAAAAGTGAGATTGAAATTAAAACTCTAATCAAAAAGGCAGAACCGTTAAATAAAGACGGTCGTCGGCCTGTCGTGTCTGGCTCTGTTGCACATGTATATAAAAGGGATTAATCGGTGTGCGATGAGACTTTCGTGAATGTGTGAGAGTCCTACAAGGAAACCCTTCTACGCGGTCGGCGCCATGGCGCCTGGATCTTTTCTATACATGCAGCCAGGGTACCACGGTCCATTCCTGTATATGCTGTATGGGTCAGAATATGAACTGCTCTTCGATTAAAGTACTTGGCGATAATATTCCGCTTTAGAGGCTCATTTCCATGACTGCCGCCGGCTCATCTCATCAGAGATCTTCACAATTTCTCTGCATCATTTTTTTCCATACCAAAACATTCCCAATCCTAATCCTCCCCTACTTAGAAGAAGCTTAGATTCTCACTCTCATAACAGACGGAAGGAATTTTGTTTTTTATTTAAAATGCACTTTATAATATACTCCCAAGTAGAATAATATTCATTGAAAAACGACAAATTCCGTCAGAAAAGTTTAGATGTAAAAATAAGTAAGTTTTCTTTTAGGTAAAAAAGTTTAAACTCTTAAATTAGAGCAAACTAGTTTCTGATAATTAAAACATAATTAAAATATCTATTTCATATGATCTCATTTCTATTGGTTCGATAAGATCTCTTTTATCATACGATTAATAAAATTATGTATTGCTTTCTCAGAATATAAATGCAATTAGAGCAATTTTTCTTTAAAAAAAAGGAAAAAATTCCAATGTAAATTCCCTACAAATTTTTAATTCTCACACTAATTAACTCGTACTTAAAAACGCTTTCCCTAATTTATGTTTTCCTTTCCCTCTGTGCTGTTCAATACTCATTGGACCTAAATACGGGAAGTTAGTAAATTAGCTTGTTGGGCTAGAAAGCGAAGAAGCACATCCATTAGGGCCCTGACATGGCATCAGGACTGGTATGAAGTCTGGCGCCCTCCCTGTCGCGACATATCAATAAAACTGACTATGTCCACTGTTATTTTCTTTTTTGTAGATCCCCGCATAGGTGAAAGAAGGTATCAAACGACTTTTTGTCTTTTTAATGTCACACCTGAATTCTTTGACACGACCTCAACACTCGGATCACAAATCGTAATACTATATCTTCAACTTTCTTCAGCTACTTTATAATTGTATTTCAATTTATTTTTATTTCTCAGTGCTGCAATTTTTTTTCACTTACTTATATCACATCTGAATGTTGAAAACTTACACTGAACTAGGACATTTCTCACAGTTTCCTGATAAGAAATTAATCTATTTTTTTTTGTTTCTAATTTTTAGTATTTATGAATCACAAATTGACGAAACTATCACTTGGGTGTTTGATCCTGTTCCAGTCAGAGTCACATTATTATTCGTCCTATCTTGGCAACACCTATAATAAGCCCGATCGGGGCCGACTTGCAATAGAAAAGAAATTTGGCAACTTTTACACGGGTAAAGATATTTTGGTGAATTTTTAACTTGAATTTAATGTTAATTTTAGGCAATATTTCAACGCGCTAAAAAAAAACTATAGGACTTGTGTTTCTACATTGAGACTGTTGATATTGCTCATGAAATTTTTGTTTTCCGGATCTTTGAAGGCAAGAGAAATTTCAAAACAAGAAAAGCCTATATCAGTCTATGAGATCATCTGAAGAGATCTCCGATTACGAGAGCCTCAGGATTTCGTAGAAAAAACCACGAGGTTCCTGGAAAGTCTATGCGGGACTGGCGCCATCAGTGGTTCCTAAATATACTTTGAAGTCTAGAGTATAAGAGCTACTACTACAGTTGACCAAGGAAAATTTCCTCGTCCTAACAGGGTTATAAACTTTAAGTGCAACATAGAGGAAATTCCAGTTTCAACAAAGTACATTCTTTGGATTTAGATTTACGATCCTGCCTGTTTAAACAGAATTACTTCTACGAGCCAGAAAATATATATATTCTATAAATCTGTTAGTATAGTATATACAATACATGTCTCTGACCTAAGAAATCTTTGTTAGGTGATACAAATATTGACTTTTGTCGTTTGTGAATTAATAAAACGACGCTCACTTTGACCTTTTCAGTACATTTTTAGTATGTAAAAGAGCATTCAGTACGATGACCCCCATCCAAACATAACCAAACCAAAGCGCTACTTAACTCACACACTCTCAGTTATTTTCAAATAAAAGTGTTAAAGCTTATAAATAAATATAATAAATTAACTATATTGAAATTTCCAAACCTGGACCCGATCGGAGCCAGAGTCTCAAAATTTCTACACGGGTTAATAATAACAAATTGTCAGTCCGACGAATGTTTGGAAGAAAACATGTAAACAAATGGATTTTTTTAAAGCAATTGGCAATTAATTAATTAATGTTAAAAATATTCTTCTAGCAAATAAAATTTGTTTAAACAATGAAATATTATTAAACAATGTTAATAAATATTCCACTAGACAAATAGAAATAATATTTTTAGGAAAATGCGAGTTGAATTGATCAAAAGGGTGGGTTTCAAAAAGAATTGACCTTTTTGGTTTTAAGGGTAGTTTCAAGGCACCGTTAGGGATGTTTTAGAGAAGCTAAATCCATATATCTGATACATGAAATTCTTCATTGGATAGTTATCAGCAAGCCTCTATATACTTTCGCGTAAAATCTTCCCAAAACCCTCAGCGTGAAAAAACATTTTTCCATGCATTTTTGGACCACCCTAGTACCAAACATCTATGTACCGCAAGCATCCTAACAGATCCAAAATCTATCAATCTTTGAAACTTCTGATGACGTAAATACAAAGTTCTTCGAACCCCAAGACTGCTCTTTTCACAAAGAACTCAATTCTTGATTCTCAGAAACAGTAAAACGACAAGACCCAAAAGATTGCTAAGATCAAGAGTGCATTCTAAGCAATTCGATTGGTCCAAGCCTCCTGGATCCAGGGGATGGCGAGGGGGCCGAGCGAACTGGTTTCGCGAGGGTAAACTGTCCACCATGCATAATAGAGACTGAGCGTGCGCACTAGATTGTGTATGTGTGAATGTACCTTACTTTTGTATAAGTGGATAAAAAAGCTTTGGTCCCGCCTACACTCGGTGGTATTCGCGACCGCGATGGCCGCTATCGCGCCTGGGATTCACGTTCTCCGGAGGTGGAGACGCCTTGAACCCTCTCTCCTCTCTCCTCAATCCTCTATATCTTTTTTTTTACTCTCCCAGACTCTCCTCTCCATTTCTCTCTGCTATCAGCGATCCTCGAGTCTTTCTCTCTTTAGCAGGGCCATAAATTACCTCTACCCTTCGCGATTCTCGAAACCGTCTCTCTGATTCCAGGGTTCTTGGACTCTGGGCCTGGATCAGGAGCATCCTGTTAGAGGGCCCAGAAATTGGTCCCACCATGGCGAAATTTTCAGGGACGGCCTCTGTGGGCGGTTTAGCGTCGACCCATTCCGAGATCGAATCTTCCGACTAAAGTGGTTATGGTTGATGTTTTGACTATAGGATGCGGCAATAAAAGTCCTACATCTATGTACTTTTTTTTGATATATATGTTATTTACAGAAGAGATCTTTAATTTTCGGGGATGAAAAATAGAAAGCTTTGCTTCCAATTTTGAGAGAATTCGAATCAATAAGAACCTATATATATAATTGAACGCTAATCTTCAACTTTTGGTTCTTTTTTCAGTACATTTTTTGGAGGAAGCTCTCGGGGAGGATGTTCCACGGGAGCGGAAGTGGCGGCTACGGCGCAGGTTCAGAGTACCAACAACAATCTCAGCAGCAACAACAACAACAAGGACACCAACTGCAAACACCAGTTTATGTTCCTTCATCAAGACCAACAATTCCTTCCGCAGCTTCGGCTGCCCAATACCATTCCTTCCCTACTTCTGCATCCCCAGCATGGTAAATTATTCTTTCTATTACTGTTTTTACCCTAAATTTGACTGAACATCCATTTTAAGTGAATATCATTTATTACAGGGATAAAACGGCATCGTGGCAACATGGGGTAGACAGTTATGCACACCATGCATTGGCTGGACACACGGGGAGTTCCGCGGGTGGCATGGGACCCCATGGGGGACATGGTCATCCCCATGGAGGTCATCCCCATGCAGCACATCCCCATTCAACGCTCGCTGCTGCGGCAGCTTCCCCATTTTATGCTCAAAATGTCGCGATGATGTCTTCTTGGAGAGCATACGATACTTCAGGATTCCAAAGGGCTTCACCTTATGGTATATTTTAAAATTCAATATATTTGTATTTATAAGGGAAACAATGCTTTGAGTTTTCCTAATCAATAATCGCGATATTGTCATATTTTTTTCCTTTTTGGCGGCAATAAATCATTATTAATTTATTCTACAGCAGGAATTTGATAAACTAATCGATTATACAAGTAGGAAATTGCATGTTGCCTCATAATCTAATCAGTTGAGTATGTATGTAGTCCGTGCAACTTTTCATTGTTTATCAGAACCTCAAACATATCAAGCACTCACGCTAACTTGTCTACCGCCTTAAACATATATACAAAATAATTATAAATATAAATATACAATTTAAACTATACATGTAACTTTATTCTGACGAAAATCGCTTTTTCCTGCTTTTACTTTCAAGATAAAGATTAAGTCTAATTAACTATTTATGAATTAAATTTCTACATTATTTACATAAGACAATAAATGTGGTAGCTGGATAAGAAAGCTAAATGAAAGATAAATTAGTTTCTTTTTGGGAGATGCACTGTCAGTGGTTAACCACATTGGGCCATGTGCATGGATAAGTGATAGCGGCCTCTTTGAAAAGTGCTGTATCAAGCCCTCGGTCAAGTGTTTTCTGTCAGAAATGCAACAGAAGGCAGCTAAAGGATGAACTTAAAAAGACTCTTTAAAATTTGAGTGAACTTATTTTTAACAAAGAACTTTTTGAGTAATCTAATCATTTTACTGAATTAAACAGGAATTTTCTAAACATTTAAACGAAACATTTATCTGTCCCCATTTTGTGAATTTTCATACTTTTTTCTTTGTACACAAAATTTCAAAATATATTTAAACTAACTGTGAATTCGACCTATTTATATTTTTTTTTATCATTTCTTGAACACTTCTTCTTCATTATGATGAAGTTGCAATTGCATTTGCTTCCACATAAAGAAAGTATTAACGAATTTTTAAATATCAAAAAATATATTTAATTCTTTTTTCTAAGCAAACAATAATTTTCTATTCTTGCATTAACTTTAAATTATGCTAGTGTTGCCTTAGTCCTAGCCAACGTTCAAATCAATTGTCTATAAGCTTTAAATTCTAGTTTTTTGAAAACTAATAAATAAAAACGAAATTTTTCAAAATTACAAATAAATAATATATTTAATATTCAATTAAATGCATTAATCTTAAAGGTCAATTGGATCGTAAATGAATGTTAAATTTTATTGATTAGCATTGCCGCATGATGGTATTATAGGAGTTCAAACTCGGTCGAACAGATGGCGAAGACAAGCCAATCAATAAAAAAAGTTTGAAAAAGGAAATTTTATTATTTTAATAACAGATCTAAAAAATTAAAAAATAGTAGTATTAGAACTGATCCCCTATATTCATGAAATAAATCAGTGATTAATACCATTTTCAGATTCTTCGATGGAATTTCAATTTGGAGAAGGGCGAGAATGTGTAAATTGTGGAGCAATTTCCACACCCCTTTGGCGGAGAGATGGAACTGGTCATTATCTTTGTAATGCTTGTGGACTTTACCACAAAATGAATGGCATGAACCGCCCGCTTATTAAACCTTCAAAGCGACTGGTAAGTTCAACAATTCGAGTTAAAAAAAGAATTGAGGAAATCGATGAAAAAACAAACTTACAATATTACATATATATATATAAAAAGTCCAAGAATTTTCACAAAAAGAAGCTTAAGCAAATTATGCATGAACTTTATTGACATCATCAGCAAATAAAAAATGTTCCATTGAAAAGTTATAGATGCACATTCTTTGGAAGTTGTAAAAGTCGGCATTTCCTTTTTTCTAATTTATTATCCACAAGAGTTCTTCCGGTATACATTAGCAATGGGACAGATCTCCGAATTCCAGACTGCAACGAGACGGCTTGGGCTGTGCTGCACAAATTGTGGGACACGAACAACTACTTTATGGAGGCGCAATAACGAGGGTGAACCAGTCTGCAACGCATGTGGTTTGTACTTCAAACTTCATGGTGTCAATAGACCACTAGCGATGAGAAAAGACGGCATCCAAACGCGGAAACGGAAACCAAAAAAGACACCAGAACCTAACGCGAGAGCTTCGAATGGAGATCATGAAACGTCAGCCTCGACAACTTCATCTCCATCTAATGGTAAGTGAAGGAATTATTTTGATGCAATTCCAAAATTCGATTGATAAAACTCTCGTCATGTGGTACTAATCATATTTGAAATTCTTAATTTCAGAGGTGAAAAGTAGCCAATCACAGCAACATCAGGCGGACGTACCAAAATCCTCAAGTTCCTCAACTACCACCGAAAGGCCTGTTTACCTAGGTCATACATCTCTTCTGGCTACTGGAAGTACCCTAACCGTAAAAACGGAGCCACGTAGTTGTGATGGAGTCGTAGGTCAACCCTATTCATCGTATTATCCACATCCACATCAATTGAGTACACCAACGAGTGAACACCAACAATCTAGCTACTATGGAGCCCAAGAAGCACCCTATCATCATCAACATCATGTAGCAGCCACGGCAAAATTATTAGCATCTTCCTAGATCGTCATAAATCATACTGTTTCCCGCGAAAAATCAAACATAATTAAGAGAATTATCGAAATAAATTATTCTTGGTTATTACTTAAGAAAGGTCGAATTAAAGTTGAAGAAAATGGCAGAAAATAAGGGAGGCTATTATATGAGATTCAACGAAAATAAACTGAAGAGAAATTTGCATTTAGACCTTGGATAATCCACACTCGTGACTGAGAGAAAAAATATTTAATTTTTATTTCGACAGTTTGGAAACTGGTAACAAAAATTCAAGAATATTCTTTTTTCTCTTGGTTTGATATCACTTAAAATTTTTGCTGATGAACGAGTGATGCGAGGCGCATTTAAATGTACTCTTTTTTTTTGTCGAGTGGCACGTAAAATCGACGCGATTTACGGCCGTGTAAACCAGTTTGAGATCTTCAATTCCTAATGCTGACTCGCGATGTGTGATATTTAAATTATTTATGAGGCACTCTGCACAAGTGTGCTTCTGTGTTTTTAAAAAGAAAAAGAATTTGCTGAATAAAAAAAAAAGGAAAAAGATAAGAAGTATGGTTTCATTCGCAGCGAATTCTTTTTCAAAAATACGAAATATAAGACTCGATTTGACTCTTCACCTGTCACGAGCGATATTTAGAGGCTGGTTAGTAGTACGGGAATGCTCGTGATTGGTCGATGAACTGTCTCGTTGCCTTTAATGTACCGAACTTTGAAAAAATGTTGTCTATCCTTCTTTGTGATCCTCCAATGAGATGAGAAATAATTAATTTAGAGTGATGAGTGAAGCTCATATTCAATTATAGAATCACACAAATAGAAAACATTTTTTCTTTGTATTAAGAAACGATTGATTTTAAATCTTTTGATATAGAAAAAAAAAGAGTTTAAAGTCAACCTTTTCCCATATCAGTTCACATTTTGCGGATGACAATCCGGATGTATATATTGAAATTTATAAATAACGGAGAGTTATAGATATAATACGAAAACTATAGACTAAACGCAATATTATACTACTAGATTTCTTCAATCTATTCTAATAAATGTGTCCTTTAGCAAATGAGATATGAAATAAGGATTCAAGTTTTGAAAATCCGTTCCATGTGGTTTGGTAGAATGAATATTTTGTATACAAATAACTTTGAAAGTTATATAGGGTATGAATGTAAACTCAAATAAAATCGAAAATATTGTCTAGTCTGCCAAATCACTGAAGAAGAGCTTCGAAATATAAATGCAAGAATGTGTAAATTTACTTAAGGGTCTTACTGAATAAATTCGTAATTAGAAGAGTAAGTCAGGTGACTAAAGCTCGCTAAAGTTGCCATTTTTGTATTACCCAAATGCGAATGAAAGGGACGATTCTTTCGATTGCAGTAATGTACTTCTGATCCGTATCGAGTACATCGTTATATCATGTAAATAGATCACAAAAAGTCGTTTAGAGCTACCTTGCTATCTCGTGGAGGTGCATATTAATAATAATTACAGTAATTATATTATATAAAAACTTCTATTAAAAAGTAAACTTGTCCGTAAACGCAATATAGATATACGTTCACAAGAAAAATTGCCTACATTTACTTGAAATTTGCATATCAATAAATAAAAAATATTGCAGGTCTTGGATTACTATCAAATGACATCATCAAATTCATTTTACTTTTACTTTTACTTTTCTTTTTAATAATTGTCCTTTCAAGTCGAGAAAGTTAGTAGAAGGAAAAAGATTGAAATCATGACGTTTGTTGGACAAACAAGCAGATAACTACGATTGTTATAACGAGCACAATTTGCTTGAAGGAAAGGGTGTTGAGCAAATATTTCCTTTTCATGTTTGTGACATCGGAGGGAATGTCCCGCCTACGATTTATTCGATTCGACCCCACTTCGTCAAACATCGTGTTTATGAAGAACGTTTGACAACCTGCGCGGTGATCGTGTCCAGGTAAACTCTGACTAATATCAATGCCAGAATTCAAACGACGATCATTGATCATATCGTGAACTCATAAGTCTTGTCCTGTCTAGTTCGTCCAAGAAAGTCGACTAATGGGTAAGTTTGATTTCTCTTGAATATTTTAATTTAATCTATATAAATGATTACGATTTCAACAACATTCTGTTATGAATTAGAATTTATTTACCATATACTTTAGGTAATGTTAAATATGTAAAAAAAACTTTATGTACATTTAGGAAGAACACTAATCGCTCTGAGGGCATGCAAAGTTTGTGGAGATCGTTCGTATGGGAAACATTATGGGGTTTACTCTTGCGATGGTTGTTCTTGCTTCTTTAAAAGATCAATTCGGCGTGGAGTAAAATACACTTGCATAGGTTGAGTATTTTAATAATAAATTAGAATGAAAAAATATGTTAAAAATAGAATGAAATATAAATACCAATAGATAATTGTTAATGAATTGTTTTACAAACTTGTTTACATTTTTAAAAAAGTTTATACTCAAAGAAATAGAAATGGTTAAATTTGGACAAGCACATATTCAATAATTCCATTGAAAATGATAAAGTTAAAAAAAATATCAAATAAAGAAAGAGAAAAGTAAAAGAAAGAAATTTCCAAAACTCTTCCTGCTTTTCGTTCTCTTGTCTTTCTTTATTTTCATCTTTTTAATCTCTTTCTGTCTCTATAATAAAAATATTGTCTACGAGTTTGAATCTTTTTTTTCTTTGTGCTTGATAACATTTTTTAAAAGTCGAACTGGAATAAAATTAATTTTATTCTTATTTAATACTAATTAAATTTATTAAACCTTTAGCTCAAACCGGAAGTTGTGTAGTGGATCAAGTTACACGAAATAAGTGTTCACATTGTCGTTTAAAAAAGTGTTTTTCGGTTAAAATGAACACAAAAGGTAAGAAAAATTTTTATTTAAATCTATGAAATATTTTATGTTCAAATGTTATCTAGAAATTGACATTGACATAGGATAAGTTTTTGATGCTTTAAGTTAAAGAATACACGAGTGTAAGTTTGTTTGCCTTCATCAAGGCGAATATGAATATTTAATAATGACAAATTCTTTTTGCAATTATACAAAAAATAATTAAGCTTTATCTATTTTTCTTAAGATTGCATTCTTTAATTGAACAAATATTGATTTAAGCGAATTTAAGTTAGGAATTATTAAAAAAAACGTACATGTTGTTTTGATAATATTTTTCTGCAATTAACAGTGGATATAAAATTATTAAACATTTTTTAATGAAAATGGAATTTAGATCAGTTATTTGATTACCGAGGTTGAGCAGGTGATAAACCGTTTCAACAAGAAGTAAATAGCGCCGCGTGTCGGTCACACGTCTGACCAGTCATCAGTGGTATGTCAACAAATTTAATTGACAGCCAACCAGAGTAGTTGGCATGGGAACTTATAAAATCAAATCGAAAAAATATGTCTAAATTGGAATAAATCTTATGAATTGCTATTAAATTAAATAGTTAAATATTTAAATATTCTAAATGAAAAATCTGGCACAAATCAGAAAAATTATTGCAAAATAAAAAAAAAAATATTTTCCACTTTTAGCGGTTCAAGCAGAAAGAGGTCCACGGATAAGAAACGAAGCATTATCTAAAATTTACTGTACAATGAAACGCTATTCTTCATATACAAATTTGGATTCTTCCGAGCGACAAAAAACGTTAATAAATGTTGATCAAACAAAAAACCTCAGCGTTCAAACGAAACCTGTCGAAGAAATGAGATCAAGTTCAAATTTATTGCTAACTCCATTACTAAATTATACTATCGTACCACGATATCCCACTCCTGGTAATTAATAGTTATAATTATTATATAAAATTCCTATATATTCATAAACAAATCCAATATTTCAATTAAATTCTTTCTTTTGAACAGGAGAGGAAATTCAATATGAAATCGCAGCTCAGATTTTTCTAGCAATAATTAGAAAATCTCGACAACATAGATACTTTTCAACTCTTGATATTGAAGAGCAAAATGCAATTCTCCGTCAAGGATGGGCTGGAATTTTTATTCTTCACGCTGCCACCTTTCCCCTGCACTTTATAGAAATATTAATAATAAATTCTACAGCTGGAAAAACCCCCCTTACTGCTTTAACTACAGCTCGAAGTTTGATTTCGAAATTACAAATTGACGAAGTTGAGTTTTCTGTTTTGGAAACACTTTCGCTTTGTCGCCCTGGTAAGTTTCATTCTCGAAATTCAGTATTGTAATTGAAGATAAATATTATATATTTTCGACGAAAAATTTAAAAATGTTTCATCAATTATTTTTTTATACTCAGAATTTTCGAAATCATCTCACGGTTTGGATTCATTATCAAGATCAAAAAATTTGGCATCAGAAATATTAATGTACCATCTACGAAACCGAGGAGATCGAAGAGAGAGATTCATTCAAATTATGTTGATTCTTCCAGTTCTTACGACTTGTTGCACTCGAGAATTAGGAGTTACTCTATTTTCTCCGATCATTGGAGATATTCCTTTGGATCATATAATCGCTTCGATTCACTGAACAAAAATTTCGTACCCGTTTTTTAGTGTCTAGGACAAAGGATGAAGATAAATTATTGCATTTAATTATTATATAAAAGAACATATTATTATAATATATTATTAATTTATTATTTTGATTATTTTTTGTATGTATATGAAACCCAAAAAATATTTTAGAATCAGATTTAGAAACAAAAAATAGAATAGACTTTATATGAATAATATTAGAATCTATATAAAAATATTATACATATATTCTATAGGAAGTATGCAGCATTGTAATTATAAAGGAATATTAATAAATGTTGACCTTCAAACCAAGAAGAAACATATTCTTTTCAAACTGAACCAACCATTTACTTGCTGAGAACATTTTCTGTCCCCTGATTCCATTTTTCTATATATAAAGCCAATTAATCAATGGATTATTGATTCATCAATCAGAAAATTTGCAAATAAAACTCCAAGCTGAACGCCCACATACTTGAATACATTAAAAAAATGAAATGTGTACCTACAAGATGATAAAGTTCATGAGAAATCGATTAATCGGTCAATTGCTCAATTCAGAATTATGAGGGTCATTAAAAGCAAGATGGATGCATGAATCACGGTATTTGTAAACTTTTTGCGAATAAAGTAGGCTGCGACTTAGGAAATTTGCATCGATCTTTTCTCTGTAGAGGCTTTTCACGTTCAGTGCGGTTTTAATTATTTTTTAGAGAAATCTGAAGTTGCAAATTTTACTATGTCGAAAATTTTTATTATATTATATCTAAATGTTATTAACTTGATTTTAACCGAAGGTGAGTTGAAAAAATATATTTATACTTTACCAATAATCCCAGATATGTAATTGCAAGATTTTAGCCAATTTAGAGAATTTACAGAAGAGGCAAACTCGGCAAATCGGACAAATAAGTAAGATTTTGTTTTTAATAGTATCAGAAAATCACTATAGAGAGTGTTTCATTTTAGGAGTTTTTTTTTTTTAGCTTCTGGGATAAAATGGTCGAAAAATGCATTTTCAAGCGGATTGTGTAAGTATAGATAAAATTATTATATATATGTTTATGGCGTTTTATAAAAGAGAATGGGTAAATCTCATTATAGTTGAATTAATGAATGTAAAATATTTAAGGTAAGGAAGAGCAACAACCGATTGTTGAATATTTTTCCTTTCATGGAAAGCAATATCTATTTTCTTCTCAGCGAGTGACTTGGGAAGAAGCTCGAATGCTTTGCTTAAGTTACGATGCGAAATTAGCAATTTTGAATGATATTGAAAAAGCAACTGGTATCGCTGAAGTCTTAGCAGATTCTGATATAGGTAAACAAAATAATCGAGAAAAATATACCAATTTTTGTTAAAGAGTGGTTGAAAAATTGATGTCATTAAATAGCAGAATAGCTTATGAATAAATTGGAAAAATTTAATTTTACAGCCACTGAAGACGTCTGGCTAGGTGCTAGAAGGTTAGACACAATTTGGACTTGGGTCGATAGCACGGAAACCGCCTGGAGAAAAAATATTCTATCAATTAAACCTGATGTCGATAATTATCCACCTTGGAGTAGAGAACCAACAAGACCAACAAAAGAATGTTTAGGAATAGATAGAAGATCTCATTTTTATCCAAATTTTGTTGACCTCGATTGTCGATTGCTCAGACCATTTATTTGTGAAAAAAGTATTTTTAACATAATAAAATCCAGTTTTAATGATATTTTATATTATTTGTGTACTGCTTGTACAGGTAAACATTTTTTATGTTCATTTTTTCAAATTGTAGAACAAGAAGATTCTTTGAAATCTCCAGTGCCATCAAAATGGATTCAAGTTCACAGAA
Organism: Synergus laeviventris; assembly: GCA_032275145.1. Lineage (NCBI taxonomy): Eukaryota > Metazoa > Arthropoda > Insecta > Hymenoptera > Cynipidae > Synergus > Synergus laeviventris. The sequence continues at coordinate 5,562,079 of JAUESI010000029.1, forward strand.
GCACTTATACTCTTTATCACGGAAAAGTAACTTGGAACGAAGCAGCAACTTTTTGTCGAAAACGGGGAGCGAGATTAGCTATTGTAAAAAATCAAAATATTATCGAAATTCTTACAAACAGCATGACTAAAACTCGACCAGGTATGTTTTTACCGAAACATTTTTTCCGGAAAAATACGGAATTTTAGAATGAAACAAAAATGATCTAATTTTTCAAAAGATTTCGAAACTGTTTGGATTGGAGCACATTTTTCATATGGACAATGGATTTGGATGGCAACAGGTGCGATCTTGAATCCAGCAACTGAAAATGGATTTCCACCATGGCGATCTGGAAGATCTCAAAAAAATGAAGGATGCTTACTTTTGGATAGACATTTAGGTGGAAATATTAATTTTATCGAAGCCAGCTGTGATCGAAAACGAGACTTTGTTTGCGAAGAATGTAAGTAGACAGAAAATTGTACTAATATTTAATTTAATTAAATATAAATTTTACTGTTCGATAAATTCCAGATCCTCAAGCTGAACACGATGATTGGCTAAACGATCCTGTGAAGTTCTCTCATAAAAATGAAACGTACATTATTTACCCCATAGAAAAGGATTGGAGAGAAAGTTACGATTTTTGTAAGGAAAAAGGCAGCGTATTAGCTTATGTCGAAGACATGAATTCTACAAATCTAATTATTGAAGCGATGGGTGATCATCCTAAAAGTATGGAAATTTAAGTTAAAATTAAATCTAAAGTCTCTCGAAATGGGAAAATAAAACATACGAATAATTCCTGTTCGATTTTTTTTCAAGGTGTCACCCACGTTTGGATGGGAGGAGTTTATAATTCGAGTTTAAATCAATGGATATGGAACCACAATAATCATGAAATACCTTTAAAAGCCGACAGTTCTGGTTTTCCACCCTGGGCGAATATTGGAGGGGAATTTGATTTCTATAAGACTTCAACGTGTCTAAATTTGGACAGAAGTGATCATGTAAAACCACATTTGTACGGATTAGACTGCAGCAATAAACAACCGTTCGTCTGCAAGATAAGTAAGTACGAAATCCCATTAAGGGCCCATTTTAATTTTTGAATTTTGAATTGTTTATTTTTTTTAATTCGGAAAAACGATATACAGAATTGTATATGTATGTATATGTATATTTACCTGAAAAAACATAATAGAACAAAAGAGACAAAAACATACAATAGAAATCAACATAGTGACTAGCGTGGATGAAAAGTAATCAAAGGACAGTTATTAAAGAATAAATTTATTAAATAAATTTATTCTGTAATAAATGTCTCGCAACAAATATTCGCCTCTTAATATTTGTTTCGGGTAACTATCCAAGTTCTCTGACTCGCGCGTCAGTTTTTCAACTTGAACATTTTTTTCTTGCGTGCTTTTCGGCTTTAGTACAAACGATAATTGGCACCACACTTTCCCGTTCGTGCCAAAAATCTAGGAAAGAATATCTTTCAATAAACTCGAAGATATTTAATCCTAACGCTACCTACTTAAAACTAAAAACATTCATACCAGAATAAATGAACTGCCTTCCTAGCTAGAATTAAAAGTGGAAAAATTCAAGCACACCAACACTCTCACTCCACGATTCTCATACATTCTGCCCCGGTGCGAAAAAACCTAATCTAGGGACAAGTCCCGGGACTTGTCCTGCACCTGAGCTTAGACGCCACGTTAGGGCTTCATTCACACAAATTTGAAGATTTCTCCTGAAATCGTACACCGTTTATTACGTAAAACAAATCTGAATAAGATTTTAAAAAATTGATTCCAAGATTTATTTAAAGAGATTTATTTCAATATAAAAATTGTATTGGAAAAATTAATCTGAATTTGAATCATTTACATTAAAAACAATATTAAATAAAGTCTGGTGTAGAGTTTACGACAGATTATTGTAAACGGTGTACGCCAAAACACAAGATCTTCAATTTGAAGATAGAAAATACATCCTGCAAATCTTGATTCTAATTTTGACAGGCCAAGTTTAAAATTCAGTTCTTGAATTAATTTTTAACTTTAATTTAAGATTCAATTTAATTCAACTTCAATTGATGAATATCATTTACCAAATAAGAATTTAAATTTCAATATTTGGAAAATAAAGTCAAATAATAAATAAATTGTGAATAGAATATGAAACAAAATAAATTTGGCTGTGGGTTCTTCTCCAAATCGAAGGAAAACTATTGACTAGATTAAGAAACATACATCGCGTATCCTTCGATATGCAGCTTCCCCATTTATTAAATCTCTTCTCGGTCTCAAAGTAATTTACAAAGTATCAAAAAAGTAAAAAGGTGTGGAAGTGTAAAGTTTGAATTATGCGTCTTGTGAAATGAATTAACACCCGTGTACCGAGAAAAGATGACCCTGAGCTAAGACATTGAAATGGTACCAGTCCACTCGCTAATTAATTAGCGGTCACTATGTGATTCAATTTCCAAGTAAATTACAACCTTAATCCGTGTCGCTAAGACCAATCGTTTACGACATGATGGATTTTGGAGGAATGCAAGAATTGGACTCACATTCTGCAACTCTCCAGAATGACGAAACTGGAACTAGGTGTCGTTTCCGTAGTACATGCGCTGTTCCAACTGGTACCAAGAAATCCGGAAGTACTCCAGTAATCCTCGCAGTCCATGTCCCAAAATGTAGAAGCACTTAATAACTTCAGATCAGTCGATCACAATTCCAAAAAAAATTATTTACAGACTGGAATTAAACTGAATGTCAATCAAAACTATTGGTAAAAATCTGAGACCAATTTTCTTTGAATATTTTAGAAAAAAAGTTATTACATTTATAAGTTCATAAAATCAAAATGAAGATCTAGATAAAATATCTAAAAGACCAAAAGAATCGATAATTAGAAGTAATTAATTTAAAAGTGAATTAGAGAATATTTTGATTCAATTGTTTTGCTCTGAAGGAATTTTTCAAATCAAAATTCGGAATTGTAATCTTATTCGACATCTGAAAACCAAGATCAAAATATAATTAGAACCATATAAAACTCAAAGAGCTGACTATTATTAATTTGGACCTTTTCTTTAATCAAACTTCCATGTTTACTAACAATAAAATATGGACCAGAAAACAGAAAAGATTCACAATAATTCAGGACATAAGATTGTAAATATTTTCTTTTCTTTATTTGGAAAGTTTTTCATTGTGAATATTTTCTTGTATTTTTATTTTAAAAGCTTCCATAACTAAATACTTTTAAATCATGGTCATCTATTTTATATAATGTCAATAATTATTCGAATGCGATTTTACGAATCTATAACCAAGTAGTTATATTTGAATAAAATAGAAATGAACTATTAATAGAATAACTAACGATCTGTTACATATTTTAACTTACCACTTCCACGAAGTCAAAACGCCAAATCCTAATCATCCAAATGACGAAAAATCCAGAAAGTCGTCCACAAAAAGTCACTGATACTTTCCCGCTCAAAAATTGTGAAATTGTAACGAAAATTGCGACGCACTTTCTACCGTCTTGTAAGCAAAAAAATGAATGGCATGTGAAAAAATAAATCACGCCTATGAACGTCTCCCTTGAAACGAAAAATTTGAACATTTTTTAAACCAAAACACCCTGAAAAATCGTAAACTTGCTACGAAGCAAATCTCTCGTTCGATACCGCCATTGTGAATTGAACTGAATATTGTGAAACATTTTCTGAAGCCGACTTTGAGAAAAGCAGTAAAAATACACTTTGATTTCACGAAACACTTGAATATTTTTGATCACTATAAATTCCCGATTAAAAATCAAATCGACTTTAGAAGAAAAGCAATGAAAATCAGATAATTTTTAACTTAAAAAGACGTACTCTGCGGAGCCTAACATAATGATTTCGATTTTGGCTGAGACCAGCACATTCTATTCAATGCAAAAAAAGTTCCAATTGCAACCGTTAGGCAGCAGGGCGGTCAATCTGAGAATACAAAAATTATAGTTTACCAATATAATAAATTTAAATTTCAAATTTCGAAGTTCGATTTTGGAAACTTGATGCAATTTTTTTCCTTATAATTGGGTAAATAATTGTTTTCACTTTCATTTCAGCTTGCAATATTCCACCCGAGGTAAAAAATGGAAACTGGACCTGCCAACCAGAAATTTCAGGAAATATTAAATGTACTATGGAATGTGACTCAGGATTTATTCTGATGGGTCTTAAAAATGCAACTTGTTCAAATTATGGTGGCTGGACCAGTATGAATAATTGGCCCGAATTTCCAGTTTGCATAAGTAAAATAATTTCACTCGCATTTCAGATTTAATTTATTTTTTAAATATTTTAAAACAATAATTAACTCTATTTACAAATATAGAACCAAGTGAATTCGCCAATCGCCTCGTGAGATCCTTAGGATACGAAATACAACAAATTATAGGATACTATTTCATTCTCGACCACTGGAACGAAAATATGAAAAGATTGTCAATTCAATTTGCAGAACAACTTTTGACAATTTTCCCGTAAGATTTTACGATTTTACTAAATTAATTCCTTGTATCTTCCTGAGATATATTTTGATTTCATACTCTTCCATTTTCAAAACAGACTCAATAGTCACTTAAAAATGGGAATGTCAAGTTACATCACGAATCCAAGTTCCCATTTACATTTTAATCAGACCGATAATTGCCTGACATTACAATCAATTCGTGAAATGGAAAATAAAATCAGTGCAAATCGTACCGATCACGACAATTCTACCGATAAATGGTTCAAAGAAATCTCTATGCACACTGATCATAAAGTTCTCATAGGTAAATTGAAAAAGATCAGCAAGTAAGCTTTTATTTTAGAGATATTTTTAATTCTATATTTTTAAAATAGTGGCAATTATTGATCGGGATCATACAAAAAGACACGGAGAAGTATTCCAGCAGTTAATATCTGCTGGTCATCGTGTTGCTATTATTGGTTCAAAGGAAGATGGCGAGATTCTTTTACCTTTGGTTACAGTTGGTCTCGAAAAAAAGGTTAATTTGTTCCTTTTGGATTCTAAAGAATTAAAAAATGTTGTCGAAGAAATGAATAGTAAGCAATTTAATGTGAATTTATACCCTGATATTTTTCTTTAAAAAAAGCCTAAACGTTTCTTTTTTTTTTAGAAATAAAAGGAGTGATTACGACCAAGTGTAAGTTATTTTCCTTAATTTATTTATGCACTTAAAGCAAAATTCTTTTAATAAAAATATCGAACTCTTAGGTCCAGAAAATATTAAAACAACTCCAATAACAAGTACGACTTATACTTCAAACGAAGATTCAAAAATAGTAACTCAGAAACTGGAAACTACCAATTCGAAAATGTATGAAACTCCTTATATTGAGGAAAATAATACGGAATTGACAACCACTCCTTATCTTACAACAATATTACCAACAACAACAAATTCTGAACTTCCAAATGAAGCCCCTCAACAAACTGCAAGTTCATTAGAAGAAGTTCAAAATAAAGAATCAACGACTGAAGAGAGCAAAATTACAATCGATGGCGAATTAGTAAATTCAACCAAAGAGGAACCAATCGATCAAACTCCAAACCCACTAGAACCTGAAACTAGAATATATAATACGAATGAACCAAATGAAAATTAAGTTTAAAAGTAAGCATTATAAAAATTATAAACTAGTTTCTAATTTAAAGATCAATAATGTGTGAAAATTTAAACTTTTAGAGCAGATTGAAATCCTGAGAAAACACGCCAAATCTTTAATAAAATACTGCTATAATTTTATAATCTACACTTTAATTGAAATTATCTAAACAACTAGTAATGTATTTTTCTTTGGCACTTTATTATTAACATAGTGTAACAAATTACGAAGTGTTATGTATGTACAGATTACTACAGTAATATGGCGTAATAAACTATCAGAAACTATTAAGATTAAGTATTAAAATGCCTACGCGGAAGTGATCTGTCGTATAATTCGTCATGATTCACACGAACAAAACAAAGTAGACACCACAGTTTGAGACGAAATTAATAATAGATTGTTATTCTTTATCAAGTATGTACTGGTATCAGTCTGAATCTGATAATTTCACAAGAAGAAGAAATAAGTAGTCAATCACATATCCAAAACAGCAAAATTGAATTCTCATAAAAATATTAGTCAATAACAAAATTAGACCTTTTTTTTTAAAAAAAAGTTCCTGTCCTTAAACAAATTAACAGTTCAAAAATATTCAACATTTCAAATGTCGATGCACCTTTGAGGAAATTTACTTTATACACATTACGTGCTTAATGCGCTAATAAGCAGCATTCAAATAACACGAGATGATCCTTATTATGCGACGTACGAAAATAATAAATAATATTAGTATGATAATTTAACAAAAGTATATAGCACTATTTTTGAGACTCAGTTCTTTCCACTATTGAAAAACGAAAAAGAAAATTAGTTTTCTTCAAATATTAAAGATTTAATTCTCGTAATTCAATTCAAATTCAATTCAAATTCAAATTCAAAATTTTATAGTAGAATAGACTGGTCTGTAATTCGTTGCGAATAAGCGTTGACGACCTTGCGCCAGTTCCGAGTACACTATTGCACATAAAATCGTTGGACGTACAATTCAACATTCTAGCACTTCTCTATCGTTGCCTGGAATGTTTCTCAATTTTATTAAAAGTCGAGATCAATATAAGTGATAAATAGATTTGTATTCCTACTTTTGAAAGCACGAAAATCATTAAACAATTTTTTTTAAAAACGCGGTGAAGACAAAATAAGTTGAGACACAGTTAACTTTTGTTTCTCGATATTAAGTCTTCTTAAAAATTTCTTTCAAAAGGCAGGAAGGCACCAGTAAGAGCACTTAATTATTGTCGTGGTATAAAATTATGTAATAGTAGAACGAAGAAAGAAAGAATGTTCGGCACATTTTCTAATACTTCTTCTTGTACTTACGATACCGATCCTCCTCTGTTCTTCGAAGTTGTCTTATCAAATCGCTCGGTACATACCATAATCTGTCCACATTATTTAGAAGAGCTTCTGTTACCTGACAACAAACTGCAGCCATGTTGACTTGTGCACTTAAATCAGTTCTATCCCGAGGATAAATGTAACGTGGTGGAAAAAGCGAAGGGGCTACGATCATAGCCACGTTGTGGATCGACATTTTATTGCTACTTTGATTCTCGATTACCAACTTCAAAAATGTTAGTAAGGCTTTTAGAGTACAGCGATGTTCCACGGGTAATAGTAGCACCAAGAGGTTCAGGGATAACCCGAGATCATTGGGATTTTTCACACCTGTTAGAAATGTTTTAAATCAGTATTAAACATAGTTTGCTATCAGAATTAATAATAGCCAATTATTGAATTAAATAGAAATCTGAAAACTAACCGTGGCATTGATAGAACGCATCTATTAGTTCTACAGTAAGAAGAGGCTGAGGCAAATCCCGAAGAAGTTTTTTCAGGACTACCGATAAGTCATGGCACGGCGTACGCTTGAACAATTGGTCCATTTCTTTTGGTTTGCAATAAAAGTCGTTTTCCAACTCTGAACACAAAGTTTCAACCTGAAAATTTTAATATTTTCTCAAGATATTAATGTATACGATTTTAAAAGTTAAATATTAATTATATGATGATTTTCAACTCAAAGAAAATCGATAAAATATTGAAATAAAGTTATTCTCACTTTTTGTTTATGGCCACCAACACGAAGGATGCCCTCTTCCTTAACTCCTCGTTTTGTCAATTCCGATAGAATTTTTTGAAATACTAACGGAATATTACTTTCTTCACTCGTCACTTGGTTATCCCGCAAGAGTAAGGTTGACAAGGAAACTCCAAAGAGATTACCAGCTGGAATTAAAATTCGTACTCCGAAATAAAAACACTTCCCACATCTAAAATAAATTCTACACCTAAATAAGGATAATTCGACTTGCCTTTTCTTCTACGCTTGTTTGGCTTCCGCTTCGTAAGCGGAACATTATACTTATCATACACAGCTGTCAATTCAAGCCAAAGCAAAGGTTTTAATCTAGTGAATTCTCTTTGGGATAACAACTCAACCCCTTGTCCATCGTAATTTTCATTCGAAGCGAGGACATTTTCCGACCAAACTTGAGATTTCGCTTCATTTGCTTTACACATTTCTTCAAAACTGAGATGGCCATGTGATGATGTGCGATTTAAGGGTCTTGCGACTCCTTCGTCTCGAGTAGGTCTTGACATTCCGTACAAGCTACTATGACTTCGGGTAACTGTTGCATGACCTCCTGAACTTCTTCTACAAAAAGTTGCCCATAAATAATTAAAGTTTCATAAATATTCAAATTGAACTAAACTATTTTAAATTGAGTCCTGCTTACTTGAGCGTAGATTCCTTTGGACCTGATAATGTTTCTGTAGGTGTAGAATCCACCCTAGGTACTTCACCAAGATCGCTTCCACTTCGCCTTGGCATCACTGATCTTGGTATATGAATCGTTCCAAGTCTTTGATAAGCAGTCAACTGAATACCTTCTAAAAAAAAACATTTAGAATTTAAATAGTGTTCATTGTATTACATACAACTGTTCTTACGATTAAAAATTTGAATCTACCTGAATCACTCGCAACGTCTCCACGTTGAGCCCAATGACCAGATCTTCGGAATAATTCTTGAATCGGAAGAGGGGCTGGTGCAACAATCGGTGCAACTGCAATGGGTGCGCTTGGTATTCTGCGTACACCTTCCTTACCATCATTGAGTGTTCGATGAAATATGGAGACGAAGCTTGGAACGTTTGTACTGTAATTAAAAATAATTAGACATTTAAAAATCTTCTATTTAGAAATGATGTTTAATTTTTTATTTGAATTTAAAAGCTTCTTTCTTTTTAATGAAACTAACTTTTCATGGTGAGTATCCATAACGCCAACATTTGAAGGAGAAGGTGGAGAAGTTCCCTCTGGAGTTTCTCCAGAGACTGAATCCAAGGAATCAGGAGTAGCACTTCGAGATCTTGTTCCTGTACTTGAAACCTAACAGAAAAACAGTTGATAAGACACCAAAATTAATTTAAAAAAACCAAAGTTTGAAACCTTAAAAAAATCCTTTTGTATTCGATTAAATATTTACCTCTGCATCTTTGAAGACATCCCTAATGTCAGGTTTTCGTACCCGTTGCCTCTGATTAAAACGCTGCTTTACGGTGTGATTAAGCGATCGAACTCGTCTTTTTACAGCTTCTGCTTGAGCCCGAGACAAGGGACGTAAAGCTGCTCCCAACTCATCAGGTTGAACTTCTCTACCAGCTTTCCAGGGCTCAGTTAATTCTCCCAAACCCGCTGCTCTCAGCCACTCTGCTTCCTCTTCTCCCTCTGAAATTATTGCCCAGAAATTTGTAACATAATTTTAAAGAAGTATTTAATGAATTAAAAGTTGAAATGAACTAACTTTTTTTCTACAATCAAATTAATCTTGAAATATTTAGTAATTAATGGGATTTTTTCGGTACATTAAAATTGGAAGTTGAAAAAGATTGTAGGTACCGTCGTAACTTCGTGGACTACATTCTTCGTCAAGATAATCGTCTAAAGTTTTCGTCTCTTCCATCACTTTCTTGTAAACCTCCCAACATTCTTGCGGAGTGGCGTTGTCGCCAAAACCGGCTCCGTTTGCTTTGTCCATTTTGTTAAAAATTCGGTTCAAAAATAGATTCACTCTCGTGCATACATGTTGCGCAAGTGTTTTTTTTTTCTAAAGCTGTTTATTCCAGGCTTGTGAGTCTCCCAAATCTGCAAATGTAATAGAAGCCAGTTTAAAACTTAATATTTTACTAATTTATCATTCAGATATCATAAAAGAAATATTAGGGACAATAAAATAAACAATTAAAAATGTTTCAGCACTTTAAAGGTTTCAATGTCTTTACCAGAAAATGTATATATACGTTTGAACTCTAAACACTAGATTATTATAAATAAAAATAAATAATATAGGTGTCAAAAACAATAAAATTCACACTTAAAGTTTGATTTTAAAATCACGATTATTTGCAACTTTTTTTTTACATCTCCCAAGCAAATGAATGATTACAACTGGTGTTTATAAACTTTTTGGGTGTTAAATAAGTAAAATAGTGATATCATGACAAATGATTTTAATATTATGTAGTGAATAGCACGTTATATACACACTTCGCAATATAGAAATGTATATAGTATAGAAATGTTAAACAATTGGTTGCGAAATCTTTTCCAAACTTCTTTTCACGTTTATCGACAATTATATTCTCTCAAAAACTATAGGTAATTTACTAATATTAAAAAACTCGTCTTGCAGAGATTATTTCGTAAATATATCTTAACTGCGTTTCTACTCACATAAAAAATCAAAACAAAAAACAGAATATAACGAAAGCATAAACATTGAAAGAATCCACTTCATTCTTCCAACAAAAATTATTTCACGAATCTTATTTATTAATTTATTTTTTAATCTGTCTGGTAACAACGAAAATAAAAATTATAAAAACACACGATACTCCAGAACTGAACGAAAACACTGATGAAACCACTTATTTCCAATTGCGCACTTCTGAAACGCACCGAACATGTATTTTTCAACCTTTATTTCTTCCTATCTCAGCAAGAACGAAAAAATTGCACGGAGAATGGGTCATAAAATACCTTGATGTCCAAACCGAAACACGTCACGAAGTATTACGAAACATAACCTCGCCATTTGACAGATCCGACTTCGAAATGAATAACACTCGGGGACTGGGGACTCGGGTTTTACTTTCATGAATGGAGTCCGAATATTTACGAAGATAATCCCTTCACAGAATCCCGTGGTGGCATCAATGACGCGAGCATTGTTTCACAAAAAAAATCACGTTCGAAGGTCAATAGGTATATACCAACAGGTTTGGTATGAAAAACAACAATACAAGAAGCGCACAAATTCGATTCGCGATTAAAACCAAACGGCTGCAAACGGCATATAACTGTGACCAAATTTGCTCTGATGGCTCAGATTATATATATAGGTTAAATACGTGTTTTATTTTTTAAAATCTCTAAGGTATTCAGAACAGCGCCCATACCGCGAGGAAGATGATTGCACCGCCGATGAATGTGAGACATGTCCCAGTTTTGTCGTAGCACTTGTCGATAACTTGAATTTCTCTCAGACCCTCTGCAATTTTTTTTCTCATTCACGACAAGAAATTCGACACGTTTTTTCCAGCCAGCTGTTGCACGGCGACTAATTGCACTTATTTTATAATTTGTAATGTAACACCTGTGCCTTAATTAATTCAGCGTCACGCGCCATTTTCTGCTGTGATTGCGATTTGCGCCAAGAAAAAGAATATCGGTAAAGTAGAAAATTGAAGTTAAATTATTTGAAGATTTAGTTGTTACTTGTTATAACCGCGAGAGGCGATAGTGTTCTGAAATTCTCTGTTATAACAGAGAGTTATAATAATTTGTTCACAATTAATTGAGTTTATTTTTGTTAGTTATAATTTTAGGAAATAACAATTGCAATGACATTTTT
>JAUESI010000029.1:5588872-5620084 GCA_032275145.1 Synergus laeviventris
ATTCTTTCTCCCATCGCTTTTTTATCGGGAAAAATATTCCAAGTGACATTTAAATGCTCGTTTCCTTTAGTTTTATCGGATAGACTCTCTGAGAACTATCAATGTTAATATTGTTTTATTTTGCATAAATTTTCTTTCGGTAGTTGCAGTTTTTTCGAAAATACGAAAATGTAATCAACTTAAGGCCTACTTCAGGCCGTTATGAACTCAAGATAGCTAACCTTTTTTCATAGAAAAACCTTAAAATCACAAAAATTTTAAAGAGGGCAAGTAGACTATATCAGCAGGTATTATTTTTTTAAATTTCAATAAGAAAAGTAGGATTTTTGAGAGATATTTTTTTTTCAAAAATTCAAAATAAATTTACTATTTTTTATTATTTTGTAAACTTTTACGGATTTTGCATGAATGCAAAAAAATGAATAAACTCAAAGAAGAAAAACCATGATATCTCGTAAATTACAAAAATTGAATATGAATAGATTCCTATCTCCCTAAATGTATTATAAGTAAATATTGTAAAATGTAAAAAAAATATGAACTTACTTTAATGAAGCATTCTCTATGCACTTTTCCATTGCAGAAATTTTCTGTAGTTAAGTTCCTAGGCAGGAAGCGTTTAGGACTGAAAACAAAAGCACTTAAGTTATATCACACTGACGTTAGACAAACTTGGACAAACTACCCGCGGAGCGACTTCTAAGCGACTAGAAGTCGTTGTTCTCCCATCGTACGTTGCGCTCACAAAAATACAGGAAAGGAGATAGTTCATAGTTTTACACTGCACCACCATGTTGACCCGCTTCGGTCCTATTATCTCCGGGAAAGTGCTAACAACTAAACTTAACCACGAATACGTATCTGAATAGATTTTAATAACTAATGAAGATTAATTATTTAAAAAATTTTTCTTCGACTCCGCAAAACGTTACAGTTGCTATTTTGCTACGAGTGAAGTTGGGTTTACACCTAAGAACGTACAAGTATTTCAATACTTCCAAAAACTTTCAAATTATAGAGATATTATATACAAAAATGTAGTAAGTTTATTACTTACAGAATACAAACAATATGAAATCACAAGATTCTGCAAAGGACAAAAATTTTCCGTCCTCAGCTCTCGCAAATTAGAACTTAATTGCGAGATGAAAATTATCTTTAAAACAATTTTCGGTACTCAACATTCACGCAGTTCATTTCAAGTTCCTCAACATGACGAGACTTGGCACTTTCTTTAAGAAAATTACATACATCCTTGATTAAAATGGAGTTGATACTCCTGCTTTGAAAATCTACAATTCTTCATGTTTTTTGGAATCACTGATAGTTTCTGCAAATTTAAACAATAACGCTTTAATAGTATTTTGCTCGTTTCTGGTTTTAGTTCGGATTTACGTGTCTTACTTACCAACTTCTTCCACTTCATTTTGCCTAGTTTCATTTTCTATCCTTTGTTGTAAAGTTTTCATCTCCTCATCGTATCCAACCCATTCTGGCAAAATACGCATGGCTGCTTGAAGTTTGGCTTCTTTCGTCATTGGATTATTACACTGAAATAATTTTAATTTGAAATTAATTGAAAGGTTTTAGTTTTTTTAAGAAACTGAAAATTAATTATTAATTAAAAATTTAAGACTTTTTTAAAATGGTTTTACCAAATCGATAGTCTTGGCATGTTTTTTTGATGCATCATCGCACCAAGTTTCACACCACAGCCACTCTTGAGGCAGGGACTTCACCGCCACTTGGTGAATCATGTTATTTGGAAGATCCTGTAAGATTAGAAAGATAAGATTGAGAAAGTGCATTTTAGAAAATATCTAAAGCAATTATACAAATTTAGGAAAACAAATTTTGAAGATAGAGACCTGATCCAAATTGGAAAGACTGTTAGGATCCTGGCTTAAAGCTTGATATTGTCCTCTCAATCTATCTCCTGCTGCAACTCGACGAAAACGTTTCAAATCCACGACATACAAAGCGCTGATATGATAAGAACGCCCTTGAAGATGATTTCTCCAATACCCTTGTTTCCAGAAACGGAACCCGTCCATTTCTTTTCTGCTTTCACAGAAAGGAGTATAGGCATAGGGAGCACCTCCTAAATCCATATCTACTAGTTCTTTTAAATCCGCCCTAACAACCTAAAATATCAAAAAGATTTATAGAATTTCTTTTGAAACCTTGTTTAAAAAGTTAAATTATTAATTACTTGATCTGCATCGACGAAGATGATTTTTTTCACGTCTAGAGGGAACAAAACGTCTAAAAATAATATCTTGTAGCCCCAAATTGTCCTCTGCTTTTCGGTTTGCTGGTGAAGCCAACGTGGCCATTTATATTGTACAAGTTCGTAATCGAAACCATAGGTCTTCGCCATATGTGGTAAAAAATCCTAAAGAAAAAATTAATTGTAAAATATGAATATTTTTAATGGCTAAGTATACAGAAATTATCTTACTTTTAATGTTGGGGAGAGATAGTTCTTTAAAAACCAGAATTTAACAGGAGTCTTCGTATGCTTAATTACACTCAGCATCATAATCTTCAAAAAGCGTTCGTACAAGTGACCAGAAGCGAGAGAAAAGATGTTTATCTTTTCGTCCTGATCCTCAGACTCTTCATTCGTAAATGTCCTATCATAATTTAAAATAGTATAAATTTTTAGTTTAATCCTAAAGAACCTTCATTTAATTTTAAAACACCTACGTCTTTACTTAAAGATTTGAAGTAAAATATAAAGCTTACCAAAATATGGAAAAGCTATAAGAAAAGAGAGAACAGAAAAAAGTTACGATCTTCAATCATCAATAAAAGATGAATTGAATTACTTAAAGCATAAAGTAGAAAATATACAATAAATGATGTTCAGTGAAAATTTAATAATAATTAAAATAAAATTGTCAAAATATAATTAAGAATAAAGAAAGATTTTTACACGAACCTCGAGATGGAATTCCAGAGACCCGCATTTTTGTCGTCGTCAGACAAGAGATCCATGTTAGCTTTATCCGGTTTTTTTGAGACTTTTAACTTGAGAACATGACTTCTTAGCGAACTTAAAAGAACTTTAACATCACCGTTTTCGTGAATGACATCCTGGCCATCCACAGTTGTTATATCATATATTTCTGCCGACCTTCCTTGTCGAAGACGCAAAAGCCATTCTCCAGGATTTGCCTTCAATTGGAAATATCCCAAATTTGCCATTACGATGGTATCAACCATAACAGGTTGAATTTCAGTGCCTAGAGTTATCTGCAAACCTCGTGGAGGGTTTCCCAACGAGGCCTCGAAACAATGTCCTTCCAGAAGCAAATATTCCAATTCGAATTCACTGAAATAAGATTTAAAAAAATTTTTAATTCAATGTTCCTTTAGGTGCTTGCTAATTAAGTTTTTTTTTGTTTTCGGGATTCCAAGACTGCAATCCACGAGTTTCGCTAAGTCTAAAGAATTTTCCTAAACCTACCTATGAACGCCCATTGCTACATTATCAAGTTTAATGTTGTCTAAATCGTAAACACTGCGAACGACTTCCACCAGCCAATTTTCTGGTGCGTGAATGTGTTGAGTTAAAAGAGAAGAAGTCGGTAATTTCGTGAATTTAGCAATTGCTCCATTTAGCACTCCATCGGCGGTGAATTGCAATTCCGGTTCGAGAACAAACCGATAAAAGCTGAAACCAATTTTAATATAAATATAAGCTCAAAGATAAAAGTGTAGCGCATAATATTTGAACCTGCTTTGAAATTAAAACCGAACCTTTTAAGTGGCATGTCGCTATTTTTGTCGAGGCAATTCAGGAAAAGTTTTATGTTGCAATTTAGAGATTTCTGTAACGTATTCAAAATCGGACCCAATTTTTGAGCTCCTCTAGAAACTGGGTCTACGATTGCAACTAAATTAAAAGCTACTTCATCTGGCTTCTCTGCTGGAATCTTTATGGCACTAAAAAATATAAAATAATTTTAAAAACGAGATCAATCATTTAATCAGTATGCATCGGTTTCATTTTAAACGGTCTTTTTACCTGTGTTCGTCTCCGTGAAAAATTATGTCAAATCGACTACGAGTTTGTGGTCTAGGTACAAGAAGTGATGAGATTTTCATGATCATATCATCCGTCACATCGTTCTTTTCTAAATAAAGAATTAATCATGAGTTATAAAACATTCAATTAAACAATATTCAAAATATTTAAATCACAAATTATCATATTTGAATAAAAAATTACAAATTTGTTTACCATATTCGTCATCTTCCTCCTCAAGCAGATTGTTCCTTATCAGAGTTTTAAAGAGCTTATCACCATAAGTACTCTGACTATATCTTTCCAAAAGAGATAAATCTTCACTCGTGAATTCTTCGCCTTTGTCAAAAGGACCGATAATCCTACCGTTGCAAACGACAGCTCTAGTTCCCGCAGTAAGCTTTAAAATCAATTTTGCATAATGACTATGTACATTACGAATATCCATTAAATACTGCTGATCTTCCAATTGATTCGAGATCGACTCATCCTGTAAAATAAAAATTGATCGTTAAATCATTACAATTATTTTGAGGTTATCTGAAGTTTTCAATTCAAAATGAAGCTGTTAACTTCTTACCTCTATCTTAAACTCATTTCCTTCAATTTTAGCTACCACTTCATCCTTAATCAAATCTCGAAGGTAATCAATAGATTTTTCTGGAGGCAATACATTCAAAGCAGCTATTGCTATTTCATTTATACCAGTTTTGGAAATATTTTCGCTCAAACTGTTTATTATCAATGAAGCTCTCGCATCCGCATTTCCTACCTTTCAGAGGCAAAAATAGTTTTTTGTTAAACAATTATGGGGTGGCCAATTAGATTTCGCATACAAAATTATTTCATAAAAAAACTACTTTTGAAGTTCTTACCAAGTACTCGAGCGTTTCATGGAGCAATTTCCTACTCTCGGCATCTTCCAAATCTAAAACGATCCACAAGGAATACAAATGGCAAGTAATACTTTTACGTGGGGCATATAGATACCGAGATTTTTCCATTATCCATGAAGAAGCATCTTGTGGACTCCATTTAGCGAAATCCTTATCTTGAGGAACTGTTCCGATCAGATTCAACCACATGTCTTTGTCCATTTTAAGAACTCGTTCATTCAACCGAGGCATTACGTTCGGTTGATTCATTATATATTCGACAACATCGTCTCCTTCGGTTAATTCCCCTCTATAAACTGCTTTTTGAATCGCAGGAGTTTGAGTCATTATGGTAGACAAAACTGCTTCCTCGAAAGAATCTGCATTCAGTAGATTCGAAGCAAGAGGAATGCCATTGAGCAGAGCTTGTGGGAAGTTTTTAAAACCTGCACGTTTCACAAAATCACTGGCTAGATGTCTACCCACATCGTATTCAGATTCCTCGCCTAAAATGTAACTGATATCCGCTTTTGGATCTCTTGCTCTAATTGCCTTCTTTACGTCACTCACTTCTGGTCCAAGAGGTCCAATGAAATTACTCAACTGAAATTTAGGAAATAAATTTAGAATATATATTTTATTTTTATTTGAGATATTTTCTTTTAATTCTCACCTCTGATAAAAAGTGAAGAGCTTCTTTTGGAGTTTTACTTTCCGCGAAGTAATGGAAAGCATTATTGACAGCGATGCTAGGATCTTGTAGCCCAGTAAGAGAAGTATTGTAATTCATAACGAAGACGAAACCAATTCGAAGAGGAGCAGAGTGAGAATAAAGAGATTCAGCGAGAGAGAACAGAGGCATGGAGTCAGGATTTAGTGGGTCAACTATTATCACCAAGTTATACAGATTTCGACGAACGTTTCTCAACATTCCCGGGAAAGTCGGACGCAAAAATTCTGTTAGGGAAGGTGGCCATCTGCTATAACGCGAATCGTTTTCAATATCATTTACCCAGATAATCGCTGAATCTCTTATGTCTATGGCGAAGTCTTGACTGTCCACATTTCCAGATAGGTCCAAAGCGAGGAGTTTTCCCATTTTCTTGTTACCGAATCCTGAAAGGAACGAAAGTAAACAATTACACGTTATTTACAAATCTAGTTCAAGCAGTTGTTTTTAGGATCTTACCGATTTTATGTAGAGCCTCCATAACTCTCAGTTCAGCTCTTAAGGATTCCAAAAGCGTAAGAATGTCGATTGCTTCCAAATCAAAAAACAATCCGTTGATAAAAATGGCTGTATCCGTCGGTTGAAGACTTAAACTAGCAGTAAAAATTTCCTGATTTTTGTTCATTTCTTTTTTCATATCGGGGTTAACTTTTGTCTTGATGAGTGACTTTGCCTAGAATATTTAAAATTCAGTACATTTCCTAGCTCTGAAAAGGTTAAGAAAAAGGAATTTCGCCTTAGTTCACGGACCTGCATTGGGAAATTTTGAGCGATGTCTGTCAGGACTTTGATGGCTTCATTAGGCGGTGAATTCATTATTCTTTCTGCTGCCTGGTGACTTAATTCCTGAAACTGCCAAACTTTCAAAGCCCCTATCTCGTGACTAGTTTCCAAAAGATGAGTTTGCAACTGATCTAATTCTTCGTGTTTTCCCGGATAGAGTTTCCTAAAAGACAGAGACACTCTTAAATTTAATTCTAAATGCATAATTTAAATACAGAATTTATAAATTACTTTAAAACTGAAAAGTTAATTCCGTCCAGTTCCTCGACGCCTTCGTTTGATTCGTCTGTACCCTCTCTCGAATTATCTTTAATATCAGAATCATCAGTTGCTTTATATTCTGTAGATTTCATTTGTAGTTCTACTCCATAACCAGATAACCGCAATCTTCTATTGGGCCTATTCTAAAATTTAAAAAAATTTTTATAAAATGCTTTGTGGTTCTCAAATGAAAATATTAACCTGTATCGGAGGATCTGCTTACTTTGACATAATGGCGAAGAATGTAATTCAGTTTCTTAGCTTCTGCGACAGCCTTCAACTTTTCGTGAAACTGAGTAAAACCTTTGGTTCCTACTTGTCCGTACAAGATGATAGTTTTGTCAGTTTGTTGTTTTCCCAGGTAGAAGTGGTCTATACTGTAGATGTCTATCTTTTTCCAATTATCCTGAAAAATGAAAATCAGCCTTATGAAATTACTTTTAGAATGAATTTACTGATACTTTTTAACTTTTTTTTAAACATAATTCTTGAATATACAAATTGGAATTTGAACCTCATCTATGAGTCGGTCTATCTCTTCCAGTGAACAAGTGAATCTCCCACCGACATCGACCAAAATATTGCAGCCCAGGTGGGAAGCATTTTTGTTTTGAGCCATTTGAGAGAACATTTCAACTCGAGCTGAATATATTCGAAGTGATAGGCCCAGTTTAAGTACAGCTGTCTCAGCTGGTGAGAGAAACTGTTCAGCATTTCGCACAACTGCTTCATACTGCTCTTTCTCCGTTACTGAAAAGAAAATAGAAAAAAGCGTTACGATTAATTGAAAAATTAAAATACCTGTGGAGTATGTATATTCCATAATTGTAATAATTTTGATACTAACTAGTATCTTGAAGAACGCTGTTTTCACTGGAAATTTGATCAATAAATTTCCAAAAATAATTTGGATTTTCATCATTAAGATATTCGGCTACTTCAAGCACAAGAGGTGTATCTCTCCATTTGGCGTCGATTAAAGTTGTTACATATTTATTAACTTTTTTGTCGGCTTGTATCGGTTCTAAACTTAGAAGTAACGGGTACAGAAGTATAAAAATCCACATCTGAAATTTAAATAACATAGGAAATAAGACAAAAACAAATCGATTTTGACAGATAGTTTTGACAGAGTTTTGATTGTTGTGAATTTGAGTATCCTTTGTAATTTTTAGCTTTAGAAAACCACTTAAACATATGTGGGATGCCTGGCAAATATTGAATTATTAACGCAAAGAAATTATCAGCTTTATAATCATTGCATTATCAGAAAAAATTGATATTTGGCAGAAAAGAGTGTAGAATTCAATTTGGATGAAACATATTATGGTCCTTGTTAGGTTTAAATTACTTATTTTGGTTTATTACGTTTTATAAACAAAGCAAATTTATGAGATTTTGGGGGATATTACGTACCTTAATTTTTATCAACTTTTCAAGTATTTACAAAAAGTCATGAATGACAACGACCAATCTAAGAAGCACACGTGACGCCATGCCGCAATGCCACACAGTCAAAAAGTATTGAAAAATATCTACAGTCGGGCAGGTCGGGCTTCTACCATTTTTGAACCTGTATCATTTCACCCATTTCACATTCTCATCTGGTGCCCCCACCATTAGTCTCCTTGGTCTTCCTGACAGTTTGTGTATTTGACAAACATAAAATCCGAGAAAAGCTATTGTACATCTCCGTTTCATGGATTTTCAGTTTGCATGCATGTAATATAAAAGCAAATATATTTGAAAGACCGCATAATGTAGATTGAATTCCTTTCGCCCGCGAATTTTGAATTTACAAACTAGAAATTTTTCTTTTGAGAATTTTATATATGGATATAAACACTACCGGCGAACTTGTTGTTTAATGATTGTTTAAGTGCTCTTAAATTTAATTACACCAAAGATTACATATTTTATCATGTATAATAACAACTCCATTGATAAGTTCTGGTTACCGTGTTATGGTAAGAGAAGATTACCACCTTATCACTTCAGGTGGTAATTATAAATATTATTAAGAATACCTTAGTGTATTTTATTTAAAATGATTAACTGATTAATCAAATATTAACAAGTAATAAATTTATTTAAATTCCAATAAAATAGAAGCTTTTCAACCTTTTCAATTTAGCAGGGACACGAACCCTTGAATTATCTAGATGCAGGTAAAAAGTAAAAAATGACATTTTCTTTCTATTTTCAGCCTTTCTTTTATAGAAATACAAATATAGGTATGGGTTTTGCACTTTTTAGAGATTATATTTAATTAAAAAGCTGATTAAGAAATATGTTATATTTCAAATGGAGGTGGAGAAGTATAATACAAAATATGTAAAGAGCTTTTATAGTAATTACAAGTTAAGAGATAACTTCTCATGACAGCTATAGCCCAGTACTTCATTACAGGAAAATAGCTTTGTTACTTTTCCTTTTAGAAAACTGTTTCCATTTTGTAGCGGGACCTGGAATGCATCTCAAACTTGCTAAACAAATTTACTATGTATGTTCCTGCTAAACGAGCTATATGCCCTATCTGATAGGTATATAGTTTCCTAAATAAGTTTTATAGGTATGCGTATACGCCATGCAATATGCATTATACGCATATAATTTATTATCTATGCATACAGAAAGTCATAAGCATACAATCAGATACAATACTAGGTATGCATAAATATTTGTAATAGCCCTGTTAGAAGAAAAAAGGTAAAAGAGGATAGAAATTTTTTGATAGAAAAGAATACAGATTTTCTTATATCCCTCTCTATCTTTTCATATCTCCTTCTATCCTATCCCTCAGAGTCTATGTCAGATAGATAAAAATTGAAATGATACTGTACAGTCTGTACACTTCTAGCGTACTCTCCCCCCAAAAAATTCTTTTTTAAATTCATTTTAAATAATCTCTTAAAATATTTTGAAGTACTGTGCAATGCCAATTCTCTCTCAATCTGAATTAGTTAAATTTTACTAATTAATAGCAGTTTCTTACTAATTCAAATAATGCAAAGTCGTTTACTATATAAATTAGTAAAAAGTTACTAATCTAAATCCATTAGTAAGAAGGATAAACTAAATTAATTGGTACTCCTTACTAAATGAATTAGTAACACCATTCAATGAAATATTGTTAAAAATTTTAGATTCATTAAAATTTCGCAAAATCTTTTAGAATTCATAACAATCTTTGTAAATCTTATGAAGTTTCTTAAAATTACGAGAAATCCATTAAAATTCCATGAAAAAGTGTTTATGTTTCTTAAAGTTTAGCAACATTTTTTGCGCTATAAGAATCTTTTTAAATTACTCGAAAACCATTTAAATTCCATTAAAAAATGTTTAAATCTCTAAAAATGTCGCAAAATCTTTTGAAAGTCATAAGAATCTTTTTAACTCGTTTAAAATTCTATGAAGGACTTCAAAATCACCAAAACTTCGTTCAAAGTCCCTTAAAAATTTGTCAAAATCTCTAAAATTCATAAAAATCGCATGAAATTTATTTAAATTCCCAGATGGTCTGTTAATTCCCTTAAAAAAATTTCCTTTCTATTTGAATCCTGAAGATTGAAAAAGATTCAAATAGATAGAAATAGATAGACTGTCTATCTTTTTACTTCCAACAGGGTCAACTCATTTAGCTGAAAGTAATAAAATTCTAAATGCTGTTGGCAACCTTTTCTACCGCCACGAAAAATAAGCTTATAAAAGTTTTCACTTTTCTTCCACCCTAATTAAATCATGTCCAACTGATTATTTTTGTAGAGGCAAATTATTCAATTGCCAATTATATATGTGCTGACGGGAAGGATGTTAATAATTTGAGATATGACAATTCGGAAGTGATAGTGTTTACGAATGGGAGAGGCTTCCACGGAAATTCGATGCTAATAACGGAAATTGTGTAGATGTAGATGTCCCATACCATATAACCTAGGGTCCCCATGTGTTCAGTTCCTTCGTGATCGACGCTACACTTAGGGCCAATGATGAAACCAAACCGTTAGTCAATTTCTCCCATATCCTTTTTCTGTCCCTTTTTGTTAAATCAAGCTTTTTTCTTTTCCAATGGCCATATTCCATATTTCTTTATTTTATGTTAGTGGAGTTATTTCCTTAATTAAAATTATAATTCAACCTACACAAGGAAAAATTAAACGAAGGGAAGAAAGTAAAGTCAGAAAAGAATTAAAAGCAGACGGAGGGAAAGAAAACATTAAATGAAATGAACATTTTATGAAATAAAACATAAATTAAACCGAAGTTAGAAAGCATTAATACTTTATACTCGTACATATTGATTGAAAAATATTTTCCTCTTAAGAATTTAGTTTTCATGATTTTCCAGCGATTATAAAACTGAGAAACTCGCAGATGTCTTCGCTTTAAACTTTTTATTTCAAGTAAATTGCAGGTAGATTTCTCCATGAAAGCGTTGAAAGGTCGGAAATAGTTTACAGGAATTGTTAACCCGGAGGTAAATCTGCAAGCTTCGACTGGTCGACACCCTCACAGTTATCTTAATCTCGCTAAAATGTTCTTCTTATTCAAATGAAACCAGAATAGAAGATGGGGCCAGACCACTTGGAAGCTAGCTCGAAAGAGAAGCGATAAAATAAGGAAAACTAATTTCATCTGATGGCCACGTCTTTTATTGCAGGGTATACACGAAACGCTGATCGGTTACAGACGCGAATGGAGTCGCAGATGGAAAGAGGGTGAATTGAAAAAGGGGGGATACTCTAAATCGGGTTATCTCTTTTTAGCTCGAAACGATCCTTAGCTGGAAAAGAATCACTAAATAAATGAAGGGACAAGTAATCCTATTAGAACCAGGCTTTTTCAATTATTTAAACTCAAGATACGCAATCTGAAGTTTAAGAACTTTCCCCCTTACTTGTATTCTTGTATTACAATAGAACATAGCCACCAGTTGAAATAAAAATGGATAAAGACTACGTCTGGCCATAACTTGTCTAACCTACTTCGGCATTGACGTTCTGCAGTAGAAAAGGACGAGCGCTGTCAGACAAATAAATACTCTAATGGCTGGTAAAGACTTTCCTTATCTACTTAAATGAGATCTTTATTCCTCTGTGGAAAAGGATATTTATTCGCGACTATTGGATAATGGCCACAAGATATCTTGCCAACAGGAATGATTCATCATTATAGGTCGTTCAATTTGTCTCCAACCGCTTTCTGATTGCTAACGAATGAAAGTGTAGGATGTCTTCAAAAGTTATAATAACCCTTAATAATCTTGAATATGCTATATATTATATATAGAAAAAAATAGATCACTCGAAGCGGAAACAAGGCACTCTGTATCTAATCTTTCGTATTGCAGATACAATTTCCTAAAATGATAATTCTCAAGTCGGAAATGAAAGTGTCCACCAAGCTGTGTATATTTAGGGCGCGTGCTTATGAACGCTGCAAGTTGAAACTAGGTCGAGTCTTTAGGGTCCCAAGTATTCTTCATTGCGCTCAGGACGAAGCAGATGAAAGTCAAGTTACACAAAATTTCCACAAACTGTGTCAGTTAATTCGGCTCGGAAAATTTTAATTGCTTTATTTGCATACTTGATCTCCCAAGGACTCAGGGGTTCTTAATTTAAAATATCTATTATATTAGATTTCTTCATAACTATTCATATAAGCTTAATTAAACCCTTTTTAAAATCTTTATTTTTAATTGTAGAATTCTGTATGATTGTAAAATGATGAACAGCTGGGGTCACATAAAATAGCACAATTAATTCTTGTTAGGTGAACAATCACTGAAGTTAAACCACTTAGGTATAATAACTTTAGAACTTGGAAAGAAACTCGAGTCCGATACGAATTAAACAGGAGTTTCACTTTGGCTTTTATACGACCTCTCTACTCGAGAGTCAAAACTGGTCTCGACGACTATAATATCAATGCCAGACCTTCCGAAACGTAAACAAAACTTGATCTCTCTTTCAAAAACAATTTCTCTAATTGCTAGAGCAATAATAAATTCTGAACTCCTCAATACTGGATAATAACAAACCTAAAATCGATCTGTGTGAGGAGCTAATTGGAAATAATAATAAACACTATAGAGATTCTAATATTTCTTTTCCCTCAAGAATTGTTCGATTATTAAATTTCGAAATTTTTTCATTTAAAAATTGTAGGATTCTATAAATTTTTCATTTTTTGCTATGATAAACATGTTCAAAGTGAAATACATATAATTAAAGATCAGATTCAATAATAAAATAAAATAAATGCCTTCAGCGTAGCAAATATCAAGATCGACAATTTTAAAATTTATATTTATGCAAATACTTCTCGTATTATTAAAAGCATCGGAAAATGATATCACAAAAATGATGATGAATGTGGATTTAGTCCATCGTGTTGCATACATGCAACCAGAAAAAAAAATAGAGGAATGCTCGTTAACAGTTCACACAGCCGGATTTGACGTTGGTTGATACGAAAGGTTTCGGTTACCAGGATATTAATTAGCAATTTGGCCTGGGATGAGAGGAAAGGAGAGGAGAGGAATAGACGGGCTGATATAGGCGCAGATCCCCTCTGGCGTATCAATCAACCGGGGAACCATGAAACGGCTTTCTGGCAAATATTTTGTGGATCGAGTTATAGTCAAAATTACGCATACACGTGCATTTGACACTCACTCTTCCACGAGGGTCACATTGCAACGTACCACACTTCTCATTCTCCAACGAGATCACACATTTGCATTTTTATCGAAGACTGTATATGTATTCACCCCTCATCGTCGCTAAACGCCCCACTGTATAAAATGTTCACTTCTCATTTAACTTTTAGTGCTTTCAACAACCCTCCGCATATTGTTTTCTTCTATTTTTGCAATCGCAGTATATATCAAGTCAACTCAACTGAATAATTTGCCACGTTGAATGTTTACCGCGCCGCATTTCTGTGAAAATCTAAAACAGAAAATTGAGGAAATTTAAATATGAAATTGGATGCGAGAATAACTTTTTAAATAACAGAGTACTCAATTTTTGTAGTGGAGTAACATTTGTTTTCTATGACGAATGAAAAGGTTGTAAAAACTATTGTTTTCTTGAAAATGAACACTTTGTGGGGGGAAAAAGGATTTACCAGGTCGTAATATTTTTCTATACGACTGTAGTACAGAGACTTTTTATTGAGAAAATTTCTTTGAAGAGCGTATTTGCTAGAGGAGGGCAACTCTTAGGGGTGCTATATACTTGGCACGTGCCTCGTAGTCTTCTGGATAAAGGGGAAACTTACTACAGAGTCTAGTTAATTTCAGTATAAAATCCTTGGTTATTGCTGGCTAACATAGAAATACTACAGAACTCCGAAGGTTCCAGGAGTTACATTAAGATTTTAATTTTCTCTAGCTTTTTTTTTAAATTTTTAAATATTATTAGTATTTGTAAAGTGCTATTTTCAATCATCTAAAGTGTGTCTTTTGATTAAGTATATTTTAACAAAAAAAGGTCTTAAATGGGAGAAGATTGTTTTCAAACAACGGTTTAATTTCAAAGTCTCTGAGTCGTAAAGACTCCCTAATGCGCTCCAGAGATTTCCCTGACGAGGCTCTGATTCTGACAACCCTTGTCCTTTCCGAAGAAAAATGTACTTTTTTGTTGGGAAGACTAACAAAGAACTCGAGTAAAGCACATTGCCATCGATCACATTACTTTTTTAGTCAAAGTAATACCCAATAATCTCTGTCATCAAAATTTTTTTTCAAAACACACGATATTTTCATTTTCATGAATAATAATAAATAGTTAAAGAAAGTATAATCATTTAATTCTACAGTGCTGATTCATAAGGCGCAATCAGCCTGAAAGTGTTGACTTTATTGAAGATACAAACACCACTTTCCGTGCACTTTTAATTTTCCAATGTATTTCCTGTATTATATAAAACATTAAGTGCCATCTATAACGGCCGTATACACTAGGGACAGAGTAGTAGTTGAAGCGAAGGAACGAAGAAGATAGTGGAGGTATAACACGCTTAGGTAATTTTCTCTATGCTATTTCGAGAAATTTATGAGTTATTAATTTTATGAACCTCCCGTTTCCGGGTCAACCAAGGACGCACGTCTCTTCCGACAATATTCTCGTTACCATATGTCTTCTGTCTTAAAAAAAGACTGATCGTTATTGAAGATTCTCTTTTCATCGCTCTCTTTTCTACTCTTTTTCTTCCCTCTTATTTTTTTCAAGAACTGCTCGAGAAAACTCAATTTCAGAAAGTAACCTGGTCATCCAGTTACCTCAGATAAAAGACAACCTGTGACTTTCCCTTGTTGATGATGCTCGTTTTTTTAATAAAAGCAGCATTTTTCTGATATCTCGCTTAGTTAAATCTTTTAATTAAGAAGATTAATGAGCGCTTCTAATTAAGTTGAAATCTTTCGGATGCTGAACAAGTCTTTCGTTAAAGGAAATATTCTTTTTTATTATTTGCCTTTGTGTTACGTTAATGCTAGCAGATACTTAGTATACTTATAAATATTCTTAAATCAAAGAAATGAGTGGTTTTCTGTTTACTTGTGTACTAAAGAAATGAGGAAATATCTTCATGTGCAAATATTAAGCATGAAACGAGACTGACTTTCTGACGTAAAAGCCAATTAAATACATTTTATATTTTCTCGAGCTAGCTTGTATATATACTATTTAACATATATATATATATATATATACTATTTAACAAACGGAATTATTTTATTCGCTCAAAGAAGCATGTTTATTCATATAAAAGAACCATAGCAGAGTGTAGCGTAGGTAACAATCTTTTGATGGCATCCTTCACCAGTAAAGTCAAGTTTTTGTAATATTATCAGTAATTCGAGCAGCAAATATTCTGATTTAAAATTTAATTTGTTTGATTCACGAGGTTCAATAAATGAAAAAGATTGGATTGTGAAACAATAGAAAAGTAGGCACTAAATAATTAAAGCTTATTCTTTCTTTTTAGAAAGCTTACCCTTTATATTACGGTTGGATCGCGTTTGTCCTTTATTTCGGGGTAATGTCCTGTGATAACAGTCCTCCTTTTTCACCTCCTTCGTCTTCTTGCATTTCCAGTGTATACTCTTCCTCTCACACTATTAATGTGGTGGCAGTAAAAAGTTCGGAAGACAGCCAGCTGCCACCAAAGAAATTGGCTGACACGTTATTCGCTCGCTTGCTTTCGAACAATCTACACCATAAAAGATAGCTATTAATACTTTGTGGAAAAAGTATTCTTGATTAATCGATGCCCTAGTATAAATGTCCCCTACAATTCTTTCTCCTTAAGGAAAATTGGTATTATTTTTCCGTGACATATTTCTATAATATTAATCAATAGATATTTTAAAAAATGAGTTTTAAATAGTCAGAAGGCAT
This sequence comes from Synergus laeviventris, assembly GCA_032275145.1. Classification (NCBI taxonomy): domain Eukaryota; kingdom Metazoa; phylum Arthropoda; class Insecta; order Hymenoptera; family Cynipidae; genus Synergus; species Synergus laeviventris. The sequence continues at coordinate 5,604,962 of JAUESI010000029.1, forward strand.
GATATAAATCTTTAAAAAGTTAATTTCTTGTTCCTATCTTAACAATTTTAATGATTTAAAGTCTTAAAACATAAGAAAGTCTTCTCATTTAATGAAATAGCAGTATTTTTTTAGAGAGATTTTATTATGTAATATAAACTTATGTGTTATACATCACTACACATTACTTATTCCTAGTCCTATTGGCTAATTACCTTAATTCTAAAATGCACAGTGACTTGTATACAATCATCGTCGTCGTGAAATTGTCATAATTATAGCATCCACGATATTATTTCCAAAACTAATCTCCAACTTTTCTTTTACTTGCTTCACAAAAAATACAAAGTTTCAAATTCTTTTAATTTATAAACAATTTTTTTCGATATCTTTAATTAAATATTTCTTAATTAAAAAAATAGATAATAAAATCAGTACGACTAAATAATATATTTTGAATCACCTAATCGTAACTACGAGCGAAGATTTTTTTCCAAAGATATCGTGTTACTGACAAAGTCCTTATTCTCTAAATTGTGTCACACCCTTTATGTTCTCTCTCACATTGAAATCCATTGAACATGTCAAATTTGTAGTGAACATCTAATTGAAAATACGTGTCTAACGATTCTAAATAACTGGTGGAAAAAACTCGACGCTTTTCGGAAATAACAAAAACTCCATTGCCAAATAGAAATCATTTTTTTCGATGAATTAGGGCAGTTTTGATAGTGACGAAGAACCAAATCGCTGGCCCCTTTTCTTTGTTAGCGTCGATTACACCTTTCTATCCAATTAACGAATTGCCATTAAGGGTTAATCATTAATTAATATTATTATTATCGTTAATTTTATCCTAGAATATAATACCTAATACATACCTGATGATATTTTGTGAAAACCTCCAACCATTCTTTGCGAGGAAGACTTGTATCTTCTCGATTGACAAAGAGACAGGAAAACAACATTAACTTGAGAAAAGTGAATTGTTGGAAATAATGAGTGCAAACCGAGAAGTCTAATATTAGAGAATATTAATAATAAAAATCAAATTAAAATACTTCCAAAAAGTTATAGATTTTTGGTTTCAAAAACTTTAAATTCTATTTTAGATTTATTTGATCATTTCTCTGTTTATGAATTCACTAGGCAAAATATTATTTATTTCTTTTAAGAGAATTCCTAAAAGTTATACGATTTAATGAAAGCATCCTACATTTCATAAAACTTTCAGTTACTATCGTAACTTATAAATGTGTAAACGAGAACATTTTTAAGATTGAATAAACTTCAACAATTCATTTTCCTCTTGCATTATTTTATTGAAACATCGCATCTTGACACTCAGATTAATGTCGTTCTTAAAGATTGTCCAGTGAATATTGAAACCGTAAAGGTTGATAAGCTTTTGCCTTTCCGTTGTTTTTTCTTTTCGTCGAAGAAATTTAATAATTGTTATCTCAAAAAAGATATAGATACACTCGGAGAAATTTTCTCTCGACTGTAATCATTTCGGGAGAGGAGCCGCGATTAAGAACGGAAGAAACTCCTCTTTTTCTCACTTGAGTCACAAAAAGAAAGTCGTGCCTCGCTCTGCTTATTTCTGCATAGCCAAACTTTTCTTGAGATACAAAACGCGAAGTGCAATTGCAAAGGAAAGTCGCTTTTAAACGAGTCTCGAATTTCTCTTTGGCATCATCTGACTATTTCTTTAGAGTCGCGGAAAGTTCCGAGTTTCCTGCGTCCCTTTTGCTCAAGTTTCTTTCCCTATGTCCCTTTTTTCTTTCTCTTTATATTCGTACAATTCGAAAAATTCGTATCTCTTGTTATTGGAGAGAAAACTATTTTGAGTTCTGAATCGCACCCACCACCCCTAGATTTTTATCGCAAGATAGTCTTTGATGATGAGATAGGTCACCAAATCGAAGAAGACTTTGGTTCATCTACAGAGAAAACAGTGAATTCCAGTTGACCCAAAAAGATTCAAGTTGTCATAGAGCAAAAATTAACTTTCACGAGAGTTTGATTTATTCAAAGTGAACCAGACTACGGTCTTTTGAAACAAAATAAGATGAGGCTGTTATAAAAGTTAATTTTTGAATTTTTGGATGGATCATCTTGAACTTACATTTTCTTTTTGTAACGATCTCGATAGGATTTTAGATTTATTCACTCATAGGAGGATCATCACTACCATCGATGAGTGTCCAGGAAAGGTTTGCTACTCTCGTGACAAGGATTGATTCCGCTACACCACTTAGTTTCCTTAAGTGGTGGACAGCGAACGCCGCCCCTGCGCGGCTTTATGACGACCTCTCTTATCCTCTGAGTCTCACCAATCCCACAAGTTCGGCTGCAAGCACTCCAGGGACCCCATTCGCCGACCTTGCAGTCTCTTGGCAGTCCTGAAACATATTCTATGTCTTAGCCAATCGTGTCCGGCTTCTGTTACCTTCCAGACGTGCACCACTTTTTTTATGACTCGACTCTCTTATTCAGTTTCTCTGCCTTAAGTCTCTGGAAAACGTTTGTTTGTGGCCTTTATTCATTTTTCGTTGTGAAAAGAAATAAGAAAGAGAAAAGTGAGGCGCAGGGAAGTGAACAATAAATATGTTCAAGTAGAGTGGTACTTAAAATAATTAAATTACTGGCATGTTTTCAAGAGCAGTTATCAGTGAACTCACAATAATTATATTTTTCTCAAAATTTGCTTCATTTGAATTCCGAAAAAAATATTGATAAGGACAAACATAATTAATAAATTAAGCCTAGGAGATATATAACAAACGTCACTCTTTGATCCACAGCATGGAAAACACGCTCATTGAGCAACCTTAACTTTAACATAAAGTTTTCTCAATGGAAATTCGTGACTCGCAAAGTTCCGTTTATGTCCAATTGAAATTATTCCGCTATCGAATTGAAAGCGAGAGTTCAAAGGAAAAAATGAAGAGGGGAAGCTTTCTGACGTCTACTTTTGTATAAGTTTAAGTGGTTTAAACTTTAGCTTCCACCCCAAGTATAAGGCTATGAACAGTTGAACACTTGTATAGTACGAGTATTGTTATCGGGCAAACATAAGGATCAAAGGAACTATAGAGAATTCTCTACAATTTCTGAAGCTGTTGGAACTGGCTTGAGTAATTGACTGGTGGAGAAGGTGATTTAGAGTAGGATTCAACTTCACTAGCTAGTTTACACCCTCGATTGGTTACGAAGCGCAGTAAAATTTCCTACGTAGCAAAACTTACTGCAGCCCACTAAATCCCAGAGCGTTAGTTGTAATTTTTCAAATCTTTTCCCATTTTTCAAAGCTTTGATATGTCGATGGATTTGATCCACTTTTGGTTAAAAATTTGACACCTTGAGTTTTAATGTGAGTGTAAACTGTCTCCTTCTCTCTTCCAGGCACTTCCATTGAATTGACTCAATTCTATTCAATAAAAAACTTTATGAAAAACTCTAAACTTGTTGGCAGAGTCCCTTATAAATAATGAAGGACCTGAAATAATTTTAAAAAAAGGAAACTCACGAGTTCGAGGTCGCTTTCCTTTGGTATATTTGTGGTGCTTCGACCTAAATCTACGTTGATGTTCGCTGATATTGGTAGAATTTTTCCAGGGATGACTAGTGGCGGGAACGCTCGTAACATTGGTGATTTTCCTTTGAATATCCTCGAATATTTGTGCCTTCTGTGCTTCTGAGGAACCCTGGTAGGTTCGGTAATATGACCAGTTACCGTGGAGTTTTTTACCCTCTTTCGTTTTGTCAGGCGAAAGCGTCGAAGTCGCCGTTAACCTCGGTCGTTGTAGAGCATATGACGAGGCAATGCTGTTCATGATAGCCGCCTTGTTGTCATCGGGCTTCTTTGTTACGAACTGATCTCGAGCATTCTCTGGAGTCCAGTAACTGAAAAATAATAAAATTAAATGAAGAATACCTTAAATAATTTTACAATACAAGTTATTTAAAAATTTTACATATATAATCATTTTGAATAAAGATCCCAAGTAGTTGTACTGGTGAGTGGTACCTTCAAAATAGTTTTACTATTTACTTTTTGCAATTAAAATTGTTCATCTTACTGAAACACTTTAATGATGTGTCATGCTAAAGACTTGAAGAACACAGGCAGTCAAAAGAAGATTAATAGAAGCTTGCAAATGTTACAATAAAAGTTTATTTAAAAAAACCTAGCTTTAATCTTGCAGAATCAGTATTTAATAGTTAATTAAAGGTTATTATATAGGATACAAATTAAAGAATATTTTCCAAGGAAGAGATCTGATATCATTTTAAATTGGGAGGCCAATAATATCGTCTATCAGAGTTTTTCTGCTCCATCAGTTTCACCGTCTTCAATTTCCTTGCTTCTTTCCTTTCATAATATCATCACTTCTCGCTTTCATTTTTCCTTCTCAACTTGTGCTTCGTATTTTTCCTGCTCTCAGAGACCAGGAATTTAATCCCGAGTATAATGAACGTACTCTTCTCTCCTTTCATAGCTCTCTTTTTCCTCTCTCTCGATCTTTCTTTTCTTTAATCACATCAATGTTTCTGCACGCAGCTACTACATTTTGAGCAAAATATCAAGATTCTCGAGCGTTTGCTTCTCCTAAGGCTTCAAAATGGAAGTTGAAACTATCAAATAGAGTATCGACTGGCGAAAACAATTTCGAGACTTGATTTACGGTTGCCATGTCTACCAACGAGAAAGCAGAAGAGAGAGAAAGAGAGAGTGAGAGAGAAAGAGATCGATGGGTAAATCAAGCAATACGTGGAGTAGGGTAGGACTTATTTATCGTTCGATCCAACAGAATTTTCGATTCCATCAGAAGGTCGATCTTCGCGCGTTTACTTGCTACCACGCTACTATCCGCAAGCTCTTTCCATTCGGAAGTAGATCTTGGATCGAGCCGATTTCTACGGAAATTGAGTAAGAATTTTCCAGAACGTTGGTATCAGACATGTTAGCGGGAGTGCAAAGTCAAGAGAAGCCTTTAAGTAGGTATATAGAATTTTTCCTTTTCAATAATATTTAAAGTAAAATAAGAAAATCTGATTTGACGTGTGCACATTGAACAAGTCTCACAGATAACTGACAAATCTAATTAGATTAAACTCTTTTTATTTGAAACAGAAAGAAAAAACTGTGAAAGGCAGTTAAAGATATTAAAAAAAAACAATATTTTTAAATGCTTTGCACAGTTTTTTCTTGCTGTTTCGACCTACATGTTAGAGCTTGCAGTTACCAAGATTAATCGCTTCTCTGCATCTGCGTATTTCTCACGCAGGAAATGACGAGAAATTGCTGGAACCTTTCCGGAAACGAATGTTCTTTAATCATTATTTATAAGCTACTTACATTCCTGTTCCTTAACAATAAATAGCAGTTAATGAACATCTCATATACAATAATTATAATTTTCTTATTATTCATGTCGCAATTCTATAAATATCAAAGATAAAATAAAATCATTAGACTGAAAAAAGGTTTCAATTAGAGCAATTAATTCTGTAAATATTTTTCTGGTATTTTTTGAGAGATTTTTAGATTGAACCAACAATAATTTTGGTCAATGTATATAAATTGTTTCACACATTTTTTCCAAAATATTAACTATACACATATCATATTCTTTTTAAAAATGAATATTTGAATAGTAAATCGACACTGAAATTTGAATTTTAAATTCTTGAAAGTTTAAATTTACAATTTGAATATTCAGACAGGAATCCATTAATGAAATATCAGTCAAAAACGTTATTGTGAATCTATTTTGCAAGAAGCAAGTGCTACTCTCTTAAAATTGTTATTCTCGTTTAAGCTTAGGTAAAATGAAATATTGGAGAATTTCTGGAGACTGATGCACGAAGTGAAATATTGCCAACCTTGACTTATATGCACACGTCAATCGAATAGCGAGCAAAGCTTCGGAAAAATGAATAAGGTAGTCTCTCAATCTTCAAATGAAATGGTAGGCTCTTTTATAAAAATTGAGGAACGAGAGAGAGGGAACGAAAAAGAGAGAGAAAGTCGAGAATCGAGAAAGCTTACAGTTGGGTGGAAATTTCGAAATAGGCAAAACAGATTGAAAAATGATAGACATTTTCAATCATTTACAATTTTATTGTATTACTCTTCAACATCGAAACTCTTATAAGCCTTCAATTTTTATCTAAACTTAAATGATTAATTTAACATTTTCATCACTAAAAGAAGAGGAGATCAAAGCTTAATTTCAATTTTCTGCAGCAACGAGTCGGGAGCATCTGTAGATATAAAAAGAAAGCGTCGAAAAAGGGGAATTCGTTTAATATGACGAAATAAAAGTTTTATTTATTTTCATTTCTTGTTTCCTCTGAAATGGATAAAAGAACTGTGGTCGATGCTTTTCTGTCGTTTGCTTCACTAAACCTACAAACATCGACGGTTTTTCGTGGTTTCTTTACTTACTTCTATTCGCTTTCACTAAGAACTTTTTAAGGTAAAAAACTGAAAGGAGGAAGAAAAAAAGGTTAAATTACCTGTATCTTTGGGTATCCATTTCCCCACGTTCTACAGCAATGACCTCGTTCAGGTCTCTATTCGGATCGATTCCTCTGGGGGTCGGACTATTCGACAGTAGATTCTCGTTGCTCACGAATTCCATCTCTACTTCGTCCTCGTGGTAGGTTTCTGTCAATGTGTACTCCTTCAACTGAAACGCAAGAATGGACTTTGGTAATTCGATGGAATAAAGAACATAGTTCTTCCCTATCGAATTGCACCCAACACAATACTGAATTTCATTTTATTTCTACAACGTCCAATGATTTTATTCTATCTCCATACAATTCACTAGAGAACGTGTATCGGAGATGATGATATTGATAATTTAAAGAAATAGAAAAGCTTTTTAAATACAAAACTATTCACCTCTAACCCTATAAATGTATAAAATGGCTTTCTTTAAATGTGTGTAGTTTTCATAATTGGCTTGAAATCAAATTAGAATGCTCAGAAAAAATTACTGAATAACTCACAAATAAATAGAAAAATGAAGAGCGACATGCTAGGATTTCTACCCGACAGGCGTGGAAGGAAAGATTGAAACAAATTCGCGATTCTGTCGACGTTGCTAATCCAATTCTCTGTGGACAACGAGGGTCGACCTTTTGGTGGGTTGGATCTTCTTGCCACCCATAAATGGATCGTGTGTCTTCAAAATGACTGTTCCTACGAACCAGCGGTTCGCAAACCAGAGAATATCTCTCGGGTCCACTTATCCTTTTATAGAACCCTTTTTCCATATAAGTTTCAAAAATTTGTATCTTCATAAGTTTGCCATAAAAGTTCTAGTAACTTTCAGTAACTAGAGTAAACAAAATGTTTAATTTAAAAACAAAAAATAACGCAAACTTTTACCTATAAATTTACATTTTGGTCAATTGTAATTTATCTAATGAAATTTTAAAACATGCACGTCAGAGGAAAATCCGTAAACTACTTTATTAATAATAAAAAAATTATCCGCTGAAGTAGCTCAATTAGAATTTTATTTGACCCGCTGAATCCTTCAAAGGAACATTTTAACTCTGTTTTTCAATTAAAATGTATTCGAGCGTTGCGGTAAAAAGTTTGCGTACCTCTGCTTTGTAGAAATGGGAAAATGAGGCAGACAAAAAGAGACAAAATGTCGAGCACAATTACCAAGAGCTCGGACATTTTTCTTACACGATTAGTCAACGACAGTGTGCCGTGGTCTACCTCTACAGTTATAGGTACGAGAGAATTAAAAGCGATGAAACTTTATGGTCATTCGAGCCAAGAGACTTCTAGTCCTCTAATATTTCATACCCCTTTTACCCCTTTTGCCCTTATCCCTTTCTGCTTCATGGTTCAACTGTATGAGAGAGCCACTTTTCAATGTGGATGTTAACCGGATGAAGCGACAGAAAAACGGATAACCTTAGTTCCCTTTGCACCATGAAGCGATATCTTTTGTATTCGACGTGCTAGCTCTGAGAATCTCGCTGAGAATATAAAAGCAATTCAAGAAACAGAACTGAGATTTCTTTTATCATAAAAAGAAGAAAATTTATTTTTCTAGCATCTTTCTTTAGTCGGCAGCATAGAATTATTTGCATTTTTATCAAATAATCGAAAGCTAGTGGCAACATTAAATTTCCAATTTAAAAAGAGAACAATAACAAATATAAGTCAGGGATATTATCCGATTAGATAAAGCAATGTAATTCAGAGAAAATAATTCGTGAAAATATAAATGAAATTTTAATAGTATAAGGGACATAGAAATAGAAATGTAAATGCTGCGAACTCTAAAGCAATTAAATTCTACTTCGAATGTACCATAGCTTCATCATGTACCATTCGCTTCATAATTAGGTTAGTCTTTGATCTAACATCCAGAAATTATAAGCAAACTTAATTTTAACTGATTAACATTAACTAATATTTCTAACATTAAAAAAGTAAAAAAATAATATAAAAATGAGAATTTATTATTCAATTTGAAAATAAAGTGTTAGACGTTTGCTCATTTCTCTTAGACTGCATATTTTATATCCAATGTGACCTCAACATATACCATAAAACTTTTTATGTCTTTCGATACTTCCCTCTTAACTTTTTACCACCTGATTCCCTTTCCGGAGACGACTATTGCTTCTAAGTATATACTATATACACTATATATATAATATAGTGTTTTTATACTTACTCTAATAAATATAAGTTTTATTCATATCTAAGAACTAAATAATAACTTTTTTCGATGATCTATACGTTGACAGATGATTTCAGATTCGAATAACAAAAACTTCGCCGTATAATTTCAAGTACGAGATTCTAATTAAAATATGGTTCGCATCCTCCTTATCTCCCTGTCGCTAAAATATCGAAATTCCATCACCATTGATCATACTTTCCTGGGTCGAAACGTCAAATCAGTGCCAGCGAGGAACTTCTACCCAGGAATTGCTGAGAGACATTAGATGGAGTTTAATTAATTATGATTTACGACTTTGACGCTTTCCCAGAGCTTTATTTGATGAAATCATCTCACTAAATAAATACAATACAAAAATTTCTGAGTATGCAAATCGAGTTGCTCATTACTATTTTTTTATTCCATTTTTTACTTCATTACGTACTAATTAATATTCAAACGGAACTCTAATTTAAATATTTATGCTGGTAATTACAAAAATGACAATAAACCGAATAATTAAAGGCACGATCATGACACACTTTATTAAAATTTCATGAAAATTGTTGCATATTGCCACTATTTTTATTTTAAAATAAGTAAATATAGAAAGAAACTTTCACACAAACATGTGTTAACTTTAAAGATTCATTGAATCACACAAAAACTCTAAACTGTATATTACCGGTTTCATATTCTTCCCTTTTATTACAATTTATACCAACAAGTGTAGATAAAAAGAATAGCCTTTACATATAGTGAAATAAAACAGCAGATATTCGAAACTCTAATCGACTTCGAGTTCTCGAGTGAACCGACTACACTGGAAGGGCTAGGGGTGAATAGGAGTAGATAGGGGTTGGATGCACCGTAATTGGAAGGACCAGTGGGCAAAGTCTCGAGTTGGTTGCTCTCAAATAATATCCCACTCCTTCATTGATACTATCGTCCCTTACCCCTACCCTCGAAGACCGACAGCTCGTTTCCTGTTTGGCTTTTTCGCCACCGCTGGGGGTTGTTTTTACCTCCAATTTTTTCGGCTGTGTGGCAGCAGCAATGGCAACGTCGACGAAGGTGGATATGGTTTTTATGGCCTCGAGGCAAGGCCCCCAGTCTGCGTTAGCCCCCAATGGTGAGAAGGCTTTAGGGGTTGGGGGTTGAAATCTAGAGGCTGGAGGATGGGGGTTAAGGTAAATAAAAGAAAAAAAGAGACCGCCCATTGAGAGATATCGTGTCGAGCAAGAAGAGGGGATGAAGGGGAATGAAAGGATAAGGGGACGAATGGTATTACCAGCCAAAACATATCTAGCCACTAGCTACGTGTTGTTGGTCGACCGACGAAATTACTATATACACTGCGACTACGATGCTGGAATATTGGACGTTTGAGAACAGCGGTTTGTTCGCTCGTCTCTGTTGGCCCCCCGACCTCTGAATCTCCGAACCACCCGACGCCGCTTTCGTTATGTGTCAAGCTGACTCGTTCTCGGTTATACGAAAAAAGAAAAGAAAAAAGGAAAAATGAAATAAGAAGGAAAAAGGGGCGAGAGCAAGCAAGGATGGTGAAAAGTTTAAATTCAACCCCTTAATGTCATCTTACTTTTTTAAACATTCACTCTTTCGTAGTTCTACCAACTTTCCTCAGGTCGGATTGAGAGAAATCAAGTTTTTTGTGTATAACCAGTAACAAGTTTAATATAGTTTTTATGCACTTTTAAAATCAAATTGTAATATTCCTATTATGGAATTTTCAATTCTTAACGAATAAAAGAAACTTTTTTTGAAGACTCGTGAAAGTCCTTTAATTTTTTTTTTACACTTGTGGCTGGAGTGGAGGCTGAGTAAGGCACCCTCCGAGCAATCAGCGATAATAGGAAGGAGGAAAACTCTCTTTACTCTCCTCAAATTTCCCCGTACTTTACTGAATCAAAATCCGTCTTTGAAATAAGCTTTGATCGTCTTTCTACAAATTGCACTCAGAGTAAAGAATTCATCAATTTAAAGATGTTCTTGAATATTTTGAACAAGCTTGTGTTTCTTACAAACTAGTATTAGACGAGCGCGTGTAATCGTCACTTAAATAACATACAAATGGTGTACAATGTACATATAGGAAATTTATTCTACTGCACGAAAATTTCGTTTGCGTTACTATCGTGTCTGAGCCCCGATAATCTGCAGAAGTAAAAGCACTCCGAGAGCCATAATAGCATCAGAATCCTTCTGATATTAAATATTCATATGAAACCTTGATTTAACATTCCATACGAGGATATAAATTCGAAAAAAATTCCAGTATTTATATGGAGAAAATCTTTTCTTCTCTACTGATTTCCACTGGAATCATCAAAATCCGATGACATTCGAACGAATTCACTAGTCTTTCTTTTGAACATTATTATATAAATTATTCAAATTCATTTGGTTAAGATAATCGTTCGCACGTACTCTGGAGTTGAAAATAGATTGTGAATTACCTATTGAGATTTCTTATCATTGATATTCGGTGAATAATTTTAACATTTCAACAACAAATCCTTCTTCGCCAAAAAATATAAAATTTTAGAAGATTATATAACAGCTTATAATTTACTTTTATCAGTGAAAATATTATGAACGTTTATCGAGGGAGTAACCGCCACTTGTTACCAGTACATATAGTTTTGATATAGGAATATTTTCGCGAGTTTAATTTCACTTGCTAAAGGGGGAAGAATGAATAAAGGGAAAACTTGTTGGGCTAATCAAAACCCTTTTTATTACCCCATTAGAGCGAGTCGACCGGAAACAGCGGGTAACAAATGCTTTTACATAGGGCTAGCGGTGAGTTTCAGACTTTAGTCAGGTCCACAAAGTATGACACAGCCACGCTTCAACAGCCAATGCCAGCCGGTCTCCAGCCCCACCTCTTACCCCTTTATTCTGTGGCTGATCCAAAAACTGATCGGTGAAATTTATGCGACTAGTTTGAATTTCCAGGGAAAATTTAGTGGATAACTGTAAGTTGTAAGAGCGCCCACGCCTTCAAGACTATATTCGTCCAAGAAGAGAAACTAAGTTTCAATCACGAAATCTCACTTCTAATATGATTGAAAATTTCTGAACGTTCATACTTACAACACGTTTTTAAACATGAAACATTCTTTTTCAAAATCCCCGAATATTAGTGGGTGTCGGAATACAACAACAAAATCACAAAATCGACTTTGTATATCTCCGTATATATACAAAGAAAAAAACGTGTTTTCTGGAATAAAAAGGCAATAAAACTGAATGAAAAAGCAGTGCATAAAGTAAAGAATTCACAAAGAGAAAGGCAAGAGAGGCTTAGTTCTTTGTGCAGCTTCTATCGGTTTTTTCAAACCAAGGTTCTTGACATGGATCCAAACCGAGTAATTTTGAATAGAACAGAATTCCAGGGTAATGCATTTGTTGAACTGAGAAGCTTTTTGTACCGGAATCTCAGGAAGTAAAGGCAACCTGCATGCGATCTAGAGATGTGAGATGCATTGTTCTAACTTTTAGTTGGGTGAGTCAAACGACAATTCAACGAGTTCAAACATATTGCTGGAAGGTAGGGAGAAAGTGCAATGCCACAAAACCGCTACTATATCAACTCGCGGTTTTGGATATAGCGCAATGCTTGGTCAAAGTAAAGGGGTGACTTCGGTCACCGTCCAGTAAACTACTCCAGGAATATATTATCCATTTGGTCTTTCATGGATGGAGGCGAAAACACAGCTGGAACTAAATCTGAACGATTTATAATTAAAAGAAAAAAAAACTCTAAGCAGAAAGGGTTTAGTAGTCAAACGTACACCCTATCCCCCACTCCCCCATACAAAAAACCTTGATTTCTAATTCGTATTCCGAAGGCCGGAAGAATACAATTTTTTCTTCAAAGTATAAAAAAATGAATAAAAACATTCACTCAGGTGAAATTAGATTATTGCTCTCTTTACTTCCCTTTGATGTTCACTATGAATTACAATGAAAAATAAAGCATTCCTCATGCATGCCACAATATTGGGAGAAGGTGGAAGGAAATTTGATTTCTTAATTTCCATAAGAAGACCCTAGACTTCCAAAGTTCTAAACTTGTACATTCTGGGCACGAAAATGCCGGTGTCAACAAAGGGGACTTGAAACATCCTACGTACACTAAATTTAGGTATGTGTCAGGTACATTTCGAAAGCAGAAAATATTCGTCAATCACATTCGTGTGCTAGTCTCGATCGATGTGCAAAGAATGAGGTCTATTAAAAATTCCTGCCCTCGAGGCAGATTCTCTCGGTACATTGTGAAACGAATTATTTGCATTTCGTAACTTCGAGCACTTGGAGGGAGTTTATTGAATTCGGAAAGCAATATATAAGTATCGATTACCTTAGAGCTATGCTGAATTGAGCAAATTTTTTAATATCCCCTTTTTTGAGGAACATCGCTTCGTTCATACGGAAAGAAATATTATACATGAATGGTTGTCACAAAAACTGCAATTTTACAAAAAGTCTCTTTCGAGAAATCATTTTTCCCTCCAACTCTGTTTACGAACGAAACAAAGTTCGGCAAAAATAAACTTTATTTTATTTCCCAAACTCTACACTTCGCAAATAATAATTTTTTTTATTTGTAAACTTTTCTTCAACTCATCCTTGCTTTATTTTCATATTAATATTTTTCGGGAAAAAAAACTCGATAATCTCAGGGATGACTTGGTCAGTGGCAATTATGGCCCACGCGATTAATTCCTCGGTTTTGCAATTCTATTTCTAAAAATACGACCTCATAAACTTGCCACGCGGATTTTTTATATTTTGACCCTGTTTCCGAAATAAAATTTTTTTCATGATTTATATTTCAAGACATTTAGGAAATATATTGAAATTTCTTAAAATTCCTTAAAATCACTGAAAATTTATATATATGCAATTATGCATCCCTTGAAATGTTTTTAAATTGAGAATAATAATAATAATAATAATAGTCAGAAGATATTTTTAAGAATCGGTACATTCAAACAATAGGTTTTCGACAACAATGTGTTTGATATTTCCGAGATACATATATTATATTTATAAAATAAAATCAAATAAATTAGTTAATTTCTCATTATAAATATTTGACTATAGTTGTGAAGTTGATTGGGCAAGAGATATATCTTTAAGTATAAAGCAAATTTTTGTTCAATTGTAGTTGTAAAAGTGAGTCGGTAATTTAGACGCGTTAACATTGATAGGGGATGGTTCTACATTCGAAACATCCCTATACGCCTCCATCTAATCCGACTAATCCGCTTTTCGTCGATTCGGCTTACCAGCGGACTCCCTTTATCTGTCGGCTGATAGTGACAAACCGTTCTGACGGTAACCAGCTCTCGGAGCCTCCATTACCGTATAACATAGAGAATGCGGCATGCAATTCCCCCGAGGGGGTAACATCAAATTTCACATTAAGGATAGACATTCGACCGTTATAAGAAGCTTTTCCAGCCCACTGCTTCAAAATTAGAAATTCTTGACCCTTTAAAATCTCTTAGATGATAAATTCCAAAAGCTTCTCAAATATTTAGTCTCTAATTTTCATCCTCTAATATTCAACTATTTTAGAAGTATTTTCTTTCAAGAGGTAAAAGGAAAAAAAAATTGTCCAAGGAAAATGAAAATAGTTCAATTTTAATTAAAACAAGCATTTCTTCTATATATGAAGCTAGAACTCGACTGTTTCTATGTAAAATATTTTTAATTCGCGTGGAATTCAATTTATTTATAAGTTTATTTATTTATATATTTATTTATATTTCAATTTATTTATTTATAAAGTTTTATCGTAAAACTTACATTTTTATTTTTTTTCTACGATCATGGTGTTTTTTTATTAGTAGTTCTACTTAATCCAGTCCTTAATCTGGATTTTCGACGCGTATTGCTAAGCTTAGATTCCCGTGAGAAAGGAAAATTTTCTGTTGAGGTAGAATTAGATACCGGGTTGAGGTTACACGGAGGATGAAGGTTTAATAGAAAATACGTATTCCCTGCGAATGGCTTATCGATAAATGATGTAACATAGGGGAAGAAATATTCTCGGGTAAAGCTCTAATAAATTTATCGTAACGAGTTTTTAATATACAATACCCATTAGGGTGGATCAAAAAATTTTAAAAAATTTGTTTCATCATGGAATAGGGATGAAAAGTACCTAGAAAGTATGACAGTTATTCTCCTATAGGGAGAAAAAAATTGTCTTCAAATTCTCAAATATTTTCGGGGTTTTAAAATATGCAGTTAGTAATATGCGTATTTTATATAAATTCGAAAATAGGAATAATTAATTTTTAAAAAGAGAGTAAATTATTTCCTTTTGATTAGATTAGAACTAGTTCCTTGCTCTCAAGAATAACACTAAGTGAATACGAGTATAACATAGAATTAC
>JAUESI010000029.1:5620184-5662719 GCA_032275145.1 Synergus laeviventris
ATTTTAAAAGGATTTAATACTTCGTTTAGGTATATATTCAGACAGAGTCGAGCTTCACGTCAATAACATGAGCTGCTGCTAAAGTGAACATTAACTTAATTTGTTTCTTTGAGGTGAATGTTAAAGTTGTATATTAAAAAGTTAGTAATACTTCTCTAGATCGTAATTTTTCCGAAATTAGCAAACAGCTTATTTTGGAGATTTCCAGATTTCTAGACGTTTCAAACGACTTCAATTTCGACCCACCCTTTTCAGAATAATATTCTTAAATGTGAGCCACGAAAGTAATCTCATCAGAGAAGACCTTGATGGAAAAAATGTTGATGTCTTCAGTGGCTTTTAAACCCCAAGGTAGGGGACATATTGAGATTTAAGAACATTTTCCTCCTCTTAAAATCTTCTATAATCTGCTTTGGGAAGCGTCGTTTCTGGGTTTCAGGAAATATTCCCTGTTTTATACTCTTAGAGACTAAGGTAATGGGCCATCTGCTCTGCATAGAGGTAAAATGAAATTACGGTAGATAGGAATGACTCGTCAAATGGATCGAATGGTGAGGAAAGTTTGCAGGTAATTTCGTGGCGAGTGAAGTGTTCGGTTGGCTGGCCCGATCAGTTGGTAAGGGTGGTAGAATGGGTTGGAATGGGATGCTTTATAGAGTGTCTCGAGGGGAGGATGGGAAATGGGTTAGGGGAGAGAATCGCTGAGGGCGAGAACGCGGCATGAGATAATTAGCAAGTTAACGCGGACGGCTGGATTTCGAATCTAGTTACTCTTGCTACTAAAGGTGCAGTTGCTTTTCATAGACATTGTGAGTAAGAAGCTGGTATCTTGCCTGCGATCTCAGTAAATAAATATCGACGTGCCACGAGAGTGTAACATACCCCAACGCTAAGCAAATTCATTTATTCAAGAGTACTGACATAGTTGGAATACTACTTAAAGTGAAGATTGAGTTTCGAGAGTTTTGTTATACTCGGTCGCTCTTCTCCTCCAACGGTAAAATTCAAACAGTCGAATTTCAATTTCAATCTTAAGTAAAAGTTCAAAGAGTAGTCGCGTCGATTTAAGAGTGCTTAATTCATAAATCTTCATTACCAATTCAAGATAAAGTTTCCACTTCTCAATGACTTTTGAAATTATCAGCGAAGAACTGTCGATATTTCATTTCGAAGATACAATCCAAATACCTGATTGATTGGAAGCCGAGCTGTAATCTGCGGTCCATAAAAGAGATTGAACAGAAATCAGGGTAAAGTAATTTGACCCAGAAACTGGATTGCTCTAAGCTCGGAAAGTTTCAAAGCGAAAGAAGTATAATGCACTCTCACGTAAGCTCGTGTGTTGGCGGAGGAGTAAGCTTAAAGACGACACTGCACTCCAAAAGCTAAGATATAGTGCAACAAGCTTACTACCATTCCCTTAAAACATATCTTCAGATTCAGGTTCAAGAAAAGCTATTCTTCAACAATTTCACTGAGAAATTTCAAATTAGATTTTTCAGTATAATAATCACAAAATTCTTCTCTCTAGAAAAAGTTACTTTGCCCAAGATTGGATAAATAAAGTTACATTCAATTTCAGAAGTATGGTTCTGTTAGCTAATTTTTGAGGAAATATAATTTGAAGGAATACGATACCTTGGTGAATGTGAGTGTAGCTATTGGAGGCAGTCGTGGCAAATTCGGATAGAAAAAGCTTCCCGCGGGATGTGCAGGATATCTGGACGTGATCCTGTAGGCAATCCCTTGGGGTTGAGTTGGCCAATTGGCAGCCGTGAACGTGAAGCCGTTGTCAGTTCCGCCATCCAAAGGGTCAAGCTGGAAAAAAGTAGATCCTCTTAAAAGTATTCGAAGAGCGACCATCTTGAGTCGAAGGAAGGAAGATTTCTTCACTTAAGCATTAAAATTGCACGAAGGGGTCTTCAAATTTTCATGAAATTTCTTCTGCTCCTGAAATTTTCTCAAAAATTTATTTGCCTTGCAGAGTGAATACACAAATCTTGAATAAACATTCTCAGACATTGTTTGGCTTATGCCTGGTTTCAAAAATTTTGAAATCTGAACTTTAATACATATTCAACAATGAAAATAAAAATGAGGTAATTAAGTGTCTGATTCAAAGATACGAATCGTTTTGCTTCCGTCTCTTGGACAATACTTACAAAAGTACATATTAAAGTTCAGGCAATGCTCATTAAACAGATAAAGTTTTCGATGTAATTAAACCCTCTGCATTGATGACCCCTTTACAGATTTATTATCGAATTCACTTGAAAGCGCAGAATCCCTTGAACTTCTTAAGTTTTAAATCGAGTGTATAAAGTTCTGGAAAGAGATCACAAGGTTTCCTCGCGTTTATTGAAACTCGAGCCAAAGTTAGAGAGTAATTTTCTATTGCAATGAAACATCGTCGACATAAAAAGAAACAAAAGGCATTTGGAACTTTTCTGTGCGTAATTTTCAAAGAGAAAATATATAAATGGTATTTCAATTATTAATAGCGATTTTGAACTACTTAAACTACTTTCACAAAAGGTATTTATCATAAAAATACCAATGACGATTCACAGCAACACTTTAAGTAGATATAGTCATGTTTGGTAAGACCCAGAGGATTTGTCCAACTCCAATCGTCCGTACCTACTTCAGAACTTACATTAGACTGACTTCCAAACTTCGTAAGCTAACTAGGATTGGGAACACAGTTTCTCGATTATTAATTGAATTATTATCACTTAGACGTCCTTGCACTAAAACTAAAGATATTTTCGCACATCTCTGATGTTTATATACTTAAAAAAAATGGTTTCTTTCAATAACTTCAATTCCTAGAAGAAATAACTTAAATAAAGGCTTGATTTGTAATGTTCTCTTAGGAAATGGAAAGAAACACGTTCCCAATATTCTGTTACTTATCAGCGCTTGTAAAAGCTCAGCACCTGACTCGAATTGTGATATCTTTTAAGAGTTCTTTTTGGAAGTACTGGTCGGATATTGGAGAAAAGGACTAGAAGAAAAACAAACAGATAGAAATAAAGGAAAGACCTACCTCGACAGTGACTGTATCCACCCAGTTGCCCTCCACGCAGAGTTGGAAAGAATCCACCCCTATGAACCAATCTGGACTGGGATTGATACGAGCCAATACGCTGATGAGCGAATGATTGCCATCAAGAAATGCTCTTGCTATACTCGTTCCTTCACCCTGAGGCACAGGAGGACCGGTGAAGGAGTGTAAGGTATTTGGGAATTCACCCCCAGTATCAAGACCGTCCGTCCTTCCTGTCTCGACGTATTGCCTCACTCCAGAAGAAAGCCTCTCGCCCAGACGGTAAAGGGTGTAAGTGGCGTCGTGAGTTCGACCTGAAAGTTGTAATTAATTGGATGAAATCTGATTACCTTCCATCTCGAATCCACCGAATTTTAACGAAAAGCTGTAATCCGATCATTTCAACCCTAATTTTGTGCAATTCAATTAGAAAGGGACTAGAAACTGATATTTTATTCTTGTCATTTAAAGATGCCTGAAAGTGTCCATGTCAATTTTAGTAATTGGTCTTACTTATGATATGAGAGTAATACAATTTTCTAAAAGCAATTAAGTGAGAAGCAAAACAAATTAAAATTAGTCCTCTTCAATTATCCTCATGAATTTACAATCTATATTAGTAAAAACGATACAATTTCTCATGAATTTATTGCTGTTTTAAAGCTTCTCGTTATTCTGAATAATTGTTCGTAAGAAAATATATTTGAATGCAGTCTTTCAAAAACAATTGCGATTCAGTCGACAGACTTGCGGAGTAACAAAGAATGAAAAAAATGAAAAGAATGGAGATGAGATCGTTCGCTTAATGGGGCGGTGATCGTTACAGTCTCATCCCCTTTCCAGCCTATCTGCAACAGTCGACCCTCGAACGAAGGTACCTGCGCGAGATAGTGGAGTTAGTCGATTAATGCACAAGCTAAATTTACGACCAATTAATGCGCCTCTCGACCACAGCCAGTCTCACAAAAATAATATATGGGCATCAGCGTCGGTGAAAAATGCCTTCTCTCCTTGAGATACTCCATCGGTCTCAAGGGTTTGTTTCCTTTTATCACATGCATCTTCTTTATATTCATAATAATCCTCTTAGAAAGTTATTTCTTAATTTCCCTAGCGGTATAGATATATAAATTTATATTTTACACCACTAGTTTTTTACGTTTATTTATTTATATAGCTGCAGTTTAAAATTATGCACACTGAAAAACATGGTTTAGCTGTCGCAGCTAAACATATCGCTGGATTTCGTAATTCCAAGAAAATATAGCGATACGTTTCATTTTTTGCAGTGTAACTTCATTCAAAACGCGCAGTAAACAATATCATGTCACTGAAAGTTGTATTTATGTATGTAAATATCCAGTTACAAGTTGAATATGTTGACAGGTGATATGTTTGATGCTGTGAAAGCTTGAATTTTCACAGTCCAAAAATAACTGCACCATTAAAATATCAAAGCCAAGCCTTGAATTGAATATAACCAATGAATGGAATTCCAAATCGTTGAACGATTTGATATTGTTTTGTTATTTATCGATTGCAGAAACAATGAATATTAACGTTTTTAGTTAGATGATAAAATGAACGTTAATTGATAATAATCAGAAGGCAAACCTCGATGTCAATAGATGACCCGGATTTTTTCCTCAGCGAAAAAAGCTGAGAAGAAAAGCTCTAATTTTCTGAGTGCTACGAGAAATTTCATAGCACTTACGAGCTCTACAATCTGTAATGAATCCCACCGTTTTTCCAGTATGATCAAAGATGAATGAAGCAAAGGTCGAATGACCTTTCGAGCACATGGTTTGCTTCGATCCTACAGACTTGATATTAATTAATGTAATTATCGCACGAACAGCCAAATTGCACAAGAAACCCTGAATGGCATGACTTTTTGAGCATCACAGTTCAAGTGAAAGACACATATCGTTGGTGAATCTTGAGGAATTTCTCGCAAGAAATTCTCTCGAGATATTTTACACATCGGGTATTTTCATAATTACTCGCGCCAAGGACGATGGAGGTGATGTGGGATATTAAATATAAGTATATAACGTGAGTAATATGATGCAAAGCAAACGATGACGAAACGAAAAACTGTACAAAACGAAAACAACCACATTAGAGAAATAGTGGAACTAAGTGGATAGTAGTAGCACGTTGACAAATCGATTAGTTACCCTTTGAACTGCTTTATAAACATGAAATAATTGAATGGTAATTAAAGCCTTTGAGTTAGTGACTGACTGATCAGTTTTGGATATTAAAATTCTCTGTGATAAGGCTAAGCTATAGGTGATACATTGAATTTTTCATTTTTGTAAGAAAAGTTACCTGCTTGCGGAAATAGTTATTTTCCTGTAAACAACCATCTGCTTTTGACATCTTTCAACTTTCCAGTAAATATATTACGTTTTCGAGAAAACCATCTAACACAAACGTGGGTTGCTGTCCCACGTCAGAGTGTTGACTCGAATGAAAAATGAACCTGACATAGTAGGTATGGAAACGGATACAAAACTTGAATTATGTCTGGTTCTTAATAATAATTATAGTAAGCTAAACTCGATAATGAGTGTTTCAACGCTTACGTATTTCTGTTTTATGATATTTTTAAACATTGACTTTCCACTGTTCTTCAGATAAAATTTAAGAATTAGAAAACTATACATCCCTCAGAATCCAATTCCCTATAGAAATTGTATACACGAAATAAAGAAGTTATGATCAGAATAAGGAGCTTTTTCAGAAAAAGTTTGAACGTAGAAAGAACGAAATAACAATGATAGATGGAAATAATGTGACAACAGTGAAAGGAAGTATGGAAAACTAACAAAGAGAAGTGGGGTTGTGATGGAGTTTGGAAGGAATTGTAAATGTACAGAGTTCTAGAGTTTGTTGTATAATATATAAGTATATAGTGAGGGTGAGGATTATCACTGAAAGAGAGAGAGAGAGTTTTCGGGGAGACAGTGTCGAGTAACATACTTTCTCCACACAATTTTCCAGTCACTGTCAGAGTCACGTCCACCCCTCTTTGTCTATACCTAACTTACTTCGCTTTCGAAGCTATCCTAACTTTTCACCTCTTCATCTTCGTCGAAGCTGGTGTCTAAAACAACTTTTCGACTTTGGCTACCCTTGAAGATTTATGAATTTCCAGGGTGACGGCATGAACATTCCCGGTGTAAATTGCTTGCCCTCTATTTTTTTGTTATTAAGCGCTCGATCACAAGTTGATCTATCAAATTTAATTTCACTCAGTTACAAAAGTAGCTAAACTCCGGATGTCGGCTTGACCGGGAATTTACTTTTAATCGCAGTAAAATTCATATTATTATAAATATCAATTGGATTTAAGTTTCAGACTTATAGTCTGACGATTTTTTAAATGTCTTTACCAGCAGAAATATTACCCAGAGTAAATTTTCAAGAATGTAAGGATAATTTCAAGATGTTAATGAAAGTGATGTCGAATCTTTTTCTTAATAACTTCAGTTCATTAATCGTTTTAACATGTCTGACTCTCAGACTCCGCACCCCCTCCTTTTAACGACTAAATTTTCGTCTTGACGCTCGAATTACCCGCTGGCACTGGTGCCAAATTATGGAATAATAAGGCCATACGAATCCACTTCCGTATATATCGCAAGGCAGATGACAGACTTTGAGAATGACAAAATGAGATAGAGAGCGGGAAAGAAAGATAGAGGGGTTGAGCAGAGACTAATGGAGTGACGATAGAGGACCAAGGAGAAATTGGAGGAAGGAAGAGGTTTAAAGGGTGAAAGGGGTGGATTAGAGAAAGTCAAGCAGAAGGATCGAGGTTGGGATGAGGCTAAAGAGCAAGGAAGATGGTAGAGGTCCAACTTGATACAAGTTCGCCAACAAGTTGGTCTTAACTTTGTGCAACCGCGAACCGCCTGTGTCTCACGCCAAGTTTCAAACCCTCGTCTCACTTCTCTCTACGGTCCTCGAATATTATGTCACGTGCCCGAGAAACATGAGCAAGCGAAGCGTGTTCCCTGCAAGTGGATAACCCAATTCTATCATGTTTGAGCCTTAGTCTCATGTACAAAGAAAACAATACGTCCAACTGAATGTATATGGATTTTCGAAATCCGTTATCGCTTCTGTTTGGAGAGACTGATTTATGGCAGTAGTAGTAGTAGCGTTCATTGCTTTAGATCCTATCGTCCGTATCATGTTCTATGACACCAGGATCATCTCCACTGTATCATATTATTCAAGCTCGGATTATGATATTATAGGTTTAGGAACTGGTTATATTTTGAATCTTGTAGATAATACAGGAGTAAAACTCAAGACGTAGAGATAGAGTCACAGATTAAACCACCCTTTAACAATCAACTCCCAAAGAGCCATCTAATTAGCGATGATTCACATATACCTCGTATTTTAATCTTGCAAATAAAACATTACTTTCATCGCGTACGCTTGTGTAACGCGTTTAATTTCTGTTAATATTTATTTTACTCCATGTTTTGAATTTAAACACCTGTTATTTATCTTTTTTCGATATTAAAGGGACATTTACTTTTACTAAAATATTAATGTGTGTGTTCAATTCCGATGGAATTTTTGAACTGTTATTTATCAAGCATACACAAATAAACAAGGCTTAAAAAGAAGAGAGACGTATGATTTCAAAAATATATGTAAATATAAAAATAGTTTTCTTAATATGATCATTTTCATCGAAAAAATCATATATTAAAATATCATTTTATACAAACTTTATAGTTTTTCCAATGGTCAATTTGATACTTTTACGACATATTTTATCTCAGCTATATTATACTCACATAATGTCGCAATTTTATAGTCTCGGAAAAGTACACTCGACAAGAGTTCCTATGTGAAATTGTTATTCACCGCAAAATAGGTACTTTCTATTTACGAAAATAAAGTATGTATTTTTATGAATTCATTCAAATCCCGAGAAAAAAAAAATATCGTAACAAAAATGTTAATTGAAATTGAAATTACAATTATTTTTGTAACAGCTTGTTTTCTTACTTTTATGATTTACGTTCTATTTATCAAATATCAACGCCAAGACGAAAAGCAAGAAGAAGTGTCCAATGCATCATCGCTTATTAGAACCGAGTTTCATATTTCAGCCTCGTATTTCCTGTTATTGGCTGTTACTGCTCCAAAACTAATCACTAATCCCTAAAATTAATCACTGAAAATATATCTACTGGACGATATTGGGAGGCACTGCCGGCTAGTAACGACCTTTTAGCGCTACTAAACGTAACGTGAATCGAAATAGAGTAGAATTAAGCATCAGAAATTTATAGGTACAATTGCTGTGAAAATGATGTAAATGAAAAGGCACAAGCACACAAATTCACACGTATAATGAAATTCGAGATTTGAGAAATTAGAATATTTAAATAAATTATCGCTGTCTGTCAACTATCACGAACGTTTACATTAAATTGTTTGGATATCCAACTGTAAGCGACATTTTGAAATAATTAAAATCTTTAACGTTCAAGTAGTTTAATCGAGAAGTTTCCCAAATTAAATTGAACTATAAAATAGCAATAATTTGAAATTAGGTCGGCGAATGAAAGAATCGGATAAAAAAAGCAACGAAGTTAATTAAAACTAATTGGCCAGTGGGTAGAGAATCAATACTTCCACAACATACCTAATTGATTATAAGATAATGAACTGAGTCAATTATTCTCGCCTTATTGGACCGATTAAAGATTATGAATAATCATTCGTAACGAACAAGTCAAATATCAATTTAGTAAATTACATTACCTTATTTCTTTCTTTAACTTTATCACTAATTAATGTATTTTCAATGTGACTAGAAATTTGTTGTCCAGGATTCGAGTGGCCATCCTTATTCTAGCTGGTTCATTTCCTTAATATTCTTGAAGCTAATATTTCATCTGATAGTAATAATGGAATAATTTGATGGAATAATTTAATGAAAAGAGATGAAAACTTAAAGACTAATGAAATCAGAATCACAGTAAAGCTTGTTATCTCTTCTTTAAGATGTAATTCAAAGTCGTTATCAGGTCTGATTCTCCTCCACTATTCGTGATGCTCTCATCCCGGAAGTGCAGTTTCTGGCTAGGAAATTCGGCAGTATCGTTACGGAGTAAAGGGTGAGTTGAATGTGCATGTGGGCCAGGCCTAATGCGGGCCATTTAAACGTCATGGAACATTGTGCCATAATACGCGTTTGCATAGCGCGGTAGTTCGTTAGAGAGCCGTTTGTTTGCCTGCGCCGTTTCCAACCGCTTCGCCCTTTCGACCCCGAAGCATGACTTGGTAAGCCCAGGTGCAATTCAGGACACACAGCATGAGCCACCAATGCACGAAATCAAGAGTGCGAGGGTCGTAGAGGCCGACAAATTTCATTCATAATTTATGCGGTTCTACGGCAAATTAATTATTGTTCCAGGATAAATTCGGTGGCGAGCCAATTATTGCGTACACGACTTCGTGCTCTCCCAACCCTACTGTCCCTCGTCGCCCATCCATTCCTGCCCTCTGCAAACGTATGAATTTTCGTAATCGAGTCCATATTTTTCCCCTCTTTTTCTAATACATATGTGTATGTATATTATACATATATGTACCTACATCATTCATGTCACTATTTGACTATTGGTTTATTTACGATTAATTATCTCCTCTCTTAAACACTTTGTATTTTCACCCCCATTAGCCCCCCTACCTCAATTGAACGTTTAAATTAACGAAATATTTTTTCTCAACTCTTTAGTTTCTTTTAAACATGTTAAAGTTAAATCAGAAAAAATCGAAGCTCACTGTTGGAATTGATCAAAATCCTGACGTTAATTAAATTCAGCTTCTTAATTGACGAATGCGTTTATTTAAAATCCAGCGGTTTTATTTTACCTTCTTGATTAAAGTCTCCTGATTATAATGCAATTCGAATGTTGCAAAATATTTTACAGAATTAAAAGGTGAAATTCATTGCTATTATTACAGATGGAAGAATAAACCTGAACGAGCCACTATATGATTATATTACCTTGTTTTACTATTGATCGTTATTTCCTTTTCACACCATAAAATTACCATAAAATACTGTAAAATCTGCAGTTAAATTCTGATTTATTGTTTGACCGAGTGCTTTTTAAAGATTTAAATATTCTGTACATATCCTTTAAATATTACAAGCTTCGTTATCCTTCTCCTAATAAAAAAAGATAGCTGAAATAAATGATTTCATTATTTCATTTTCACTGTACTAAATCCGCTCAATGTTGAAATCTATTCATCTGGATTTTAAACTTAAAAAAATATGTAGGTAATATTTAAAGAATCCTATTGATTTCCTATTGCTCTAGAATTTAAAAACCTCGATAGTCCGCACTAATGCCTGGATTAAAAGAAAAAAAATTAAAAGAAAAAGAAGATAAAAGAAAAAGTGAAGTGGTATCGAACGGAAGACTTAAATACCAGGACTATTTAGGATTTTAGACTTGCGATAGGAGCACTGCATTTACGAGAGAATCGATAGAAATACGATAGATAGGGGGTCGTGACGCCCTATAGTAGCACGTACAGGGCATTGTAGTAGCATATCACGTAAGCTCGGCCGTTAAGTCTGTCGTGAAAATCACGACGTGAATCAAACTTCCTTTAGAATTTTCCTCAAATTAAAGCTTTTAAATTCGCAGCTTTTTACTGAAATAATAAACATTTCAACTTAAACTATCTCCTTTTTTTCAGGAAGAACCACATGATCAATCTGTCAATGCTACTTTTTATCTTTCTGCATATTTTTATACTATTCGTCCTGTTTTCTAAGTTAAAAAAGGGGCGTTTTTCTTTTCCAGAAAGTACCGGAAATTATGAGAAACACTAACGAGTAACGAAGCGTCCGAATTCTCTTGATGTTTGACTTTCAACTCTAAAACAACTTCTAACGAACTGGTTCAGATCAACTTTCGCATACTACCGCGAGGGCAGCGGTATATGACAAACGAACCGAGTGGAATGAGGTCTTTAAGAGAGGTTGGAAGCTAGTGGGAGGATAGCAAAGCTGTGTCGCACCCCTGTTAATTTCGGTGCACCCGTTGTATCGCGAAATAGCTTGGCGCGAGCCGCAAATTTACGTGATATAACGTAGTTAGCTGCATTGGAAATTACAGTTCGTACACGAAATTACACGGTGCGCACGCTCTGAACCGGAGCGTATCTGTACCCGAATCTGTATTGGTATATGTAGCAGGACACGAGTGTGTACGAAACTACGAGATACATCCACTCTTGGAAAGTATATTGTGTACACGTGCTCTCACGTACGCATATCCTGCTACACGCGAATGCAGGAAATGTTGGTATAATCATAAGGTTATTGGGATAGTCGTGAAAGTGAGTTCTGCAAATTCTATTCGCTCACGTTGGAGTTTGGGGGCTTTAAATTGTTGCGCTGGATGTAATCTGCATCACAGAGTGCCATGACACGCGATATTTGGTTATAAAGAAGTAAAGACTAATATTAGAAAATGCAATAAGTGTTCTGTCAAAAATGCTTATAATTATTACGTCGCGTTATGTAGTAATAATGATTTATGAATTTTTTTAATTTTTACATCAAGTGATGTTCTCAGTGCACTAATTCAAATAGGAAAACTTTTCCATTCTTTCATTTTCACCTAGATGAAGAAATAAGAAGATGACGTCAGCAGTTATGAGAAAATCTCTCTTCCGGAAAGACTATATTTTTGTTGGTTTCCTCTCCTTTCCAATGACACAATATAACTTTTTCCCTCTCCCTATTACTATGAAGCGTGGGTTTGAGTCGTTGGCACCTTTTTGATACATCGTTCCTCGGATTCACTCGAAGAATTTATTTTATTTTATTTATTTTACATATACACTATAAAGCTACTGCCTATATGTGTATAGTACATATATAAATAATAATCGTTGACAGGATCAAGAAAAGAGGGGGATGGGGTTTGAAAATAAAAGAAGGCAAAGAGATGTAAAAAAATAATAGGGATAGAAGAAAATGAAGGGGTTCCTGGTTTACTCTCTCGTGGCAACGCTACCCACTTATGCACGGTAAATTTAACTCCATTCCCTAGATGGCATACTATTGGAAACCATCAGCTACATACACGAATAACGCATCCGCAACGTAAATCCAAACGCGAATGAGAATGCATCGTGGTGTGCTTATAAACACACATAGGGCGTTTGAGCTCACGCTATTGACGCATATTGCATTAGCTCGATACCTATAAAAAAAATATTTAAAAGAAGGAGTGAAAACAATAATTATGTAAAGCTTTTAGATATCTGTGGGACGATTATGTAACGTTTAACTTTTTAATTTTCACTTCCATTTCCACTTTTAATTTCACTTTCACTTTCACTTTCTATTTTTAGTTCTCCAGTTTTAGATTTTTACTTTTTCCAAATAAAATGTCAAAATTACCATTCACATTTAGAAAAAATGGAAAACTAAGACGTGAATGTGAAAGTGGATCAGAAATGACTTTTTATTGAGTTGAAAGAATATTAAAATGCAATAATTAACGAAATATCAGGAAAAAACAGCATTTAACTACTTGCAAGTAGTTACCTCCATATTTGGTCAGACATTCATAGGAAATGTATTAATTTAAGCAGACATTGTTGAAAAGTTCTTTGCAAGACATAATTGCGTAAAAGGTTCTCATTAGATTCATTTATAGGAATAAATGACACATCTCTTAACTGTTTTAATAAACTAATTTAATTAGAAGTTAAAATAATCATTACCTCATTTTCTGTAGCAAACTCAGAGATATTTTAACTGTTTCGATGTGTTTGACGCAGTTTGACGACTAGAGCCCTGCGGCGTTTTTACGTACGACGAGTTGAAAGTAGTTTTAACCGGAAGTTGGGTTGCAGTTGAGTATAAATGAAATTAGTTAACTTCCTAGTTAGAAGACAAAATGAGGATGTTTTTTTTTTATTTCGCGAACCGGACTTTACACTTGGCGGAATGCCCGGACCATTAATTGTTGGATGAAATCTTTTCAACAGAGCGAAAAGTATTGACTCCATTCATCGGTAACAGCCGGTTACGCGCTCCTATAAACAGCCGACCACCGGGCCTTTAGTTCGACCAACTTGGCGCCTTGTATTTATAGTCTGACCCAATCCCGTGTGTCGACTACCAGCGAGACTCTCGGCTTTCCGTGAACACTGTCATCTCTCTGGCATTTTCGCTTTTAACCGACCGACCAAAATTAACGCAAGAAGGTGAGTAACCGTTCACATCGGAAACAACGCTCTTATACTGTCACCAGAAAAACATTCACAATTTTCACATTCTGGTTAAAACCGTTTTTCGTAACATATAACTATGTTTTCATGGATGATTTGGCACATTCCTTCTCCCTGAGAAAAATGCTTCAATATTTATTTTTTAAAAACATTCCTGGTCAGAGGAACCAAATACAAGAGGAATGATAAGAAATTTATTAGGAATGTGACTGGTAAGAAAAAAGTGTAAATGGGTTGACTTCACGAGCAAGGACGTTTTTCTCTGGCAGTTTGACAAGCCAAGTTTAACGTGCTGATAGAAAGGATTGATTCCCCTTGCGTCTTTCATTACACCCCTTCAGACAAGTCTCTATTCTGTTCCTCTGAATTATGCAGAAAGATTGAGCGTGTGAACGTGGTAGCACGCTGAGCATGAAACGCCCAAGACTCTTTGAAGAGGCACTTATTTTTATTTTTAAATTATTTATTTTTAAGAATATATTTAAGCACAGAAGATCCCCTTTACTTAAAGAAAGAAAAGGTGACCGAGGCGTTATTTTTAACAAGTTATGAAATGTATTTTTCAGGGCTTAGCAAATGGAGCAATCAAATGCTTTTAACCAAATTGAATATTGCATCCAAGGTTCAGTTTCTTACTTATTAATAAAAATGATACTTCTTAATTACTGCAAATTAAACGAATTTTGTATTTCTATCAAGTTTATTTGAAGATAAAGGTTCCGAGGAAATAGTTAACATAAGTACTACTCTGCAGAGTTTTAGCGCAATTTCAGGACTTGTTCAGCAGAATGAGAATTTTGTTACGACAACAAACATTTATCTTTGTCCCCACAACCCAATTTGGTATAAAAATATGAGAGCCGCATTGTTGCCTACCAGTAAACTACCCATTGTAAAAGAGTTTTCATTTTCAGCATACGAAAAACAAGTTTCAATGTTACCATGTATTGCAAACAACGCCCTCTCCCGAATAGTCGTATTTAACGATTTTCTCTCGTTTTCAATCGACAGCGAAAAAGTCAAAGTTTTTTTTACACTGCACTAATTTTAACTGGAGATAAATTTAGCAGCAGTTTAATGGTGGACATATCGAACTCGCTTTTATTCCCAGCCATGTAAAATTTAATGCACGTTACACCAGTGAAATGGTCTCAATTCTACTTTTTATTGAATGAATGACGCTTGGTTTATGATGACTTTCAATTAATTAACTGGTTATAACAAAACTTACTGCTATTTTTCGAAAATGGTATATTACGTTTATTAAGTCCACATTTAAGTTTTATTTACTTCCGTTATGTGTATTGAAATCTCCAATTACACAATTCGCAGATTCAGTTACTAAATATTTAAATTTCAATAAATAGTCCTTAAAATGACTAGGCTAAAATTGGTTACTTCTAAATTTTTAAAATCTGCTTTCCCCTCTCGATCTCCAGCCCACTTTTTCCAGTTTAAACATTCCAACATGAATCTCAGTTTTTTTCGATTCCTTTCATTTTTTCTCAACTAATACAGAAGGAAGATTCCGCATCCACTCGATCACGTGGTTTCGTCGTAGCTATTTTGATAGGATTCTTTCATCCTTTTTTTCCTCCCTCGATGAATCCGCAAAACGTTATCCTATATCCGCATAAGCCTGGAGAGCCAGGGGCACAAAGTCATTTGGCCAATGGCCGGTGAACCTGAACATATAGTCGAAAGGGGGTGAAATTGAAGGGGTGGCTTTGCAGTAAAGGGTGTGCCTGCTTTCAACAGGATCAGAAATGTTTCAACGGGTCTTTTGAGGCGTGCATGTGCACAGAATGCTGTATATAACTATATATATATATGTGGACTATATACGAGGGATGTACTGACAAGTCCACCCTATACATTGAGCTATAGTCAGCGTCCTTTTGCATATAACACAGCCGCCGATCCGTACCATAGGCGATGGACGAGAGGGTGGAAGACGAGGGAGGACAACAGGTAGGTTTCACTCGGTGGCGTTAAAGCGAAAATAAACCTCCTACCCAGAGGTCAACGTATCGGCGGCGCGACTCTAACGACGCGACAAGAGGAAACAGAGGACAACCCTCAGAACTCGAACCCTTGACTATGCGCCGCGCCGTTCAGGCGTTCTATAGCTTCTATAGGCATAGGTCTCTCGTTCAAAGAGCTCCGTTCTCTGAAACTACGCTCACCAGCAATAGAATAAGTAATAGCCATATACGCTCTCGGGAAAAAGTGACAGCTTTTGATATGAAAGGGTCTACCCAGTCTTGTAGGTGAAATTGAAATTGAAGAAAAATGAGATATACGAGTCGAATATTATTTTACTATCTCCTTTATTCCGAAGGGGTTCACAACTCGACCAAGCGGGTGTGCAGTTGGATGTTTCAATGACCCCAGAAGATTTCACTGATTTCAAGAGATTTCAAGAAAATTACTAATCCGTTTCATGTCCTAAGACCATCTTATTCTATTCTTTTTATTTTTTGACAGACGTACATCTTTAATAATAAATATAGGATAAATCAACATAAGCTGTAATGTAGTAAATCATTCTGATGTGCCACTGTTTTCACGTAGGTGTACAAATGATGTGATGTTTTATTTCACATTGTTTATTGGAGGGAATCTTGTATCCGTAAAGTTATATATATATATGGTATACACATATATTTAAACTTGCAACTAATATTTCGTTACAATACGGTGGATTAAATTTCAGATATCCGTGTTCTCGCATATAACGCATATTCGTCACGTCTCGTTTATTTATATAAATTCATATTTAGAGAATATTGATCAAATATTTTCACAGACTAACACCATATCTAAACTAATTTTCTTCAATATTATGCTCATAAAAAGGAATTATTTTCTACCTATTTATTCGCGAAAACATGTTTATAAGGTAGAAAATGAGATTACATTTCTGTTTTTCTTTTTCATAAACTTCTCGTCGCTAAAAAAATTCTATAAAGAAACTTTGAAAAACAGAGAGGAAGGAGTCGACCAAACTCACTTCTTCTAAAGAGGGAATATAATACAGATAGTCCGAGAAGGAAAACTCTCCCAAAAGTGATGTTGAATTCAACATCCATCCGGAAGGAAAAAAAAATAAAGAAGAATTTCTCTAGAAAGTCCCATGGGGATTCGAAGCAAGAGTGTCAGTTACGTGCCACTCGAATTTATATGGGATTAATATTTTTTATAGCGTATCTCAGATACCATCTCCCTATGGAATCCTACGTTTGCAGATTCAGTAAGAATCTCAGTAAGAATCTCCTAGGACGAAATCCTCGAAAATTTTCAGTTGCTGATTTATCGATGTTGTTGAAAAAATACTTGAATTTCTATAAATAAGAAATATTAGAAAAAGTTTTAAGAATTCTTGACTGAGATATAAAATCCTAAACTTTCTCTTAAAGCTGTTTACTTCTCGATAAAGAAATTAATAATAAACTAAAGTAGTCTCTACGTTTTAAAATTAACACCAAGAAGCATGAATTTATTACGTAACCCTTTTTCATTAAGGTAACGCAAAGTCAGACTTTCGCTCCCTTCATATTGTCAATTATTTAATGTTCACCTAAGAGAGTTCATTATTTCTCTTTAAAATTTGATTAATTTTTTGATGATTCCGAGATTTTCTTCATATTCTTCGTATTTCAAAAATAAAAATTTATCAATGTAATATTATTATCGGCAATTTACCTCCCATCAGTCTCCTTGAAGTCCTGTTTCTGCATGTTCCGATCAATCTCTCATGAATTCTAGCGAATTCAGGAATTCGTTTTCAGTGCAGTAGTTCCATTCAGCTACACGATAATGATGAATAGACAGCAAGGGAGCAACTGGGAAGGCATGGTATTGAGAGAAACTGATAAACCAAGGGTTATTGACAGGTGGATAGAGATAAAGAGCACCAGCAGGGTGTGGGACGTTTTTTACGATCCATCCTCGGCCCATTATTTCCGGTCCCCTTCGAGCTTTGAGACAGAAGCCTCCTGGCCAATGCAGAGAGTGCGTTTTCATCCGGTCGGCGCTTTTGATGTATTATTCAGAATGCCGCTCGACGATGCTGACATCGCTGGCTCTGGATGAGCCGAATGGCGAAGATTAAGCGAAACCAGGATCAAGGGTCGACGGAACGACCGTCCATATCCTCAGGAACCATGACGATTGCGTTGCTGAAAGGGACAAAGCTCTCGTGGGATTTCTTTTTTTTTCTCTCGACGAAAGTACTGGAAAATATCTGCTATGCCACGTTAATTTTCCATGTGTAGGGGGTTGACTAAAATAAGAGCCCTCTCCATAAATTTTACGCTTCTTGAACGCAATCTTTCTGAGGAGACGCGTTATTCTCCTAATGCGTTGAACTCAAGCCTTTAAATAAGATATCAAAATAATATTCTTGTATACGAAGATTGAGAAGGATATATAAAAGGAAAACTTTTAAACGCGAGGCTCGGACTATAAAGAATCTTGAATATTTCATTTTTTTAAACATAGTAGGAAACCCATATCTGTGCTATGGATACCATTATTTCTTTTACTTCTTACAACTTCAAGTCATTCAACAGACAATTATTCTCTTAATTTGATTTTTAAGGAAATAACGGAATTTCAAATATCATCGTAGAATCTAAAGAATTTCAAGAAATATATGGAGATTTTAAAACATTTTTATGATTTTCAATACATGGGTTTCAAAACGATTATTTTGTTTTCACATACATGGAGAAAAATATGCCTTTAGTATTTATTAAACTGTGTTACAGTTCAGGGAAACGTGTCACCTGTGAAAATTTGTCTTACTGAGAATACTAAACTTTAGCAAAGTAATATGACATTCTAGTATACGAACGATAAAAAAGTTTATTATATTTAAGTCTTAAGCCTCAAATACGAAAAATTCTCAACGGTGGTACGTTTCACTAAACTTTAACAAAATTTATTAAAAAGTGCAAACATATATGAAAATATAATAATAAAATATTTACTTCAGAACGTTTCAGAATGGTTAGTTTTTATGGTATCAAATGTTGCGTTTACTATTTTCAAAAGTCAAAGATGCAAATTTTCTAAATACAAGATCATGGTAAAATGGCAACTTTCAGAACAAATTAAAAAAAGTGAATGTGCCAGAATTTTTAATGTCAGCAAAGTGATCGAAGTGTCTTTTATTTATTTTCATGTATGTTTATCCTCTCGATTTTTTTTTTCTTTGGGACAGACGATATAATTTCAACATAAAGAGGTTAATATAGTAAGTAAGTCAGTCCATGAAAGCATGAGGAAAGTATCGAAATTCGATAGTCGAAAATCAATTAAGTGTACCAGAACACCTGGCTACATGTTCCAGAATATCTGGTTAGTTTGCACATAGAACTATGGCGTATGTGTATTCTCAAAACCGCGATTCTCTTTCTTGTAAATCTCGTTATAATGCTTAAACAGAAGCCTGATTATATTACACTGAGCAAGTCATCCGTATAATATCCTTGCCTGAATGAATCTGTCTCCAGGTGATAATAATGTTGTCAATATAAAGCTTTTTTCTCTCTCTTTAGCTCTCTGAGCTGAGTATTTTTCCTCTAGAGAACGACTAACGAACGTTTCATTTGCGAAATATTTTAAAAGCAACGACGACTCGCACCATATCGTATTTTTTTATGGAAAATATTTTTCTGAGAAATTCTATTCATAAAGAATTATAAATTAACCATGGCAAGCTTTAGGAAATTAAATGTCAAATGTAGAGAAATTTTCTTATTTTAAGAATCCAATGTCTCATAGGAGGAATTCCTTTCAACATTTTGTGTAATCTATCACATAACAACCCACATCATAGTGTTGCCATGTTCGCACTTTACTTCTTTCCCCGAAAATTCGACTCACTTCCTTGCTGAGGGGGTGAATTTTCCCAACCGCAAAGATCGAATCCGGTAGATCTCGAATTTCCAAGTTTCATTTGTCACACTGTTGGAAAGGGGATAAGGTTCAGGGAAGGAATGGCATAAGTCGGTGGAAAGGGGGAAGGGGCTAAAAGAACGCGGAAGTCGCGTTGCTACTGCGGGAGGCGAGAATCTGGGTGGCGTAACGAGCTCGTAACTCGTCGTCGCAAAATAAAAAGACCCACAAACCTCGAGAAGATCGTTAAGCCTGGTATTACGCATACAGATATCATGTCGCGTAATTCCCATTGCAATTTTGCGATTTACGTTGAAAGCACTCGATTAACCACAGCGGCAATGCAATTCCAATTAGAATAAAATCGCGTTACCTTTCTTTGCCCAACGCGTCGATGATACTCTGATATTCATCGCACAGTTCAAGAGCTCTTTACACAGAGCAATCATATAGTAACCCGAGCAAATTCAAATAGTTCTGCAGCATTGATATACTGTGGATTTTATAGGTATTACAGTGGCCGGAACTCGGTTCTAGTTATACAAAATGGATATGATGTGGGTGGCGACTTGACCTGAAAATGACCGGGATATGACCGGGAATTTAATTTAAAGACCGAAGTTTATAACTTCTGATCGCAGTAACATATCAAGTTTTTATTTTTTAAATAATTATCTATATTATAATATGAATTGGGTTGAAGTTCCACACGTCTAGTCTGACGATTTTCTTTACGTTTATTGGAATCGAAATATTAAAACAAAAATTCCCAAAGTTCCCATAACCCAAAATGTTTATTTATTTACTAGCAGAAAATTCGACGTAGCCCGGGATTTTATAAGACTTTAAATGATCTTAGGAATTTCAAGGAATTTTAAGAGATTTCCAGATATTTTCAGGAAGATTAAAAATATTTTTAAGAATTTCAAGTAAAATTTTAAGGGATTTTAATGAATTTTATTTTATTTCCTCCATGTTACAATTAATTCCTCTTAAATTCACTTAAAATGTCTGGATACTTCTTGAAAATCCGTAAACTCTTGAATTCTTTAGAAATCGATTAAAATTCCTTAAATTTCTTAAAGTCATTTAAAATCTGATGAAATCCTTTAAGATGTTATGAAGGTTTGTAAAATCTATAGAAATCTCTGTAACATTATTTTCATAATTCTTTTAAACTCTTAAAAATTCTTTAAAATCTTGTAAAAACTTTTGAATACTGAAACTGTTTTGAACTGTTTTAAAAATCCTTTAAAGTTCCATAAAATTTCTTTAAATCCCTTTAAATTCCTAGAAATTCCCTAAAATCACTTAAGTATCTACAAAATTCCTTAAAATTCCTTACAGTCTTTGAAAAATCTTAAAATCTCGAGAAAGCCGAGTAAACTTCTGCTAGTAAATAAATAACAATAAATTGCTTTTGTGATATTTTGTTGATATTATCTTAATCCAATAAAGGTAAAAAAGTAAATATGCTCTATTGCATTTTAGAATGTTTAAAAAGAAAGTCATATGTTAAAATAAATATCTGCTCTTTGCGGAATTGACATAAATGAAAAATGTTTTCCTTTATTTGGAGTAACGTCCATTTATTTGTTTTGAAAATTGTATTCAATTGTTTAAGTCAACAGTAGATATTTGTTCTCTCAGCATTTGGAAATTAAAATAAAATATACTCCACACTGAAAGTTTAAGTCAACTCGATAATTGAAACTCGATATGCTATTGGAGGATTGATGAGATGAATTATTAAAACAAGCTTTTACTATAAATTAGTAAAGTATCATTCGTTTTTTAGTTTACAAAATTCGGAATTAAACATTGATATACAATCATGCATCTAGTCTTACTCTGACAGGAAGATGAACTTTACAAGGAAATCTCGTCGGTTTTCATCAAGTGCAAGTAAATGAAATGACTAGCTGGTCTACCGAGAATTAACGAACTTTCAATCGAATTGCATCATGCGCGATAGCATGGGAGGAACGGGGAAGATAAGAGAGAATGCGTTACAGTGAACGTGAAACATCGTTCAGCCCCTGGGCAACGTTCTCCATCCAATTTTCCGTGAAATTCCCAGCAACTTCTGTCGAAAGCCTCGAGTATAGAAAACCGCGGAAATGTCCTGAGTTGCGGTTTTCCCGAAGATTAAGCAGCTCTAACAAGATTTTCCTTTTGCTTGCTTCTTAAACTAAAAAATCCAATCCGCTTTAAGCAAAATAAACATCTAAAAGGCATTTTTATACTGCGAAGTTTACTTCTATTTTTTTTTCTATTGCAAAAAGTGCCTTTTTAGTCAAATGAGAAATACTGAATAATGAACAATTTCATACTGGAATTAATTGTGCAAGTTTCATGTTTTTCAGAACTATTAACAGCACAAACCATTTCTACCTAATGATGGTAATTTAGAAGGATATATACATAATAGGTTGTTAGGATGGTAAAATCTATTAATTTACCCTCACGCTTGGCACGCCGTATTTTTGTTCAAAGTTCTTGCTCCATGTGTTCAAAATAACTTTAACTTCATCTCGGAAGCTCGTCATTTATATTCATGATATTTATTAACGCTGCAGACCTCAGTTCAGTATAAGGAGCTCTTTACTCTTCTACAGCTTTACTCTATGTTGTCTTTCACAAGCGCAAACAGTTTGTAATTTACTATTACTCAGGACGGCCGTAAATTAAAATTTGCATATTAACTTCAGTATACAACTATACAGCGTCATAACAGAGTTCCCCTCGGATGAGACATTCACCATATTTTCTGTCTTCTTATCGAAGCTCGAAAAAAATTAAGAATTCCATTTAGAAGATTCGTACTTGCCAACTAATTTCCCTCGGAACTAGGACTTTAAAAGCAGTAATCTCGAGTCGGTGGGTTTTAAGTGTCATTTCCAAGGTTCTTTGATCAAGGTTACTTTGACAGATTACTGCGCCAGATTACTTTGAGGAAAAATATCAACATTATCAAAACTAAACAAACCAAAGTAGTATTTGTATCAAATAAATATTAAGTCCTTAATTTCAAGTATAAAAAAAGGCAAAATATTTTTTACGCAGCACAATATCAGTGTCTCCAATTCTTAATGTACTCATCATTTCTCCATAGAAACCAAAGAAAAATGATGCCAATAAAGATTTGTCACCCCAACCGGAATCCCGCATTCGAACCTCCTGAAGGATCGACAAAAGCGAAGGAGTATCGCCCCAAACAGTCAAAATACTTTTCCCTCGACCCTAATTTAATGTAACATATTCCTGGCACCAAACACTGATATTTTTCCATTGGCTTCCCCACATTCGGTATTCATCTGTCGACTTGTAAAACTTTGCTAAAGAGAAAAAGCCGCGAGGAGAAGCAAGACATTGAATTCCTATCAGTAGGGGAAAAGGGTCGACTTCTCTGCCAAGTCGCATTCATAACAAGTAATACACAATGATTGTGACTCCGCATTGTTAGCGCAAGACATACATCACGCGCACACACGTGCTCGCAGCGTTTCATACTTGCTTCTGCTTGCTTCTAACGGGATAAAACTAGAGCAATAAATTCTTTCCTGGGTCTCTTCCCTCATCCTCCGACGAAAATTGGCTCTCTCGAGGCGAGACGCTCCTTCGGGGCTAGTTGAGGAGTTTTGAGGTGGGCAACAGTGGGCTTGGCCGCGGGTTGAATGTGGATTTTTGGGGTGAGTTTGAAGGGCTGGGAAGAGCGAGCTACAGTACGGAATCGTCAATTCCCGTGGAGCCGCGCTTGTGAGCATCCATTTTAAGTTTCGTCTTGCAGAAGCGGTCGGACGAACGCGTTGCCAGACTGCAGCATCCTGATCTCAAGAAAAAAAAAAAAAACTTTTTCAAGAAAGAAACGACTCACAAACTGCATGCAAACGGAATCAAGTTCAGGTCTCGAGGGTGACTTCTCTGGCGAATCGAGTGTGCCTGAGGTATTCTTCGATATAATAAGAATGTATACGCAAAACGGGGTAAAAGTCGGCCATAAGGGATGAAAATAAGTCGGTTGCTTGTAGAAGGAGAAAAGCTATTATGAGAGCAGTATTGGTCGAGTTCATGCTCTCTTTTTCCATCGGATATAGTATCCTAGGTGTGAAACGGAAAAATTATGTTTTTATTATTTTTTTTTTCTTAAATCTGCTGCCATATGAATAATTGATTAGCCTATTTACGTTGTAGTCACTTAGTGTAATTTGGCCCTTCATCTTCGTCTAAATCTTTTATCTTCTGGACGCGGAGAAGGCCAAAAATGCTGTGTTCAATCATCGTCAACAATTTATTTGGCTGAGAAAGAAAGAACCTACTTTTGAAACAAGACATTATCTATATTTAAATTTTAAACAAAAACGATCTAATTATAAAAATGGCTGTGATTTTAATTTAAAGCTCTCATAGAAATAGAAAACCAAAAATAAAAGAAAAATAAAGTTTATTACAATTCTTTATATTTTTTTTATTTTCCATTTTAATAGATTCCGCTCTTTCATTGAATCAGCAACATCCGAAAAAGAATAAAAATCTTCCGATTACGTGATTGCATCCGATAAAGCTCAAAGTGATTTTTTTTTATCAGTTTAATCCGGAAAAGTCAGCGTGCACGGAAGTCTGCGTTATCAGCACGTAATTTATCAAGAGTCTTGTGACATTTTATTCCACTATAATCCCTGATCGATCTGCTTTCGAATCTGCGATTTCGTATAGCTTTGGGATTAGTTGATTTGGTCGGGTTCAGTGATAGTCATTTTACGACTACTGCCTTTGAATTTTAGCAGGTCTGACGCTACGGTTTGTGGCTGGGTGTGGTAACGCCCATAGTTGGAAAGTAGTATTCGGTTTTAGCAATTGGAAACTCTACAACGTATTTTGTAGGCGTCCCCTGTACTTTCGTATGCGAAAGCCGATATACGAATTCACATGGAAATCCCCAGGACTTTTCCAAGGTGGTTTTCCCTACTGCAAAGATCATTGAAACTTTTTCTCGAGACCTTATCATTCTTGAGTTCAAGGCACGAACAGGCCGTTTTAAATTCGACAATTTCTTTGGGACGTACCAATATTTGCACCGAATTTAATATAGTGGAATGAATTGAAAAATTGAAAGAATTTCATCTTATTTTATACGTTTTATATAATAAGCTTCGAAGGTTTATGTGTCAAAAACCGATCAAGCCCAAATAGGAATCCAATAAATTAAATAAATATGACTTTTCCATAACTTCCTGTTTGGAAATCATGAAATAAAAGATCAAAGGTAAACATTTTAATTGTTAGAATATAAATTGTTAAATTAAAAAATGCATAATCTGACCTAATTTTTTAACCGAATCAATACTTCGATTCGAGACATTTGATATGATTAATCTAATATATATCTGAGAATAGCGAAATATTGAATCATGAAAAATCTCTATTTTCAATAATAATGAGCGTTGATAAGTGTCAAAGCTGAACGATCAAACAAAATCGTACCATTTTTAGACACAAATCAATTTCGAAAGCAAAATTGAAGAAATTACATTTCCTTTGCATAGGAATAAATAACCATCATTTATTGTATGAGAGGAAATAATTAATTACTCGACTGAATGATGTCAATTTCAATTATTGATGCCGCTTCTCAACACTGGATTCAATCCGAATATGAATAATATGAATAATTGGAAAATACTTGCATGGAGATGGCGATGATAATTATATATTGAATATGAACTCACCTGAAACAGAAAATGAAAAATTGATGTTCAATATTTTAAATAATTTATGAATAATAATCTTCTATTTTACGAAAAGAAATATTTAAACGATGATAAAAATAAACGCTGTATATTTTTGAGGCCTATTATAATTTGCTAATAGCATTTTACACTGACTCTAAAATCGATTAACCTTGAGAAGAGGGTGTTCAAAATCACAAAACCATTTTCTTCACCTTGCACCCAGTGTCTCCCCTTTGTAAAATCGATAATCTGTGAATTTCATGGACCGAAAAAGATGCGTTCTCTTTTTCCACGCAAACCGAATTTTAAAAGCTTCTTCGTGATTCATGGATCCTTCAGACCGAAATTTAACTCTGAAATCAAAATGCAGGAGAGCACACTTGAACGAGAGAAGAAATTTCTAGAGTTTTACTCGCTCTTTACATGAGAAACGCACTTTATTCAATTCTCAATTGATTTGACACTCCTCTTATCCAGTAAACTGCCTCTTGCGCATTAAAGCGATATTTTACTCAAGAGATGAATTTTATCTTTACCTTCTCTGCTTTCTATTTCCCTTGTCTTTTTCTTTTTTTTTACTTTACCCAAGAACAAGAACGCACTTAAATAATTCTTCGCCTTAGAATATAGTCTCTGCAGTCGAGTCGGCTAAATTAGCGAAGTGTCTTCATGAAACTCACAGTGGAATAAAATGGGAATGAGGGGTGTGGATTGTGGAATCGTCCCTGGGAATAGTGGTTAAAGTAGAATTTGCTCACTGAAAGCATCTCTTCTCCCTTTCGTTAGTTTAATTTCAGTGAGATTGTCTGTTGGGTATGTTTAAACATCAAATTCCATGGGTTCATTCCGTTATTCAAGAACGACCGCATAAACTTTACATCTGTCCGGTGCTTCTCGAACTGACAAAGTGCATTTACTAATGGATATGTATAATATTCATTTACTATAAACATATTGGCAACATGTTTCGAATTCATGTCCACATATATGTTAATTTAACTATTCAGGCTTGGGGCAAAAAAATAATAGGAAAATAGGGACAACACGTTCTAATGAGAAAATATAAACGAAGAAAAGTACCAAGTGAATATTTACAGGCAATCGCAATCGTGATTTACGAATTGTGTACTCTACATTTTCAGAAGTCCAATCACGTATTGGTTATTGTATAGTATTATTTGAGTGCAAATTGAAATTGGTCATTTGCGAATGGATTTTCTCTTGTTGGCTGTTTATCGAGCAATGACCGGAAATTCGTTGTGCAAGATATACAGATAATTTGTACTTGTTAGGCATATTACATCGGAAAGACCATTTAATATCAATCAAAAGCAAAACTTCATACTATCAGTTAGATTATTATACATCCTATTCTCTTATTCCATTTTGAAATAATAGCGTCCACTAAACTTTCAAAAGTACGCAGAATCACGACTTTGTTTGTCCATTTGGCTCGCAAACTATATAACAAAAAGCTTCTATCGCAATTTGTGGATAATTAAATCGTTCTGCGAATCTCTGTTATGAGAGTAATAACCGTTTCAGAGATGTGTTAGGATTTTATTTGATAAAACGACTATATGTTGAAATTGCGTTGTTTTCAAAATGCTATTAAAATCGTAGTTAGCACAGAAAAGGAAGTAACGGAGTTTAATTGTTAAGCATTCATTTCAAAAGGTAAACTAAAGTTTTTATAAGCTTTTCAATAATAATATATGTGATTCCCGGTAACTTCTATATATTCTGAAGTACAATAGAGCAAAAAATTGTCCAAAACTATTTTATTTTTATTTATTTACCAGAAAAGTGACTTCAAGGAATTTCAAGAAATTTGAAGGATTTTCAAGAAGCTCCCGGTTTTTTCCTGGTCAATAAAATTGCAGTTGTTTCCCGATATTTCCCGGTGTCCCGGTCAATCGCCACTCTGCTAATTAATATGGAGGAGAGAAACCGAGTAAAAAAGTGAAAAAAGGGTAAGATAAAAGAGGATGCAGGAAAACTCCCTCCCCTCGTCTCTTTTTCTCAATACCTCTCGGCAATGAGTCCTTTATAGAAGAGAGTGCCGCCATGCTCTATATAGTCTATAGGGAAGCCTCTCTCACTTTGCCTCCTTTTTTCCCTATCGTTCGCAATATAGCAAGAGAGAAAAACTTTTTAATCAGGGCCTGCGCCATTTGTACGAGTCGCCCTCGCCTGGTCCCGAGTTTCGAATAACGATACGAAATGAGCGTCCCGACGCTATAAATCTGTCGAGAGGACCCGAAGAAAAGAGAGTAAATGGTCGGCAGGAAAGGTGCGAAGGGTGAAATAGCGGGAAAAGGGATGAGAGAGCTTCGCGAAACGATGTGCCAGGAAAACCGGAACTTGGTAGTAGTCCGGAAATCTCCGTTGCAAACGACAGAACCGCGAGATCCTGAAAATTTTGCGATCTTCTCTCATGTCTGCAAGCATAGTTCGCCGGCTGGTCGAAATCGCCAGGAAGCGGTTGGTAGGTAATACATGATTCATGAACCGGAAATCTCCCGGAGCACGCACGGGCTTACCGGCTCCTTGTCGGCATCTTGCGAAGTCTACTTTCGCATGCAAGACACATTTGGCGGAATCGAAACGAGGATTTCGTACACCAATAGTTTGAAAAGAAAAATAAAATGTCAGAGAAGAGAGAAGGGAGGAATAATAATTCATTGTGAGCGGCGGCACTCGAAAAAATTACTAACAATTTTCTACGAACATTTTTTGAATGATTGATGAATCTATTAGTTTTAGCAGACTAATTTGATTCTGAATTTTGTGCTGTTTTTTCAAAGAAAAATATTGTTTTTAATGTATTAGTAAACATTAATTTAAATTGGGTAATAATTACGTTTATTAGGAATAACAGTACATAGCAGATTCAGTAGATAGCATGAGCGACTATTCCCCAGGCATACTCGACCCTTGACACAATCAACTATATTGTCCTCTGCTGGGATTACATGGAAATTGTGCAACTAAATAATTTGACATTTGACACTCGAAAGGGTCACGTTCGTGACCCTGGCGTACGTGTATTCAAGTTTACTCAAATCATACTCTTTTAAAACCGAAGACTGCACATTCGTTTATAAATACTAACTTTAGTTAAATGATTCATAAAAATGTTCTGTTGGTGTATAAAAGCCACAAAACATTCCGTAAGTAGATTACTCAAAATCGCGATATCTAACGAATACCGATATTAAAGTTTCAAAGCGAAAGCCGTGAGGAATTATGAGATTCAATATGTATTCCAACATTTTATACACAACATAAAATCATATAGCAACCATCCAGTGCAAATGCCTTACTGAAAGTTACAGATATTTATAAGTACTCTGCATCTGAAATAATCCGCTCCTAAAGCTCCGTGACAGAATTAGTTTTTATTCTTTCCTTTAGAATTCGTAACCTTTACTGCAAAAAGAATTTCTGATAGGGTTTTTTTTAAAGCCAAAGTGTTTCCGGCCAGTTACTATAGAGATTAGCAAAATCCTAGGGAATACAAAAAGCGACGGACCGAAAAGCTCGACCTGTTCCTAGTGTCCGTGCTTGTTTTACGGTTGCGAGCCGCCAA
The DNA here is from genome assembly GCA_032275145.1 of Synergus laeviventris. NCBI lineage: Eukaryota > Metazoa > Arthropoda > Insecta > Hymenoptera > Cynipidae > Synergus > Synergus laeviventris. The sequence continues at coordinate 5,648,773 of JAUESI010000029.1, forward strand.
AGCTTTGCTTTTTCTTTGCATCTCATATTTTTTTAACTTTTTTTTTTGCAGGGAGAAATAACCTAGACTTCCCCGATACTCGGAGTAAAACGAAGACCCTTTGAAAAAGTCGTATCTACTTGGTGTTAACCGTGCGTCAGTATAACCATAAGCCTTCGAGCGCACCGATCGTGTTTACCTCGTCCTCTCAAGCTTACCTTTCAACCCTTTCAAACAGCTCGTATAGTTTCTTCACCAGAGATGCGGTGGTGTTAAGGGTAAAACTACCTTTCACGCGAATTGGTGTAAAACCCTGAATGCATTTAGTTACCCTTAAAGCGAACATAAAAAAAAGTAAATCCTAGGATACTCTGAAAAAAAAGGTGTTGTAGCACTTAAATGTTTTTTTTTCTTGCACACATTTCTTCTGGTTCTGGAATGATATATGATAGCCAATTTATTTATTGAGCAGGCCTACCACGTTTTATAGGGCAATTTTCTCAGTCTACTAATAGAACTTCTCTGTTCTTCATGAAATGATGTAAATTTCCAAATAAAATGAACGACCCAACTGCTTCACAATTGCTAGAATACATATAATATATGGAAAGGAAAATAGTATAGTGATATCTGTAATTTCGTTACGAGTAGCCTTGCTTTAGCGAGATTTACTTCGAAACATTGTCCCTGAATTGACGATCGACAAACAAAACTTTGAATTGCTATCCCAGTCCCAGTAGAAGATGAATGGATGTTGGCAGGGTGTCGATTCCTCCTCCTCCTCGCTCCAGAGTTTACTTATCCCCCACCGTTTCTTCTATCTCAAGCAACCCTTACGATCCTTCTCAGTTACTCTACTTTTCATTGTCTCTCACGCTGCGGCTCTCCATCTAAGTGGCATCTATATCATTGTTTAGTTCACCCCCCAGTGCTTTCCATCGACATTGCATATTTTGTCAGACTCGTTAATTAAACTAATAGATTTATTCAAGTGCCAGAGCTCCTTTGCTCGTTTCACTCGTCTTATGTTCTCTCGCAATAATTTCTCGGCATTCAGAGACACGCTATTTGTCAGCGTTTGTCGGTTTGCTTGGTACTTTACAATTCACTTGCAGAAAGGAACACCGGAGCCAGTACTTCACGTCTGAACTTTGCCGTTAACGAACCTGCATTTTCCCGAGCAGGATTCTCTGAACTGTGCTGATTTGCTAGTGAAACTTGTAGAGTTTGTTATTTCTTGGCAGTAAAAATGTGGCCTGGTAATTTTGGTGGGCTTAAAATGAGACAAAGAGAAAGCTAGGCAAAGTTTGACAAACTTGGACAATGTTCTCAGATTAAGAATTAAACAGATTCAAGGATACCTTATTAGTATATCCTTTTTCGAATTTGCATTTTGTTTAATTTTACGCATTCTCATATCACATAATAATGAGACACAACACTTCAAACCGAGCTTAAGCGCTTTACTTAACTAAATTTTCGTTCTTGGCAGATGATTGGCTAAATCAAGACCCCTGGCAAGCTCATCTTTAAAGCTTGGATTACAGTAAGGAAACTTAAATCCGCTCCTATCAAGCAGTCAAATTGCTTCCAAAACTTTCTGCTCTACCTTCTTGAGTTTCCTAATTATTACAGCTTTAATTATTAGCTTTCCTTTAATCTATGTATTTATAAGTTTAAGTATAAAACTGACTGTTCTAAAAAAAAATTTTCAGGTTTCCAAAAAGTCAATTTTACGTAAAATCTCTCTCGAATATACTATCTTGTCTCCATTCACATTCTATATTCAATCCGTTCTCCATTTCGGATTCTATTTCCTCGACGTACGGGTCTGCAAAACACAAACAGTAAGATATATCTGAACTCAAAGCACAAACGTTCCACCTTGACAGGGTCGCGGGTCCTTCGTCGAAAGTGGTTTAACTTTGATATTAATGACGCACAGTTGAATCGAGTAAGTAAGACGCCGAGGGATTTATAGACTCGATATTCCAGCAGATAAAAAGGGACGTAGGAGAAATGTAAGAGACAGGGAAGAGAAAACTGGGGTAGAAGGTGGCAAAAAGAGGCCTCGTTTTATCGAGGAAAAGTTTCACCCGTCGGCCTTTCGTCCTCGTTGCAACATTGAAGAAGCAAGGAAAAGAGAAAGAGCGAAGGAAAGATGGAAAGAGGAGCGAGAGCACTTTTTCAAAGGGAAGCGCTTTTCCTCGGATCGAAAGCCGTTTCTTATCGCTCAGCTCGAAGATACCAAAAGAGTGATTTAGACCCATGTTCCGCCCGCGAGAAACTTCATAGCTGATTCTATGCTCTTTGAAGAGCGTGACCCGTCGATTTGGCTCGCAATATTTTAAAACGATTTATAAAACGTCAGGCCACGAAAATACCTCAATGCCACAAATTTACATACCTAATTCCAAATTTATTGTGCAAACTCGACCTCCTCTCATCATCTATTAGTTTCAATCAAGCTTTCCTCAGACGCGTGTTATAAACTTTCCTCTAATATGAATTATACAGGAAATAGTACAAGATTTCGAGTAATAATCTTATTACACATTTTTTATTAAAAGATGCTTAATCAAGCATCCTCTCAAGCAGTTAATTCATCCCACAAATCTGAAACTGAACTTTCAAAGGTATAACTTACTAGGAAGGGTATTGAATGGATGAAACCAGGTATCGAAGCAAATTCACCACAAACATATATATACCATGTATTACATCGAGCCAGCTAAACGGTGGTTAGTTCGATCAATGCATAATTTAAGCCCATGTATCAATCGCTTGAGGGCAAACGTGATATGTGAAGGAGGAAGGGATTCACTTGGGAATGTGGAATGACTTCCAGGCCTTGGGAATGATTTCCCGATGGATTCAGGAGTTTGCATATGCATATATGTTACATATCTATATCTATATATACATATACAAGATACATATATACATATACATACTCAGGTTTAATGTATGCATATACACCTGTATACATCGATCCATACCTTGCACTCGAGATTCAGTTTGACTAGTTTCTGGTAATCACTTGACCTTTGAACAAGTGGCTTGCCGTATACCTGTAAATACCTCTAGATCTATATCTATATATGACTGCGAGCACTCACGTCCATTCACGCTCAACCCTCTTCTCTTAATCCACAATCTCCTTCCATCTCGTTATGTCTATCTCTATCAAATACAAGGAAGACATCAACCCACACCAAATTTTGCATTCTCAAACTTGACTTTCAAAATTTAGAATTCAACGTGATATTTGTCGATATTCTTTGCATCTAAAATCAGCATTCTATATAGATATTTATGTTTTAAAGCTTTCCGAAAATAAAACAAATCCTTTAAAAGTTTTATAAAAGAAAAGTGTGTCTCGCAAAAACTTAAAAGCATTCTAAAAGGAAAAGCATGTAATCTAGAGTTTTCGAAATAATCGTTTGTCTTTGGAAACTTAAAATAATCTCTTTTGCAGAGTCTGTAAAGATGATTTTAAGAAAGGTGTTGTGCAAATTTTATATCAGAATTTTTCTCGAGAGTACCTGAAAAGAGTTTCTCTTTCTCATTCGCTCATGCACGCCTAACTCGGTTGTTCTTCGTTCTATCGCGTCTCTTTCGACTGAGGGTTCAGCGATTGAGTTAACTACGAGTTTGCCATATTGGACACACCGAAATTTAATAAAGCTGATTGGTGAATTGCCACCTAGGCTCCCGAGAGTTACGCTTGAGAAGGTTGCTCCAGGATTCAGAGAGTTCGGAATGAGCCGATAAAGCCCAGCTCGCACGTGTTGCATTTTTCATTTTTATTCTAGCCTGGATGAAATTAATAACAAGTAGTTTGATACTGAATTAATTTCACGTTAATTTAGCGTTGACTAAATTAATGTCATTAAAGCCAGACAGCGTTTTAGATATCATTTGCGAGAATTAAATTCACACCCAACATACCTTATATCTTTGCTGTCATATGATCTTCCTGTAGAAACGAATAGCTCAGAAAGTTATCAAACAATACCAGACAATGAAAAATATGAAACCATTTTTTGTGCTGAAATTCAGTCAAACAATAGATTACACAGTATTCTTTGTTCCTAATTTTTTTGTAGTCCAGACTTTAATTAAAAACAATACCACGTTTGACAGGAAACTTCTCCCATTGTTCGGTACTAATGACATTTTGATTTATTAATGGAACAGACGTATTATGAATTTAATGCACGCGTACCCATACTTCTCCACATTTATTCAATATTCAAATAATGCATGGAAGCAAGTATAGCTTATAGCTCACTTATGAAAAACAAGTTTATAAAATAATGTATTCACAAAATTCATTTTCCATTAATTCTAAAATGTAACACGATTGAATTATTACAGGCATATCAAGTATATCATTCAAAATTCATTGTATGTAGAATTTCCAAAATTATACAATAATTTTCAAAATTTAATTAAATTAAGAGGGAAGATTTCAAATTCTCGATCTTTTCCCGGGAATGGTCACAATTTTAGTAAATTCAAGGGATTTCATATAGAGAGTTTTTACAAGATTTAAGAGTTAAAAGTTTAAGAGTTCCAAAGAGTTATCAAAAGGATGCTACAAAGATTTCTATATTTCACAAGATTTTTAAATTAAGAAATCTCAATTTAAATCCCTAAAATCCCTAAAATAATTCAAAATCTCTTAGCATCCCTTGAATTTTTTCAAATCCTTTAAAGTCTCTTTAAAATTCCTCTAATCCTACCTAATTGCAATAAATCCAGGGCAAAGTCGGGTATTTCCTGGTTTCCCCGTCAAGTCGCCACCGTGATTATTAAATTAATTAAATTACACAATCATATTTAAAATTTCTCTCAAATACATCCATATAAAAAATGTTAGACCTAATGCCACTATTTTCATCCCATATATTCATGCCCCATTTTTAATTGTCGCTTAGAGAAAATTAGAAACCTAATAAGCAGAGTTTCGATGTGAATTGTTCGCAGTTAAGCCTTTTTGATCGCGTTAAATGGTATATAGAGATAGACATTGCAATGGAAATGTTAGCACTGCATTCGACAGTGAAGCTTTCTCTAATTCTATTATCGCAAATAAATTAGGAGGGATCGAACGACGATCGCTGTAAAGTTGGTCGAGTTACGGATGGTTGGATCGGATGGTGCACTCGACGTCGCGTGTATTTACGTTCAGGATAAAGTACCAGAGGCAGATGGGCAGGTGGACGGATAAGTGGACTGGGGGTAAATGAACGCGGCTTCGAGAGACATTCGTAGAGAGAAGGAGGGACAAAAAATGGCAGAGAGTGAGAGAAAGGAAAACAAAAAAGTAAGAGAAAAAGAACGATGGCGAAAAGAAGAGGGAGGATGAGAGGGCGACAGGAAAAAAGGGCGACGCGTTTGAAATATGACAAAAGGACTGACAACCGTTTGGCGACAAGCAGTCACATTTTTCGACATTTTTTACAAACGGATTTACGCACCTGGCGCAGATACGAGCCCCGGAAAAATCTCTTCAAATGATTCGCATGGCAGCTGTATCAAATATACATATCACATTCCAGTCTTGTTTTATCAGAAACTCATCCCTATACTAGCTAAAAAAAGTGGATGAAAAAAAAAAAATCTTTTACATATTGACAAGACAAAGAAAAATGATTTGAATAATAAAAATTGCTCAACCAAATCATTTTATTACAATTAATACATTTTTTTCACAGTTTTTAGAATTTTATGATTGCTCATGAAGTCATTCCCTTTTTTATTAGTGCGCGATTTTTCTTTTTCATCACTTTTTATTACGGACTTGCTCGTCAATATATGTCCAAATCAATCTGTCCAAATTATAACAGCTGAGAAGAGAAAGGGATACTGTTAACAATGTTGGATACGAAAATAAAAGATTTAAATGCCAGAGGTGCAATATTCCAATATTTTATGCGTCAACGAACTAAAGGCATTCAACCGCGAGCTTGCCAATTTAATACATTTTTATATAAATTATTCACGAGTAAAAAAACATAATGATAATTTTAGAAGTTGCATTTAAAAGTGTTTTAACAAGATTATTCGCGTACTTTAAGTTATAAATGTATTACATACCATAACAGCTTAATATGTGATAATCACACTAATGACAACTACAGTATGAATTAAATTCAATGAAACAATTGCAAATTTGCATTGCTCAACATTTTGATGCAGCTGACGGAATTAAAATGATATTCAGGGATGATATTGTAATACTTCTGATATAATAATAAATAGAGAAAATCATGTTTAACCTTATTACACACATTACCGTATTTATATTCGTATATAATAAATTTAGAAAGATACAATTGTATTTTAAGGGATGTAATAATATTTCATAGGATCTTAAGTTATGAATTTTATGAAACTAATGAGAGATTCCTTAAATTAAGGAATTCCAAGTTTTTATATATTTCAAGAATTAAATCTTCTAAAAGCCTTTGATTTGAATTGCTCTGAATGTTTTTAGCAAAAGAAGTGCAAAACCAAAAGTTTGATTAAATGTTGTATATGTAACAAGAAAATGATCTATTTTCCAATTGACCTCGTTTAACCTAGGGTTAAAAGTTCTTCAAAGAGACAAGAGTACACAGATTCCATTTTTATATAAATCAAATGTGCCACGAAAACATTTAGATGCACGAAAAGTATACGACTGTTTGTTGAACCGAGAAGATTCTTTTCTCTCTTTGGGAAGTTTTCCAGGGAATGTTATAAATTGACCGGAATGTCAGTCCGATATTTGATTTATAACGAAAGGCGCCAAACGTAGGAAAATAAGGGGTGTGCCTATATTAATCTGTGCCCGAAATTCCAAGTGGTAAGACAGAACTAGTAGTCAATGCTAACATGAAAGGCAGCCTGTAACTGGGTCATTCTAGAATATCGAATCTGTGAAATTTTGTGGTCCGAAATTGGGATTCGGATTACGTACTCAGATGCGGAATAGTCTCTAGTCTCCCTTACGCTTGGCTGACCAGGCGTTGAGTATTACCATTGATTCGTGCATTGGGAATTCTGCTCTTCCTTATACATAGATAGGGTTATTGCATAAATAGTGGGCCACTCTTCACTTCAAGATAATCTTGTCCTTAAATTACTCAACATTTTATAACATGAATTTCTAAGCGAATGGGTGACGACTTTACATAACACATTTATTAAACTCATAGGCGCATAGTTCTTTTGTACGTTAAGAAGCCTAGAATCCAGTTCATAGTGTTGAGGAACAAGCTTCTTCATTGTTCAGATTTCTCAAAAGTGCTCTACCAATATATGCCTCTAAAGAGCGAAGTGCGTAAAGTGGGTCAGTGAAGTATGTATAAATAACGTTTTCACTAGAAAATATTTAGCCATTACAATTCCCCTTTTCTCTAGTTTATACTACACTAACATAAACGGCCGATGGTTAAGTATATTATATGTATTCACAAAATGTACTTTCAAATGTGTGCAATGTGCGAAGCGTATCTAGTAACCCTTCGCGTCTGGCAAGACAATGAGGTCTTACAATTTTGATGACCACCCTGTAACTAATGCTCCGAGCTCTACGACTACCAAGGGTACATATATGCCCCTATAAACGTCCCGCGTTGTTTGTCAGGTAATATTTCATGGCCGCCGCGGGAAGTGGAAGGTTTTCGTACCGAGGAGACGATCCGCGGGTCGATAGTTTCGTCCTAATAAGGACGAATGAACATTTATCATGCCTCTGAGAGCTTCTCGACTTGATATCAGAACCGGAGTACTATGTATTGTTTTACGAATGGAGGCAATCGATTTTCTAATTATTATTGATGTTCTTTAGCAACGTCGCCCTCTAAGGGAAGTAAATCAACTCCGTGCTTTGGTGGACCAAATATTAAGCCACAGATCTTGGTTCTGTGATAGTATTGCAAAATCTGATGATTTAGTGGCGGAGTCATAACCAATGTAAATCAGTGGATTTCTTTATATTATACATATATATTATATATGTATGGAAATAATTACGCTGGACTGCTGAAAATTACCGCAGTAAAATTACCACACTTTGGATTTTGACCTGAACCAATTTTACGGTCACCCAACGCCATGTGTTTCCTTTCGGCACCTTAGTGTTCTTGGTCTTTGGCTTCTGTCTGCCTTTCACAGCCTTAGGAAGTTCGGCAAAGTGCACCACACCCAGTGCAACTGCAACTAAGGTTCTGTGCCGTAACGAAGCAAACTTTACAGGTCGATCGTGCTTAATGGTGATTCCAAACCTCATACTATTCAGAACACTAAAGCAAGGAAATAACCCTTTTTCTTTTCCTTTTTGCCAACTCATGTTTTTTTATCTAATAAAAAATAAACAAAATAGAATATCTATGATCTTCTACTCAAGTATGATTCTCAAGTAGCATTCTACGTATTTTTGAAGTTGTCTTATTAACTTTCCTCAAGACATTTTCCACTTTCTTTCATCTCTGACACGTTCTTCTTATTCACGAGAGATTTTCCTAGATTTGCTTTGGCAACGAAATATGGTAAGAGGAAAATTTGTGCAAGTGCACTTGCTTTACTTAATTTCTTTATGTTATTTCTTTCAGAGCTGACGGCAGAACAATGCGGAATGAATTTTTAGTGGATATCTTAATAATACTGGAAACAAATATTTTTTGTGCAACCCGAATGAAAAGCACTCTACAGCAATTGCCTGTTTCTGTTTCACTTCGACCGTCCAAAATAAATTGGTTTGGTAACTTGCAATCAAATATTGTTACCATATATAAATATTCAACTTTAGCGACTACAATGGGTATATGTCCGTGAATTGGAATTTGAACTCAGATGGAATAATCTGACTTGGAAGGACATCCCCTTGAAAACATCCTAGTTCTGAATCACTTTTGTATGATAATATAATGTAGTCTTCTGATGTCTAAATAATCAAAAGCTGGACCTCCAGTTTCAACTAAGGGTTTTAAGACAAAATGGCCTGGTGATAATTGAAGAGAGTGCACCATTACATTCTGCACCTCAACACGTACGCATCCGTGCGGAAAAGTTCACAGACATCGTCCGATAATTACACGATAATTGGATACGTGCCTGAGTGGAAAGGTTTTCGTCTACTAGGACTGAATCCTCTCTGAAGGCTATTACTATTGTACAAATCGAAACTTGTGAAAATGAACCCGAGATTTGCTCGATAGAAACAAATTAACTAGTAATGAAAAATTATGATCGATTTCCATCTCATCGCATTCTAGGTAGATATTCAGGTTATAGACTCGATAAAAAAGTTTTCCTACGACTTGGCTCGAATTTAAGAGCTCTTTGGATTACAAGAGCCGCGAGAGAGGAAACTTTAAAAGCTTTTCTAAAGCTTTTTCAAAAAGTTCCCTCTCTTATATTTGATGATGTTCTTGTTATGTTAAATAATGATTAGAAGTTTGTAGTTTTTACCCCAGTATATGTTAGAGTTAACAGCACTTACGAAAAAGGACGCGCAGTTATAAATGTGAAAAGTGGACTCACCTAGAACAGAAAATAAAGTTTTGACATTAATTTTCAGGAGTGGTATAATTTTTGCATTAATGAATCACTTTACGAGTACATTTATATTGAATAATTGATTTTCTCAGTTAAAAAAAGAAAAATAACATTTTCTATACTAAAGAATTAATTGCTTGATAAAAGGTCCGCGAATTATCACGTGCCGGAGTATAAAGCAAACGTCCACTGAACAGCAAACTCTTGAAGGCAAAGAGTAAAACGCCCTAATCCCTATTTGCAAAGAACGTTAATGGTGCATACTGCATATGACATTCAATTTTCTCTGATTTATTAAACGGTTGAAAAATTAAACATAATGCATATATAAACGCGATAACCGAATACTTTTTATTTCGGAGATTTAAATTCTTATATTAATTTCTCATTGATAAATATAGTTTGAGAGGTTTATTGTCAGTGTAGAGAATTGTGTAAACAGAAAAGGGTCTAAGAAACAAGCGAGGTCTAAAGGATAGTACCTTGTTTCGTATGCATCTCACGTTAAACGTAACAACTTGGAAATGCTGTTGCAATTTATTATCTACAATTCTACAATCTTCACTGTATGTTCAGGTACAGTATTATCTTACACTCGAATACGAGTGAATCCCTACGAATTTATAAAGCTGGTAACTCTGGAGTTTCAGTGAATCCTTTAGAATCTCGATGCTCGACAAACTAGAAGGTTAGGGTAGGTCGAACCTTTGGTTAAGCCAGGATAAATACTCAACTTCGTGCTACCTGTCAGTATTTTTTGATGTAAAGAAAATTTAAATAAAAATTAATTAAATAAAAAAACAATTCACTATGTGTACCATTTATATATAATATGTGTGGAATTCTCTTCAATTATATTATATTATATTATAGTAACATACGTCGGTATACATTTAAAAAATAAAAAGTAAGCGAGAGGCAAAGAAGGGGAATTGAAAGGTAATTTTCTCAAATTACTGCAAGTCATAAAAGTCAATTTGCTCAGTGATAAAAAGAACGATCGTAAAGGAATTAAAATTACGTTCTGGGTGGAGCAAATAATTAAAAAATGTGAAGAATCCATGCTGATAGAAACAGACAAAAGGGGATGAAACTTTTGAATGATGGAAATTGAAATTATACTTTATTGTATAGTAATTTCGTGGAAATTGTAAACTTTATTCCAATTTTGAGACAAGCTTTTGCGCTTCTTTCTGAGCAAAATAAGCTTGATTACGTTGGACGGATGACTTAGTTCCCATATTGGCCTTCCTGAGGAAGTTGGAGCACAGCAAAAGGTCGAAGAAGACTTGAGGGTATAAGAAGGGAGAAGAGGGAGCTTCAATTTCGAGCGTCCTACTAAACAAATGGGCTTCTAGTCTTCTACGGATTCTCGTTTAGCTAGGCATGCTCACGCCAGTCGGGTACATCGTCCGAGTTTAACGCTTCGAAAAGATGAATTATTCATTTCATTCCCCAGAATCGTCAAGGGAAAAGAGGTAAGCAAAGTAGATGTTGTCGTGCTTGAAGAAAGGCCCATATCTACTATAAATGAGAAGCTTATAAGCACAAACTGCGCTCTAACCTCTTATATCTCAGGGATCTCAACTCCTACTCAACCGCCAAACTTTTTTCATCAGTTTGAAATACATTAAACTTCTACCATTCAACAATAAATGCTCTTTAAATGACTTTCAATGGGTAGAGAGAGTTTTATTGCTTTATTTGCCCCGACGATAGCAAACAAGGCTTTAAATTCTGATTAATTAGGGCTTGAAGAATACATCGATTTTATAATTATTTACATATGAAATATGTCGAATGCAATGTTTATCAATCTGATGAAGGTAGTTTTAATGTGTAAAGAAAACGGTTTTTTGTCGACCGCAGTGATTTTCCTTAATGTGGGAAGTCTCTAGAATAACAGCGAGAGGGATGAGAGATATTTGTTTAAAAGTCTCTCGAACGAGGTAGAATTATTTAAAAGAGGTTATTTGACTGAGGTAAATGGAATGAAAAGGGGGTCGGGAAAGCAGACGGACCAAATGAAGCCGAGTCGAACCAATCGTCGGACAAATTGTGCACTCGTTGACGACTCGTCCGGTTCCGGATCCGGTACAGCCAATCGTTATTGCTTTCCGATGATACATTCAGAACCGCGATGCTGTGAGTTCGCCGCTTCCGGTATGTCTAATTTTCAATCTAGGACTTTAAAGTTTTTCTCTTTTTATTCTACTACTTTCTAGCGGTCCATCTCCGGTCTTTTAACTCTTTTTTTTATTGCACAGCTTCAAATCCAGATTCAAATTCTAAAGCATCAGAGATGTAAAATGAAACCACGATTATATCCTTGAAATACATCTACCTACTCTGATTCTTGATGAAAATTTTAAAATTTCAATACATGCTATTTGAATGTAAAAAAATGTAATGTAAAAAATCAGTCTTTAAAAATGGTGAAATTCCAATATCTATTCGATAAAAGACGTATTATTAAAGAGATTTGAAAGAATAAGGAAATTTAAAGTCGATCCAAAGAAATAATAATTATAAGAATCCAATTAGAGGACGATATTTATTTTCTTCTTTACTTCTTGAAAGAAAGTCAATGTTGAAGTGCTAATAACGAAGTGGATTTTTATTCTGAGAATATAAAGTACTCTGAGCCGGAAGAATATACAAAGCTGCCGGAACGACAAAGTCATCAATAAGGCAGGATTTTGCACAAAATTGATCGCAGAGGATGGAATACATAAAACGATATCTGACAGCAGAGCTAGTTTAATTTACATACACAAGAAAGAGTTTCTGTTGCTGACGTCATGATAGAGAATGCAAAACGATTCAACAAATTGAAGACTTTGAAATAAAAGATGTTGCAGTAGTTCAAGCAATATATAAATAAGCAAAATTAGGTCATAATGTATTTTTTATCTTTGTATGGAGCAAATAAGATATATGATATCTATTATCCATCATCACAAATAATTTTCTATTTCTGCAAACACGATTCCTTTCCAAATTTAATATGTTTTAGCGAACATTATAACTGAAAATAGAAATATAAACTGCATTTTATCCTACTATTTCAGCTTGATCTAAATTTATGTATTCATTTCAGAACCTCAGGATGTAACATTTATAAATTCCTGTTCCTATTGACACACTACACCTATTCAAATAAATTGAAATTCCCTTTACCGGCGTTATTGAAATGTACAATACAATACAAAAGAAACATCTTCTCTTTCCCATCAATATCGTGTTCCCCACAAACTGAAAGCCGATCAAAAAGACAAAGTGTATTTTTCACAGATCGCCTGCATAGCATATGAAAGTTTACATTCACCTAAAAATATCGGTGTGCATGAAAAGAATAAAGACATACACATATGCGTGGTATGCAATAACCGAAAAACTCATAAATAAAATAATTTTAATTTGTTGCCAGAGGCCTATAAATATTTGCGCGTCTAGTTTTTTATAGTATTATTAAAAAGCAACTTTAGATACTGTAAGAGGAATTTCATTTTTGAAAATCAAAGAACACGGCGTGACGTGATAAGAAAAATTGGAAGATCAATGCTCTTGAAGGGCAAAATAAAATTACAAATACGCTGTTCGATGATATACTTATACTTATATAGAGCTATATAATATATATATAGATGTGTATATACAAGAGTAAAATGAAATCATTCCTTATTACGTTATATCTACCCTCGATGCAGAGGCGAAAGCTTCGAGGAGACACTGATTGGCTTGGACGTAACTTCTTTCCCTCCTCTTTTCATCCCTCGACCCTACCCCCAATTTCCTTTGCTCCGTTCGCATCTTCATCTTATATAGACTCGTGCTTCGAGACACGTAGAGAGTTAGAAAATATTTTGCAAAATATTCTCAGCCAGTAGAGGTTTGGGACTTTTTTATATCCACCCCTTCATCTAGGTCATTCCACCATAGCCACATCCTCACGCTCCATAGTTTCTTTTTCTTTTCCCTTTCGAAGTGGGCAAATAACACCGTACATAGATATACCAGCAATCTCTTTATCTTCTCTTTTTCTCTTTTTCTCTGTTTATCTTTTCTTACCATTCTCTCTCTTTTCGTTTTTCTACTTCATTTTGGTTTCCACATTCGTGTTTCGTTTCTCTTCTCTGTATTGTGAGTGGTAGATTTAACGATATGGCTACAGTTTTTAATTTTTTAATTCGCTTTACGTTCCTGATTCGATTTTTGTGATTCACTCGGATGAACCAACAAAAGGAAATAAATAAATAATACCATTAATATAGAAAAGTATAGAAAGACAGCATAAAAGTTACATTAAGGAAGAAGAAATAATTTGTAAGAAACAACTTTCAAATTACAACTTCCCATGGAGGTATTAATCCAACTTTTATCATTACTTTCCCTTCATCATTCATTTCATCTTAC
>JAUESI010000029.1:5664539-5720190 GCA_032275145.1 Synergus laeviventris
TTCATGCCCGTGTTATAAAAAAGTATACTTATGTATATATTTTATGTTATTGGAAAACGCATGATTCAATATATAAATGGATATTGCTAAATATTCATAAAACATAAGAACTGATAACGAGCAGCAAATACGTATTTCAGCAGAAAATGGTTGAATAACCCGATAAATGTCCACTCTCTATTTTAAATTAAATTTTTTCAGACCGTAATTTTCCCTACTACTTTTATTTCCCACGCAATGTAATAAAACGCCCTTACTTTCAGAGATAAAAAAGATGTACACATAAGAAATTACTGCAGGCGGACGCAAAATAAAAGAATGATTTTTTTCTTAACAGAGAGAGAGAGGGAGGGGGGGGGGAGATCGTATTCGCGACTAAAAGTGGCGTGCATTCTTTCTCGACATAATTTGGTTAGACAACAAGGTACATCAAGAAAGAAAAAATTCCGTAACAAAATCACCGGGAAAAATTAAATTTAAAAATTACTCGTCTTCTCAAGGTAAGGACATTTTTCTCGAACATAAAAAGATTATCGTGGAGGTGTCAGTATATCTTGAAAAATAGCAGTACACTCTAAACATCATTTTTTAATAACGCATAAAAAAATATTGTATTACCTTCGAAGAGATTTACAAGATTAGATAATAAATTTTGAGAATAATAAAATAAGGCGGATGAAATGACATCTATAATACAAACGGTGTAAACTCGAATTGAATATGAAATGCAATCGACTGAATCGAAGAATCCATGATTCTAAATACTGTATGTTATGTATATAATGGTAGAAGGATGGAAGATTCTACATCGGCAAACCGAAATTTTATTAGCAATATCGCGCGATATCGATAAGCGCGAAATTCATAACAGCATTCCTTTGAAATGCCCTCCAGATCGTGAATCGTATTTGGAATGTTGGATGCGTATAGAATTGCCTCAGCCCTACGCTATATTTCGCTTTGACTTATTTTCTGCTCAGTATTACAGCCATCATCGATTTCCGAAATTCCATGTATAATCAATAGTCTTTTTTCAATTGAAAATTTTGCAAAATCAGAGATTTATATTCAATCTTTACTTTCTTAAAAAAGGATTAAGATTGTAGAATTTAAAGTTAACTAGGGTTGTAAACTTCGATATTATTAAATTAGAGCACTGTAAAATTTGATGTACTCACGCAAATGACAAAAGGACTTACCTGAAAAAAAAAAGAATAGAAAAACGTAAATTAATTTCCGTGCATATATATATATATATATATGCTCGCTGAATAGATATATTATGATGATAATAATAGTATCTTCATTGACAACCTATAGTGCATCAACAGGCTATGTGCAGGCTTTATGAAATAAAACTTTTTTACGAGCAAGACCGTACATATAAAACAACGCAATATAAGACAATGAAGCAAGCATCCCTTATATATATGTTATATATATATATATATATATATATATCATATGTATATATAATAGATATATGTAAAAACAAATAACTTTTAAAGTGAGTTCAAGATCACTCCACTTCAGGCCATTTTGAGGCTTTAAAAACGTAACCATTTTATAATTCGAATTTATAAACTGCATAATCTAATATTTAGAAAATGAATTGGGAAATTGATAAGTTTTGGAAAGGGGTTTTTTCCACATATCAAATTAGATTGTCTGAGAACAATTTAAATCAAATTAAAGTCCAAATTAAAAGCTGAATATTAATTATAACTAATATTCAGCTGTTGATATGAACTGTAATTTGATTAACTAACTGCGTTTTAGTGAATTATATTTGCATATCTAATTAATGTTATAATTATCAGTAAACGCATAATTTAAAATTTAGAGAGCACTTTCTTCCACAATAATTCTTCTCGGTAGAAATGAATTATTCTGAAATTTCAATGAACCGCTCCTACACATCGATTTTCCGTATCAAGGAATGAAACTGTTTAATTAATTATTGCTTGTAAGTAGCCACATTTTCCACGATAAAATCGAAAATAGTATTCTTGTTCTTCTAAGTAATTACGAGGGCTTGACCTGAAAAATTAAAAGAGGTCACATTAAAGTCTTCAGTAGGTGGGGTTCGATATTTTATGACCTCTTGCTCTGAAGTCATAGGGTCGTAGAATCCAATTAAGGATTTCAAAATAACCGTTGAAGGTAGGCATACTCTCTATTTTTAACAGTGTTGCTTTCTTTTAGTATGTATTTTTAAAATGGGACATAATTTTTTCCATTCTGTTTCAGAATGCATCTTATGTTACGATCTCTACCATTCTATAGCGCACTAAAAAATATAATAATTCTTGAACAGATAAGAATGATTTTTTTCATCACCCTTCAACGAAAAAAATAAATAAATTATAAATTCCTCAAATTGATGTGCCATTTATTGGAAACTTCCATAGAATTTCTATGATAATTTTCTAAATAATACGTACATGTCGATGGAATACTATAATTATCTAGGAATATTCGAGATAATTGGCAAACACATCTATTTGAAATTGAACAGAAATTCACCTTCTCCCTTGATTGCCGCTTCGTCGGGAAATGGTTACCAAACATGTAGCACTGATAATCCTTTATGGTTGCACAATCACTGAAGTTAAATGACTTATGAAGATGTTAATTTCCACAACAATAAGTTTAGAACTTGGAAAGAATCGCGACTTTTCACTTTGGCTTTTATACGACCGCTCTACGCGAGAGCCAAAACAGAACTGAATTAATTAATAGAGGAATATTATTTGACCGATGTAAACAAAACACATGGTGGTTGTGAAAAGACAATTATAATACTCGAAGCCTATAATATCAATGCCAGACCTTTCGAAACATAAACAAAACTTGATCTCTCTTTCTAAAATAGAGCACAAATAAATTCCGAATTCGTCAAGGTTCGACAATAACAAACCGAAGCTCGATTCAAGGAACTAATTGACAACAATAATAAACATTACAGAAATTCTAAAATAAATTAGGTAGACATCCTCTTTCAAAACATGAATTAAATTATATAAAAAAACGTTCTTATAAGAGGAGAAAATGGGAGCCTGCTGGAATAAAATGGTAAGCTCTAACAGAACGATAAGCGCCCATCATTATCGTTGATCGAAATTAAGCAGGTGCAGCTCATAAGACGCTGTTGAGTCGCGAATACCTGGTTAGCCCCAAGTGTATCAATTCTAACGCGGATAACCCAACTTTTCAAGTACGTCGTAACCGGGCAAATGGCGTGTCGTTTCCTGACTCAGACAGCCGTCAACCGCCGAGCGGAAGCCATTTGTTTATAATTCCTTTGGGATGGAACGTGATTTGGCAGAATGTTAGAAAAGGGAATGACACTCTCAAATGAGTCGAATTTAAATTTCTCAGATCCTCCTACTACACCGCTCTCAACGACTTTCTTAACGACCCTTTGCGGCATACCGGATTGTTTGAAGATGGCGTCGTATTCCCTCAACCCTTTACTTCGCCCGGAAATTTCAAGGAAATTGAATTCATTTCAACAATACGTTATTACAATCGGTGGATATTATTTTCTCATATTTCTCTATTGTCACTTGCCTCAGAAATAAATTGAAAACTTTTCAAATACAATAATTATGCCAATAATTCAAATCCTTCTTTTTCTCTACGTTTACTTTTACTTTCAGTGTAAATCGATCTGGAAGATTTAGAATGTCCGAAGTTTCATTCGCCAATGCTATATACAAAGTTTGCTGGATCATAATTTTGTTCGCTATTGTTTGGATAGGAATTCGAGGCGGGGATGAAACATCGTACGTTTTCGAATCTCATCCACGCAATCTTGGTGCTTCCTGTTACCGAGACGATCGTTCCAGGGATTCCCTGCATAAATTCCCTGCATAAATTCCACTCTTGATTCAGGGGAGGGGCGGTTACAAGCGAGTCGGACTTCGGGTGGTTTTCTGCTATCCTTCCGCTTGTCGATTTTTTGTTTTCGTACCATTACAAAGCGATTTTCAGAATTGTTCTTATAGCTGTAAATATTCGAATTTCAATTTCCGCGAAAAGTCAATATTCATTGAACGCCGCAAGTAAATTCCAGTTATCTCATTAATGAAGGATTTGGTAATGCATAAATTTTTGTAAAATTGCATTCCGAAAACTTCTGACTTCTTCCCACACTTTCGATAACACCATTACACAGCCTTCTTCTTGCTCCCCTTGCAAGAAAAAAAATGAATAAATCACGGGTTTTCATTCCCATTAAAAAGCGGGAGGTGAATAGTTTAACAGCATTCTTTTTCTGGACTTGCATTAGCGACTAACTTTTTCCTTCTTAAGTACCAAGTTCAGCTATTCACTGTTTGTCTCACCGCGGTTCTTAGAGCAAATGAGTAATACTCAGACTTCGTTTCTCAGTAAAATTAGTATCAAGTCCATCGTCTTCTGGAATGGAGTATTGCTCAAAAAGGTAGAAGAGGAACGAAGAAGCTTTAATTGGCATCCGAGTCAGCGTCAAAGGAAATCCAGAGCTACAAGGTACAAGATACTTTCTACGTTGGAAGTAATTGAACTCTTCACGACCGCGTCAAAGAAAATCGCTCTACACAAAACCCAGGATCTTTGTTTGTAAAAACTCAAGTCTGGGCCGATTCCTCTACTCGACACTGATTCAGAGTTAATTAGGAATCTTATAGGAAATTGGAAAAATTGAACTGTTCTTATTTACACGGAAAAATGTCCAAATAGTTGGTAAATCTCTTCCTATTTTAAATTGCTGTAAAAATCAATTATCTTTTTTCCACGTCAAAGCAGTTGATCCATTTGTCTAGGATCTGTAAAGTCTTTAGAAAAAGAAAAACATGGAAAAATCTTTTTCTCGCAATGTCCTAGTTGGGTGGGTGTTTGTTGAGAAAGGAGTAAATTCGAAAGAAAGGTCAGAATGTGAAATTCCTTCCTTCACGACAAACCGAGAGGATTTTTCCATCGGATTTTCGTCTAGAACTAAATCTAGGACTCTACAGTCGAGACGCGTGTCACTTCTGTATAGCCAGAGGTCAGATACACGTAAGCCGATTTGCCAGCGTAAATCACGAAGGTGTTGGATCCCAAGGGGAGACTTGTGGCCTATATGTCCCGTTATAGAATAAAGGCAATATAACAGGACTCTGTCAGAAAATCAAAAGTAAATTGAATTGTAATGCTCAGAAAAGAATATATTCTACATAATTTAATTATTCAGAGCTTAGAAATATTCAAGTAGTAATAATAAAATATGCAAATAAAAAGATATTTTTAATCTAAAGTACATGTATTATTATGTACATTTGCCATTTAGTTAATTAAGTAGAATTTTTTAGAACTCTGTGGTATGCGTGGTATTTTATTCTTGGTACAACATTCTCTAAAACCACAAAAACTTTCCGAATTTCCACGTAACTGTTGTTACTACGGAATGCAATTTAAAATATGTTTTCCAAGGTATATTTATTTAATGAAAATCTTTCTCATGATAAACTTTTAGTTATGTATTTGGAACTGTTTAATTGAAAACAGGGTTTCATTAAAGCAAATACAAATGACATCAAATGTTTTTGTTACAAGCATTTAAAACTTCATGTTCATTAAATTGTGAAATATATATGCTAAAATAAATCAAACAACAATATAGAAAGAAATTGTAAGTATAAATCTTGTTGGGAAAATTGATTCAACTTTAAAAAGACGTTTTCCACTTTAAAAGTATTTTCCAATACTTCTCTATCAAGTTGTTGGTCAATCTTTCAAACAAGTGCAGTTCTTCAAAGGCTTTTTCTTTCTCTCATCAACATTTTGAAATGTTTCATTTATTTGATAAAGCAAAATATTCATCTTGCTTCAAATGCACAAACTACAGAATATATTATCTTTTACAATATCTTTTTCCAAAAGAGGAGTTTTTTCAACCACTCTGTAATGAGCACACCAATCAATTTGTAAATTTGCCTCTCTAGAAATCTGAAATATACTATATTTCTCTTTGAACGTTATTTTTGTCTATAATTTTATGAATGTGTCTTCAATATTCCAGACGACTCTTAAAACCGCAAAAGGGCTATTACTTAAAGACTTTCAATTAGTAACGGGGAAATAGCACTCTGGTTGGCAAATCTAATAAAAGGTTCCCCTTTATGATGGTAGTTAACCAAATTTACACCTTATTTCCCATCCGTGTAAGCTTTTAATAGTAATTCTTCATTTTTCCTCCAGTAAGGTAGTAAATTCTGTCCCCTTACATCACCCGGAAATATTTCAACCCCAGGGTTTCCCCTTTGCGGAAAAGCTTCGTATATAGGTCGTTAATAAAACAGGAAAGTTTATTATTGCGCCCACGTCGACATGATTCGAAACGTTTCGTAGAGTCCAGTTGGAAGGTGGTCGTTGCTGGGTTGAACTTATAGTTAGCTACGATGTCCGAGAAACTGTGGGGAAGGTGCTTAAAGAATTTATCGCATCCGAACTAATACCACGACTAACCAAGCTTTTCGCATTCCTGGTTCGCTATTATATACGAAGGAACGCAAGCCACGTCGTTCAGCAAAAATCTCGATATGAACGACGTCAAGCTGCTCGAGGAGGAAAGATGACGAAGAGCAAATAAAAGAAGAAAAAGAAAAACGAGAGAAAAAGAAAAAAATAAAAAATAAAGGGAGGAAAGGATAACCTCGTCCATGGAGAAAAAAAGCTGTAAGTAGTTCTTCAGAGCTGGGAGAACTAATATGTATCAAGAAGGTCAGAAAAATAATCGATTGCTCCTCTTTGTATACTTCAGAATTCTGATTTCGACAAGAAGCAGTGATGATACTTTGTCTGAGTGTGAGATAAGAAGTTGAAAAACACAAAACCAATTTAAGAACATAATTTGTAGAAAAAAATATGCCATCATTGTTTTTAAAAAAAAATCAGCATCTAAAAAGCAAAATCCCAAACAAGAAACGTTTCCTTATTCATTATTTGATTTGCAGTTCCTTCAGAGCTTCTTTCGCAAACAACCACAAAATATGCACAAAGCTTTTAGAATTTCATCCATATGTATTTTGCCCAGTGGTACGTGAAAAACGGGTATATGATCAACCTAAAATTCGATTCAATACAGTTTCATGGAGTTTTGGTATGTAACTCCCGATTCATGGAAATAGAAATTGATGTGGTTTCTCAAATATTGGCCATAGGTTTATATACCTATGTTTTTTTAATCAGTTTTTAAATCAATACGTGGTCTTCAAATATCTTGACAGAAAAATAGATGACAGCGTTCTTTAATAAATCCTGGAGGAATTTTAGTTCACGCTTGGTACCAGTTGGTGCTATTCTCTACATAATATGTATGATGTCTATCTCTATATATGGTCTATTCTCTATATAGAACACACTATGAAATCTATACCGTTCGACTGCCTGGATTCAATTGATCGCTCTTCGGCTCGCCGAAACATATTGACGTCCATGTTTTGTGCTTTGCCAAATTTATACGCGCAGTTCGAATAAGGGTGGAGAATTGGAGATATAGAGTTCGAACTATGCGACCACTGATTTGAGAAGCAGCTCTTGTATCCATTAGGCTGTTTGTATGAATTATGGATATGTTTGTGAAAATTGATACTGTCTTTCTGAGCATTTGTATCTCTGAATCGGGAATGATTTACGTCGTTTATAGACAATTTATTAGATTCGATTGTTCAAAATTACATATTCACATTTTAAACGATTTTAAATACACATTACTATACACATTTTAACTGATTTTCTATTAAATGCCTCATGATTAGATACCAATTCAAATTATAATTTGCTGGTGGAATATACGACAGGATAAAGAAATATAAACGTCCCTTGCAAATAACTTATCCACCCATCATGGTAAAACATATACAATCTCAAAGCTTATAATGTGTAATGCAATTGTAATTTAATGACTATTACAAGGGGAAATCAACGGTGGCTGTACGTGATTCTACCCTAACAACAGTAATAACGTATTCATCTCCCAATAAATTTAGGCATTCACCCTCACCTCCATTATAGACGATACAACAAAATTTAAGTCAGATTTTAAATTCGTTTTTAAATAATAAAACGAATTTGACAATTTCAAAGACAATAGAAAATGTGATGAAACGAGAGACATGTGAGACAAAAAGAGAAGTCTGGAAAAATCTACATCTAAAAATGTTAAATGGTACCAGAGAAAATGAAGTGAATTCTCTCTAAATTAACTTCATTCCCCTCTCAGTAAAGAAATAATTGAAATTCGTTTAGAATAGTTTATTTGCAAATTTGCAAATAAAGGTTAAAAAACATTCAATTTGGCAATTGGATGAGGCTTTATCTCTCTCGAGTCCAGTTTTTTTTAGAATTTTCGTCCATACACGAGTCAGGGCGTATGAATCACTTTGGAGCTGTTCCTATCGTATGGATGTTCCTATATATATAGAGATAGATTTGCAGATTATACACATCCATTCATTCGCGTATCAGCGGATCCAGCAGCGCGTTGAAGCTAACTACGTATGGAGAAAGGGACTGAAATTTCCAGTTGAATTCGTGGTAACGAGATGGAATGAGGAGGTCCATCGCGTACTCCAAGCACAATACAAATACTGTCCATTGAGGGTACAGTTCTCAGAGAAGGGAGACAAGATAGGGCGAGAGAAAGGGAGAGAAAAAAAGGAGAAAAATGTGAACCGAAGTATATAGATGTAAATACAGAAACGTGACACACTAGTAACGATTTGTCACTATTGTTGTTAGTTAAAGATCCGATACAGCAGTTTCAACAACGAAGGGATAACAAAGGGTGTGTTTAAGAGCGGAGCATGAGTCTCATACAAATCTAGGTTTCTCGTGTGCTGAGATAAACAGTCTTTTTGTCTAAATTACGACCTACTTTAAACCTTTTTGGGTTACCAGTTGAAAATTTCATTTTGTGAAAAGTCCACAGAACAAAAGCAGAATATACGGGTACACAAAGCTGTGCTGCGCTTATGGTAATTTTCAAATTAGAGTAAGGTGCAAAAGGGATGTTTTATAATATGATAAAAATGCACATAACAGATAACATCAATGTTGAGTTGAATAACGATCTGCAAGAGAATGGAAAGCACATTGTCATATTGAGTATATGAAACCAAAAAGTGTTTATGTTCTATCCACGCCTTTCTTTTTGCTTCACAAACACACCGCCTTTACTCCTTGCGAATGCAAATTAGGTCTTGCAGCTACCGCAGCCTCTTGGGATTTTTCAGAGAAATCTTAAGCACTACCACTCAAGGGCGAACTATATCAGAGGACAGAAGTCCACGAACTTTTCCCCATTTTCACAGGCGCATTAATACGAAAATAAACTCTGTATGCTTATTTACCTAATTAGACTAAAATGCAGAATTTAATACATTCAGATTTAATGCACGAACTACATTATTTCAAACCGAGCGTTAATTACATTTTCCTGAGATGTGCAAGTTCACAATAATCATATCATATGGACAATTCTCATTTATGTTATACATAAATGTGTATGTTAAATAATCATTTCAAACAATATTTTAATTCCTAGATGAAAATGAGAATCTAAAAAGAGCTTCAACCTTCACAGAGAATTGTAATCACTAAAATTTAAAATCGCTCATCTCAGAATTTTTGGAATTTCATTGAAGATTTTTCTAGTGCCTGGGTGATCTATGACAGTGACCAAAAAGAAAAAAAATAAGTTAAGGAAACGATTTTCTTTCGAGTATAGTC
This sequence comes from Synergus laeviventris, assembly GCA_032275145.1. Lineage (NCBI taxonomy): Eukaryota > Metazoa > Arthropoda > Insecta > Hymenoptera > Cynipidae > Synergus > Synergus laeviventris. Next base: position 5,674,296 of record JAUESI010000029.1, read on the forward strand.
GTTTCGTGAGGACCGACCCTAATTTTATTCTTCTCTTGAGTATTCTAGAGACACGCACACATACTTGTTCACAAATATATGTAACTACGTGTCCCGCATAAGTTTTACGTCCGTTTGTACTTTTTTTTTTTTAAGAGAGTGGAATCGGGATGTACACGAAAGACTAGGAGCAAAAGGTGGAGCTTGTGGGTGGAGAGACGGGGAAACTAGAATTATTATTAGATCCATGCGCTAGTCGCGCTCTGCGAAGTCAGTTTTCTCTTCACTCTCTAAACCCCTCACAGTCGTCTCATCCCTGTCGCTCTATTCTTTTTTTTTACTTCCCATCTAGCTCTCTCTCTTTCTCTCTTTCCTGCTTTTCATTCTCTCATTTGAGCTTGTACGCAAAACAGGAAGAGAACTCAAGCAATTTTTAGTTCAGTATCCGAATGGAGGACAAGAGGAACCTTCCGTGTCGAGGGCTTCGTGTTTTTTACTTCAAGAGTAACACTCCAGGCATTTTTTCCACGAGGAAATTCTACGGGACTTAGAAAAGACAGTCGTTTGGAAAAAAACTTGACTGAAATGAAAGGATGAAAAGTTCTTGCTTTGTGCAAAGAGTGTGGTCAGATCTTGCTTTTAAGACGGTTGAAAATAATTGCAACTTTTTATTATAAGAGAATTATATGGAAGAAATCCGATTATGTTAATATGCATATATACCATAAAATTCTAGTAGAAAGAATTCTAAGCTAAAGCCACTAATTTTAGGTCGTAATGTTTTCTATGTTGTTTGCATAAAGTAGAATGTTATCCACAATAAATGCATTTATTTATGTACCAAAAGTTTTCAACATTCACAACTTTTCAGTCATATTTATTTTTTATGAAATAATACTCTTCTCTCTGCAACATCCTTTTTTTAAAAAATATTTTGTTACAAAAACAATATGTGAATGAATACGTTATAGGCATACATAGGTTTTGTTTTATATTGTATTACTTTCGATATGTTCCAATACTCTTTTTCAAATATTTTAAATATTTTAATACTCTTTCTTGTTTAAAAATTTTGTTTATTATTGAATTGAAAAATTGAATATCAATGTAATACGTCAACTTTTATCAGAAAAGTTAAGTGTAGTGATTTGCAATTTTTGAAGAAATGTTTTTAATTTAAATGCAACAATTCTATAAAGAAAAAGCAATGACAAATATTCATTATTATGTTTTTTTGTGAGTACTCTCAGTGCAAGGATGTTGGTGACAATAACGAACTACCCTTCGCCATAAGCGCGTTTTATTAGATTCCACAACGTCTCGTTAGGACGTAAAGAAAATCGCTTGTTATAAACGCGAGGTAACGTTTCTTAGTTGTCATTGTTACCAGTTTCAAAAGCTTATACCGAAGATCTTTCAGAAAGCAACGTAAATGAATCCAGCATTATAAAGGATGTCTTAAATATAAATGAAATTGTAGGTACATATAAACAATAGAGAATTATTGCCATATAACCTTTGTTTTGTCTCTATACTCATAAATTAAGTTTATCACTAGTATTATCATTCGAAATCTGATCTTTTAAAATAAAAAAAACGTATCATTTAATTGAACAATGCGTTGGTTTTAATTAAAACCTTCAGTTTTTAAATTCTATCGTGGATAATTAATTACCCAGGAGTAAATTAACAAGCATTTTGTGAAAATCAGATATGAGAGGATTTATATTATTGAATAACTTCTAAATATAATGATATTCAGTATTTCACTTAAATTCATCATTATCAGTGACTATACGTAAAATGAAATGAAGTTTGCGGAATTTTCCAATTTTGACGCAAGCCAGTGTCATTAAGTGAATTTTTGATTGCAATAATGCAATAATAGCGACTAAAAATTCGAATTGTTGGTTTTATCCAATTTAATGATATTTTTCTATATAATTGAAATAATTGAAAATTTATTATTTGCTGAAAATGACTTATTTTTAGTTTTTAGTTGAATAAAATGAATTTAAAAAAAACTGATGCTCTAATTATCTATTAATAAAGTATTTAAACAGGAAAACACTTCGTTTAGAGAAACAGAAAATTATAAATTCTGTCAAGCCTACAATTTTCGGAGTAATTCAGGATTTCATTACAATAATAACAGATGACCCAGGTCGGCAATTGGACCCGGAGCAAGTAGTTAAGTACGCAACCCATTCATCTACTACATGGCGAGGAGAATTTAGGTTGGATAGCAAATGGAATCAGTTAGTGAAATTCGTTCTGTAATTCCAGGAACTACTCGAGTTAATCCATTTTCTGATATTCTATTGAAATGATGCTTTTGTTGCATTGACATTCTCAATTAAATGATTCAGTGGTTTACTGAGTGATCAATTGATTAATCGATTGTTTTATTCATTTAAATGAAACTGACAACTATAAAAATGTTATTTTAGAGCGAAATCAATCTAACATATAGAACCTATTTAGTTTGAATTATAATTAACTAAACACTGCCCTCCACGTAAATGTACTGTATTTAATTTAATCCGAAAATTGAACGACTATTTTGTTAAACTGTGTGGAAAATAATGTTTTTATCATCAAGTCGACTTACCAACAAGTTTGCCGAATTGAGCAGGAGGTTTCCATTCGGGATAATGTCTGGGGAAGCGTGCTCTCGACCAGTATGTCTTCAGGGTGACTTTATAGAGGGCTAGCTTATTCTGCCTGTCTTGCTTTTCTTGTGCAGAGGGTCCACATTGCGCTACAACGTATGGAAGATGGATCCCCACCAGCAAGAGCAGCGACAGCAGAGTCAGCGGCATTAAGACAGAATGACATCGAAGCCACACACCACTGGACATCTGTTGACATATGTTCAAATCAAATTACTTTACTTTGAGATATATTTATAGCCATCTCGATGCAAACATAAATTAGATATCCATTTTAATTCTCGAAGAACAGAAATAAAATATCTATATAGGTTCAAACCATTTACATAAATCGGTAAAGGAATCTTTACATGACGTCTGTTTACACACTCAACGAGGACTGGGTTCTCAACATTGTAAAAATAAACAAAGAATGTTGTAGAAAAGAAAATGTACGTTTTTCGTGTCTTTTTTCAGATTTCAAATAAATAGAAGAAGTAAATCTAAAAATCTTCAGTTTAAGGAATTGAAATTGAATACAGCACTAAATAAAACTACACTGACTTCTGAATCTTTTACAGAAGTACTTTTCCATTCAATTCCGGTTTTTCATGTTCTTTTTGCAACGTTTCTTCGCAAGTTTGTTGCGAGGTATATTTAATCAGTTAAAAGTTTACCACTTTCAAGCATTACTTTTCGTCTGCACGTTGGTGACTTCCTTAATGCGTCAAAGAAAATTTTCTTCATATTCGCTTTTTAGTGAGTCATTTGTTAATAAAATCGATTGGAAACTGGATTGACAAAGATAATCTGCATTTTGTAACTTTTTACCATTTTTTTCTCACCTCTCTTTACTTTATAACGAGGCGGGGCCCCTGAAATATGGAAATTCTTAACCATCGAAAACTCATTTATCTTTGCCTGACATATGCTGTACGCTGAGAGTGACCATCGCAAGAGTCAGGCTTGAAGTTTATGATTTACTACTTTGCCTCTGTTGTCACTATATTATATTGTATATATACTTTCTACAACTGAGGAAAATAATAATAAGCTCCATCCAAGTCGATGAGGGGTGTTCGAAACTCAATTGAACGAACTTAAACTCTCAAAGTGAACTTGAATGGTAGAATTACATTCCCTGCGTGTTGGAGGAATTCTATTATCACTGAAGTGTCTTCCCATAAAATAAAAAAGGAAGAACAGGGAGCAAGTGGAGTGAAGCGAAAAATTTCAAATCAGTGCTTTCAGAATAAATGGTCATCCGTATTTTGTTACAAATTTCAGTTAAATCTACTTCGTGCAGTTATGTAAGAGTGAAAAATTCTATTCGAAAAGTTTTCTTTTATTGCATTTTTCATTAAAACACCGTGACGCTTATTAATGAGATTTTTTGATTATTAATTACATCTCATTTCGATTTGATAAATGAAGAATAATTTATGAGAACTTTATGAGAACGAATAATGAAATGAAAAATAAAATCTACATGTACAATTTAGTGTATGAAACATATTACGAAATTATAGGAATTTATATTTTCATGCGTATATTTTCATTTTTCATTCTCATCATTTAAAATAATTAAATTTTTATTGTCGCATATGTCGAGAGAGATTCTTGTAAATTGTTATTTCCTTTAATTTTAATTAAACTTTAATTAATTAATCAATATTTCATTAATTGTTAATTAACTGAGATTGTGCCTTTTATGCCCCATTCGGCACAAAATTATTACCTCGACATTATAACCAATTAAACTATTATTAATAACTGTATAAAGTGTTCCAAGTGTCTTTTTTTTGTGATAAAGTAAACAATATTTTTGGAAAAATGAATATCAACAATTTTATCTTCAAAGAATCTCTTTTTTATTCATAGAAAAAATCAATTTTTAATCAACGTCCGAAGTAAAAAAAACGCGCGTCTAGCTTTCTACCTCCTCTGCAATTCCTCGGAACTGGTTGATTTGTTTTAATCCATTTTTTTACCTTTGTTCAGCACTATAATATCCCCGGAGTGGACTTTTTTTTTAAAATTGAAAATTAGATTTTACAGAACGTTTTTTGTCCCTTCAGTTGACAATTCGATTATTGACGATAAAGAATAATTTTAAACGGAACTGGGTTTACGATCGTTTTATATATTCTTGGTAATGAGTGCGTAACATGATAAATGGAAACAGTTTTGCGATCCGTAAAAGCTTAAAAACTCAAATTCATAACTCTATATTCGCTGACGAATATCGCGTCGCGTGTCCGTTGAATTCTGGTGCGGAAATTCGAGCGGAAGATCGCAGCTTGCATCACCATGAAATTTCGGGTTCGCGTTTACGTGATCGATGGAAATGGATTTGAATCCGATTTGAATTTTGAAGAGTAAGCTTCCAGTATCATCACAATTGATATACCCATAAAGTATTGCATCGATTGGAATATTATTTTGTAAATATCCTTAAAATGTATTTCTTAAATACAATAAACCCCGAAGAATATTGAGTTATCTTTATCAGAATAAATTCAAATGATAATATCTCTCAAAAAGGCGAGTGTATAATTTTCTAACAAGATTTGTGAAAGGAATGGAGTTAATTCGAACTTGTGTGCTATTAAGTGCAGAATTGGAATCCTTGAAGCGTAATTGCCCGCGATTTGACTATTCACGAAATGTTCTGCTTTACTTGTATATTCCTCAAAGCATAGAACCATGCATGTGAGCTTAGTTCACTTGAGGGACAGCAGAGCCGTAACAATAGTTTGATGGGGGCTTTCTCTGCTGTTCTTGTTTATAGCAATACACTTAAAGGAGGAAAATTACCCCAGGAAAAATTGCTTATGTGGCACAACGTGTAAAGCTTAAGGACTATTAAACCAAACTACTTTTTGGCATAGAACGTCATCGTAAATATTTTTACGCTGCATGCAGTCAGAATTCTTGAATAAAGTTCCAGAAAGATAATTAACATGTTAAGGTAAAGTTTGTTTCGCCTACTAATAATTTATCATTGGCAAATTTTGTAAAAGCTTCAAATCGGAATCGTGGAGAACTATTAATACTATCTCTATTATCTAAAATCATGTATGAGAATTGATTTGGTCCTCTATATATACATAAATACATTACCTATATATTGTAAATTGTAAATAGCTGCATAGATCGCATTTACAATCGCGATAACGATAATATAATTTCATAACACACAGCTACGGAAGCAATAACTTCTAGGTAACATTTATCTTCACTGACTTCAAAGGGAATATATACTGAATATTTATAACATTAATTAAATTCTTCAATTTATTACCTATACTAGGGAATTTACGTGTCATTGTGCAAATCATCCATTTAAATAGTTAATGTTATGCTGAATTATTATTTCTGCCTGCTTGAAACATGCTGATTTATATACATAATTCATTCATTGTTATTAAATGTATCTAGCTCCATAAATTTATTTAACTACAAACTCATTCAAAGAAAATTGCACTGCTGACTGATCTTTTGTGTGCATATATGTAAAAAAATGTGAATTTAACATTTGCAAATGAAAATACAAGCAACAATTTTTAATTAACTTATTATCATCGTTTACAATTTTCCCATGTAACCTTTTATTTTTTGTAAACTGTTTGTGAATTCAAAGTACGGGTTTCCACGGATGTGGTAGTCTTTTTACATTCGTTTCATTCCCACTGAATCCCGTAATCCAAAAATAAGTAAGCTGGCGTTTGATCGCCGAGCTTTGAAAACCCAAAGCCAGTTTGCAACGATTCTTAGCTTGGAGACCAAAAATTATTTATCCTCTACGACTAAATTATCTTTTATGATCATAAATGTACTTTAATTATTTGTTGACTAAATGTAAAAACAGATTCATCAAGATGTAAATAATATGTATTTATAACAAAGGACGTTATAAATTTTAGAAAATCTGTCTCAGGTGCATACTTTCTCGATAGTGAAAACCGAATAAAATTCTATCAACTACAGCAAATATTACATTTCTCAAGTTATACTTTTACCTAAGCTTTGAAGCATTGCTAAAATGAAACTGAATAAAAGATCAGAACACGTTGATGTTTGAGCTTGTTGTGATTTTATGCAATTTTCCTTGTATATTGTATATTGTACAAATATTCTTCTCTCATGCAGTGAATCCCTAGCTGGAACTTTTTAAGCTTTTCGTGCAAAAGGAAAAGGTATAAAGAAGAAATCTCGTCGCCGTTTCAATATGCTGGCCGATTTCGGAAAAGTTCAACTCAATAATATTCTTTTTGTTCGGCGAAGTGCGGAACATCTCACCTCTTTCTACTTAATAAAATCACTTTTTTCTTTCTTGTTCTTCTGTCTGAACTTTAAACAACGCTTGAATAAAAAGATGACAAACTTTTTCAGTTAAGTCGCTAACTTCATTCAGACTTTTCTATTCAGTGTACGCTACACTGTGAATAGAAATCGAGTAAAAGACTGTATGATTTTTTTTATTTCTCCAATAAATTTAAATGTCAACAGTTAAAATTGTATACCTAATGATACTTTAAATTAAATTTTTTTAAATGTTAAAATCTTAAGGTTTCCAGTTATTAAAGAATCTTTAAAAGTACAATAAATACTTTTCAAAAAGAATTCTATATTCATTTCAGAATTGATTTTCCGTACACCTCGGTTTTTTTATTTAACAATTAATTTTTTATAAGTAGCGAACAGATGTTCTATTTAACGGCTTACGTAATATAACAGGAAGAGTGTAATTTCAAGGGAAGAACTTTATCTCTGCAATCAACGTTGTCCGTTCTTTACGCACTAAGAGAGGCTTTCATATATGCCGAGAGCAAAAAAAGAAAGAGAAATGTTAAGAATTTTTCATCTCCTTAAATAAATTTTCTCCAACACTAAAAATATTTTTTTTTCAAAGAGTTAATATGCTCGTTAACAACTATGAAAATATAATACTTTTTTATTTAAATCTCTGATAAATAAATTATTCATTTGCCAATGCACAACAGAATTTTGTTCTTTATATACTCAAAGTATTTTACATTTAAAAACATTAATAAAACTAAGAAATTATTTATTTAGAGAATAATTATTATTTTACCTACTGAATCGGACTAAATTACCTATTCGAGTAAATTTTTAAATAAAATGCTTTGAAAATTTTCCATGAAAAGCATATTGCATATTTTCAGTTAATATTCATTATTATACTTTTATACGCCAGATTTTTATTTGCGCTTTTCCCTCTACGAAATCCAATGAGAGGACTGCTGCTGCTAAACCGTTTTGCTTTTGCGACCGAATAAAAAATTAAACATCACAGGGCGCTGAAACGTTAGCCGAGGAAAACAGAGCCAATCCCACGAAATCAAATATAGATATATTTAGTATTTACACATAATCTGATAATGTACAAAATGTGAGTTTATATTTTATTTACTCATACAAATAAAGATTCCCTCAATTTCAAAGCTACAAGTTAAAATAATTTAGGATAAATCACACACACATAATTTATTTATTTGTCAAATTTAATAGCCCATTCGAAAGCAAGCGGTGAGCATATTCAAATATCTTTTTTGATAATTCTATTGCAATTAACTATTAGTTATTAAATATTGAAGTAATTGACTTGTCACGTATTTTGGATAAAAAAATTTGTTTTAAACATATGAATTTTATTAATCTGAATTTTATTTGACTTTTATTCAAACTATATATTACTTTATTATACCTTGGCCTCCGTATCCGTGGGATTTTCTTTTGGACTAAAAATTCAGCACCCACAATAAAGTTCACATTGTCACGGAATTTTCATGAGTCCGAAATAAATACCATTTTTTTGGAAGGGTATTATTCTATCGATATCCAGTTTTCGAAAGCTCCCAACAATATTGGAACGAATTTTAATTTGGTCACGCCGAGACTTCCGGCCGCTGCTAGAACGGAGGATCTCGTATTTCACGTTTCAATGTTGTTTTCGTTAAAGCCGGCTTATTTCCATCCGAAAAAAAACACGGACACAAACGAACACATCCACGACGAGAGTCACCGCGGCACTGAATAACGTGCGCGATTCTAAAAGCTCGTGGAGTCTCACGACTTCCCATCTTCGCGAACCCGAACTCAGCCGACGTGCGCCGAAAGGGAAAGGGTAACTTTTTAAAGGGTTGCTGACGAATAAAAATATATTAATTTCGAATATTTATCCCTCCGTTATTTAAACTTATTATTTAGAATTGGTCATATTGCTGCAATGTTTTTTTTAAGTAACTAATAAACCTGCGCATAGTTTTGCACAGGGGAAATTAAATCTGACTAATTTACAAGAATAAAGGTATAAAATGTGTATTTTTCAGGGTATAAGGTTAACACTGTCACCACAGACATTCCACTGCGTTCAACCCTTGCCTCAAGGGAGAAACGTAGTATTTCCTTTTGCACTTTCAACGGTAGTCATATAATTAACAATTAGCTCCCTCATCGCACTCGACTCGTGGCTCGTAAATTGTAATTTTTTTGCACGGACCGCGTTGTCACATCTCACAAGCATAATTCCATAACTGTATGTTTCTATAAATGAGAAATACCACGGAATTCTTAGCATCAAATACCTCACCATTATCATCTCTGTAATTCACAAAATAAAGTGCCGACAATTTCACCCAGCCGATAAAAAAGTGAAAAGACTGTCTTTCAGTTCATACTCGGTTTCAGCAATTAACAACTTTCCTGGAACGTTTTTTGATGTCATCCGACCGAACAATATGTTTAATTTTTAATAGAAGAACCTTCATGCAATTACTTTTAATTTTTAATTGTTTGAATACATGGATAATTAAACTTTGGATAAAAGAAACGAGGGAAACATAATTTTCTATCAGTCAGGAAATTCTTGGAGAGTTAGCAATTTCCTCAGATTTCCAGTTGAGATTGTCTAGACAGTTTTAATTCAACTTTCCTCGAAGAATAAATGGATAAACTGTAGTTTCTCCAATTTTTGGTACAGGGCGAAAAGAGCTCTCTCTTATTTTCGTCCATCTTCCTTATAATTTCACTTTCATTCTCACCAGCTTCGGTGAAAATTTGGATTACAAAATTACTTTTGAACATGGGGTGTGTCATCCCTCTTCAAGCTAAACTTGGACAAAAGGAATAAAAGGAAAGTGAGAATGACGGGATGGTCAGGGCGACCTCCAATTGTTTCTCTAGACAGACGAATAAGTCCGAACGAGAGTTCTGAATTTAAACTCATCTTCCAACCTAAACTTTTATTTTTGGATATATGACCTGCTATTTAGGCTTTCAAGGACTAAAGTTTTATTCCATACATTTTTTTGAAATAAGATAAAACAAAGAAAAAGTGAGATTTATTTGAACTTTCTAAAGTTATCAAGTTTGATATAAAATCCCCAGTGGCCTTATAAAAATATAGGGTCATTCACGAAAATACCTCAGCGCTTGAGTATCGACATTTTAATACCAACTATACGGTCATTTCTAATTTTAAATCATTTATTCTGTTACATAGAAAAGAAGACAAAATTTAAAAAACATTTACAACAAAAAAATACATAAACGAAACAAAATTTTGTGGAAAAATTAGTGGAAAAATAGTGACCTCAAAAAATTGGAAAAACAGGTAAGGTTACTTTTCCTAGTTAGTGACAAGTATTGAGTGAAAAAACGGAGTGCTAAGTAGATGAAAGTACTTGCTCTAGCGACCTTAATTTAATCAAAGCTTTAAAGCCCTTTCGACAGAGGGCTCGAAAGGCGTGGAGTGCATCCGAATTATCGTATCTACGTAATTAGATACGTGAGAATTGGCAAAGGGTGAAGGCATATAATCGAGACTCGGAATCAGTCACCTGAACTTCTCTTTTACACCCAAGACCTTCTCCGTATTTTATAGTATCCATTTATTCTGTTTAAATAACCGCATTATTGACTTTCTGTAGAGCCTCGAATAAAAAGGCATTTGATGATTTTTATTCCGTGAAATTTAAGAGCTTCTAGATTATTACACTTTTTCTAATTAACCTATCTATAAATTTTGTAAACCCTCATTCTCCATTACCTTCTTGTAATCAGACTACTTTAACCAAGTTAAAGTGCCTGGATAGAGAAGACAAACTTAATTATGTTTCACCTTTGAAAGATATAATTATAGAATCTTCGAAATGCCACGCTTCTAGTTATTAACATAAATATTAGGGAAAGTAATTTTCATCATGCAATAAATTCTTTCACATTTTCTTGAAAATAATTGTAATAATAATGAAAATAATTACTTTTATATGTATAAAATTACTATTGATCGGCGATTCTGAGTGTCTTAAAAAAATTGCAGCCAAATTTATTATCAACTGAGGAATTTAATCTATGAAGCTTTTCTCGCGTCAAATGTCTTATTTAAAAAATAAACACATTTCATCACGAGATTTGAAAGGAGAGAAGAAAGGAGAATGCTTCGTCGAGTAACTAACCACAGCGACGGAGGGTTTGCATATTTTATAATGTCATCAGACTTTCTCCAGAGAACATGAGACTGAAAAGATGAGGGAAGAAAAAGAAAAAATCTATAAAAAAAGCAGAGTATGACACACGACCAAGTTTTCGATTTTCTTGCGATTCGAAACACTATCTTTTTGAGTAAAACTGTTAAATTTCTATGTTGTGAAATATATTTTTTAATAATCTTATTCAATTTTCCATATATGTGGTTTCGCGGAATAGAAACTCTTAATTAATATATCTACCCTGTCAAAGTTGCCCCTCTTTCGTTCAGAAAATAGTAGTATAACTGCGCGTGCGGTCAGACCGCAGGGAAAGCCGCATAATAAATTCTATGGGAATGTAACGACTAACGACACGCGCGTTCCTGTGTGGGGAAAAAAACAGAGGGACTTGTCAGAACCAAAGGAAAAAAATGGATAAATTCTGTATAAACATAAAGTTCATAAATCTTAGTACTTTCTGCTCTAACTATAAGATTGACGATTCAGCATTACCGAAAAAATAATAATACATGGCAAAAATTATACAAAGATTCTTCAAAGCAAACTTTGGGCGTTCATCATACTTTAAAATATGAAAAAATTGTACCGCATAAAATACTCTTACAATAAGTAAAGCTGTATAATCGGAGTAGACGTTAAGCGTTGGTATCGATGTTTAATGTTACTTTCTGAGGACGAAGTGTCTTCGTTCTTCCCTAGAGTCTAGGGGGTCTAGAGTATCCGTAAACAGGAATTTAAAAAAAGAGGAGGCAAGAAAGACTCGATCGATGAGTCTGCCCGAAGGCTTTTCCCTTATCTATCTCTAGTTCATTCCTCCCACTTCCAACTCGTCCACCCACTTTGAGAAGTAAAGTTTTCCAAAGCTCTACAATGGACCCCACAAGTTAATATTTAATCGTGGAGTTCGTCGCAGTAAAACAAGTCTCGATTCCGTACTCAGATTTCGGAGGAGGATTCTCCACATAGTCACCACAATAAAGATCACTTTTTTTTTGTTCAAAAAGTTCTACAGGCTGTATTTTTTAATCAAAATGAATAAGTTCTACAAAGGTAATAAAAAGAAAATAAATTTTGCAATCAGTTGAGCTAAATGTTTTGTGCGCCCCTGATTTTCGCCTATGTGATATTAAGGTCACACACCGTAAAACGTCGTCCAGTTCTAGCAGGACTTTACCCTCTCTCGAAATAATTCAGTTACGATGGCTCGTTCGCGACACGACACTACCCTGCCGGGGATGTTGTACAGTTACTGCAGCCACAAAACCCACCCTCTATCCAATCCGTGTCTTGTTTACGATAGCCAACGCCATTTACAACAATAACGCCTACACTGCTTGCCAAAATGCTTTGCTCTGATAATTCACAGAATTAAAAGGGCCTGCACGTTAGACATAAACTGTGTTAATCCTTTTTAAGCTCTGATAATTTTCCCGTGAAATACAGCCCCTTTTAAATAATTGCAAGCAGTAATTATTATTAAATGCACTGCACAGACTTTGTATACAGAACCGACTGGTGTAGAATAGACAAAAACCAGTTCTCGGAATAATGAGAACTTCGGTAATTTCAAAGTAAAAAAAAGAAACATTCATTTTATTGTAAGTACTAAGCGAATTAAAGAAAAGTTTATAATAATTATATAACTAATTGTTTGCGTTGAATTGAAAATGTCTACATATTTCGAATTCGAAGCTCTTATAAGCTCTTATTTCATCGAAATAAACTTCCAGAAAGTTTCTGAAAATAGAGCAAAAACTATCAAATTTTATCTCGCATTTCTGGATTCAAGAAGCTATTTCGTGGCAAAATACAAGTTATTGTTTCTCGCCGTTTTCCGATCATAAATCAAATCGACGATACCGCGTTTCTATGGACGATCACGTACCAGAAACACCCTCGCAATATTGCTACGTGCTGTCTTAATTTTTTCTTGTTAGCTAATATCCTCCCTCTAACGAGGACAGATATTATCTTCCCCTACAGTAGTTGGAGATTATTTTTTCCTGATTTGACCTCACTTTTCTATTGTTTTATATAACTGGTTATTTTGTTATTTTATTCCGCAACGATTTTCAAATAATTTATTTTAATAACCTAATCAGTCAAACATCCCATTTAATAATTCCTCGGTCTGATATCATAAAACTATGAAAAAATGTTACAAAAAATGATAATGGTCAATTAATTAAAATTTTACTGCTTTTTGTTATGAGTAAATTTATATTATGCAATTCCAGTAATACGACACTTTTATGGAAAATTTTAAATATAATTTTTATATAATAATAAATGAAATATAATGTTTCATGTCAGAACTTTTTTAAAAAGTAATTCCCGAGTTGAATTTAAATTCAAAGCCTGCGAATTTCGCTTTCGAGTACAATAACATCAAGACGAATGGCTTAATTTCATTTTTAAATTAGGACGGTGTTCGCAAAGTCGAAAATTGAATCGTAAATTGAACTTCATTTGTTTCACCTGCAGAAATGAGTCGGCTCGCGCCACTTGGTGTCGCATTTATAATCGAGCTCCGGACTGAAAAGGATGAGTCCGAGTGACAAATTTATTGAAATTTTTATCATAGCTGCTTCAATGTCATCCCTATTTTTAAACTAAAATGAATATTTCCCTTTGTTTACCCTTCCTCTGTTTCCTTTGTCTGTTTATTTTGGCATTGAGAATTTACTAATTATTATAATACGAATAACATTATTTGAAAGTCTTAGATTTTAGAGAAAATTATAGTGTGAAACAGAAATTTAACTCTCGCTGATATTATATCATAATACTACTTTGTCCTCAACTTTGTCACATATTCGTGTATAAATTTTCTAGATGTACTAATCCTCAACGGTTGTCTGAGGGTTGAACTTAGGACATAATCGCTACGAGATCATTTATAAAACCAAGCACGTATCGCCTGTTTATTTAAAATTCGGGCACATATGCGAAACTTTTCCCGCTTTCACCAAACTACGTTCCAATTTCTGAAAAGCTGTAATTCATGGGAGTTTCTCGTTTTTTCCCCTTTTTATACAGAAGTTTTATACGGATTTTCAGATAGAAAGTAAATATTCGGTCTAGAGTAAATCCTGAAATTTTAGTCACCGAAATCTAAAGTAATCTTTGTTTTTCAATTTGCTAAAAGGTTCTATTTCTGTTAATGGAATTGAATAAAAGATAGAATAATTAATTGATATAACGAGTCCTCTCAGTAGCTATTAATCATTAAACGAATCTTGGAGAAGATTTTCATTACTATCATAGTTGACAAAAACGTCAAAACTTGAAATAAATAATATTTATAAATAACGAAAATCCCCTCGCTATAAATACAACTTGACGGTCACTGTGCGATTCAGGTTGTAATTTTTAATTTAAAAAATCGCGTAAATTAAATTACAACCTGGCTCCATTCTATTTCGGATATTTCGAGACAGGGAGGATTAAAAAATGACTGACTTACTCGGCGGTGCAGCTCGTTGGATGTGTAGAAATATGGCAGCTTCCACAGCTTCTGCAAAAAAAAGTAAAATTTTTAAAATAAAATAACGAAAATTGAATGCCAAGTGAAACAGTTTTGAATTAACCTAATGTATTAATTAAATAATTATATTCCAAAAACTTATTTGTGCAATAATGACAATATCAGGTTGCTATTTAAAAAAAAACAGAAGATGTATTTAAAACACCGCCGGATTTAATTTTAACGGGCCCTTGGGCACTATAATAGTGCAGAGCTTTTAATGGGTTTAAAATTACAAATTACAGAATATTTATTGCATATTTTCTTGAGTGTCGGAAAATATATGATCTAATTCGACAGTGGTGGTAGGAAGGAAAAAAGAGGATTTAAAATGAATAATGTATAAAATGGAGAGAGGGCTTTAGTATCCTAATTGGCTTCTATATGCTTCCGGTGACGAGTGTGCATGCACTGATTTCCGTTTAAATTTAAGTAACAAGGAAAAAACGAGGAGGATTGCGCCATCTAAAAATTCTAAAAATTAAGCCAAGCAGTGTTTGTCATCTGCATTATCAAGGAGAAGTCTACTTTACCGGAGAGCATCAGCAAGGATTACCATCAGAGAGGATCTGTGCCAGTCTGAGCATTCATGGTTGATAATAAGGCGCCGACAAATACATATCACTTATCAATCCCTACCTTCATAAGGTATATTTATCTGCTTCTCAATGTTTATAATTTCAAATCATTTTTTTTAAAAAATGTACCCGATAATTTCAACGGCCCAATGTTTTGGATTATTTACATGTGTCTTAATTATAAGAACTGGAAGCCCAATGATAATTGAAATTTCGAACATTAGAAAGTTTTTACCTCACTCAACATTTTTCGTATTCAACCGCATTCAAGAATTAAATTTTATACACGAAGTATCGCATTGAAATGTTTTCGGACAACCTCTAAATAAATCGTGAATGCGAAACAATACTTTTGAATTTTAAGTTTCTTGCAGGGATTACTTTTTCACTAAATTTGAAAAATAAAATGGCGATTGACAATCTAGCTGTACAACTTCGATTGGATTGACATCAATAAACATTATGAACAAATTTTAATTATTAATGACTTTGACTTATCAGTGTATATTACAAACTGTGTGTGTAGAAAAATATAATACTGAAGATATAAATTAATACCATCACAGTACTTATTTTGTCTTTAAAAAAGATGAAAAGGTAATTTTTTGAATGAAAATAGGTGAGAAATACTTTTTAATACAGTTCAAAACGTTTTAATTATTTTAAAGAATTTGAAGTAACTTTGAAGTAACTTTGAAGAGACTTTAAACATTTTTAGGAAATATCAAGATATTTTAAGGGATTTAAAAAAATCCAAAGAATTTAAATAGATTGTAAATTATTCTACAAAATTTCAAAGGATGCTTTAGTGCTTTCAATACTTTACAGAATTTTGAGGAATTTGAAGAGATTTTAAGTAATTTGCGGGGTTTCAAAACACTTAAAAGAATTTTAGGCTATTTTAAAGAATTTCAAGGAATTTCTGAAGAATTCAGTAAGGTTTTAGGATTCGCAAGATATTTTATAAGATTTCAAGGCATTCTTAGCGATTTTAAAGAATGTCAAACGAGTTATATATGTAAAAGTTATTGAATGAATTTGAAGGGGTTTCAAGAGAGTTCAAGATTTAAAAACAATAAAAAATTTTATTATAAGAATTTTAAAGGAGTTGACGGAATTTCCAAAAAAAATCAAAATAAGAATTTTCCATAAATTTTACAAGATTTCTAAGAATCCAAGTAATTTTTAAATAATTTGGATTTAAATAAATAAATGTTTAAATAAATTAAAAAATAAATACGTATATACATGAGAACCCTCATAGGATCATGTAAAAATTCTTGCAAAGATTCCTATATATATATAGGATTCTCTACAGGATCCCATATAAAAATGTTCAACAGAGTTAAAGATTTACTAGGGATTTGACGAGATTTTAAAGTTTATTTTTAAAGTATTTGCTAATAATTTAAAAGATTTCAAAAGATATGTTTTCGGATTCATTCGGATTAGACATTTTGCGGATTGAAACGTATTGGCAATGAAAACTGCCCGGATTAATTTGTGTTTGGGAGCCACGGATGAATAAGGATTAAAAAGGGTTGAAAACTTCTTTCGGATTAAATATAAGAATGAAACTGTTTGGTTTGAATACAAATTCCGGAATGATTCGGGAAATTACGTTTTTGTTCGGAAATCATTTAATTCATTTCGAAACTTTCGTCATATAGTGAAGTGTACGCGAAGTCAATCTGAATTAAATCGATAATGCCGAACTCAGTAAAATGATAACAAAATGCAACAAACTTCAATTGAAAGCAAACAAATGCCTCCGATTTTCCGAATACCACTTCATATCCCTCCCCCTCAACAGAAAGTATTTTTTTACAGAAGTAGTGAAGGTTGTGATGGTAGTGACAGAGTAGTGAAGTACGGGAGTACGGCAAAGATGTACGGCAACATTGCTACTCAAGGTTTATTAATGGCAGTACGCAAGGTTACCAACAGATACCGCCATAAGTCCTTTCAAACTGTATTCTTAACACTGTTCTGTACTACCGACTAAAGGACGTATTTACGCTCTCGGCGCATTCGGGAAGTGTATTGTGCCGTTGAGGGGGGTTGGAGGGTCCGACGTAAAGAGGAAAATGGCCGTCGGGGCTATGGAAAAAGGGCAGGGACGTCGAGTGTTGCTGGTTTCTGTGAGAAGTACGCGATTTTCGAGCTGAACTATAACGATCGCGTCAGCAATTGTTCGTGTGTAGAGTTCCGCGTAATTTTCCGCGTGTTTCAAGGTGAAAAAAGAGTACGATAGGTGCGAAAAATCGGAATATCTGTCATACCTGGAGTACATCAAGTGAGATAAGTGGCAACAAAAGGGTTGCTTAGCCGCAGAGGTAAACATTAATATCTTTTATTGTCCATAACGAATTCGGATTGCGCACTTGCCATCAGATATATTAAACCAAGTGCGAGAATCCTGATGACAGATTGTCATCGCAGCGTAGCATGCAATCATTTACTTAGGATATTGGTGATAATATCGGCACGTTTTGTTCCTAAGTCTAAGGGATTCATCGATCTTTAGCTGCCTGCTCTGCTCACGTCAGCCACTTGTGGCCGTCTACGGACACTTCATGAAGGGTGTCTTTTAAATTCTACACCATTCTTGACGTACTGCATGCACTTTTTTTTATAGTGATGCTGCAACGTCCGCATTTTGTCGTTCGACTTTCGTTAATAGAATAATTGATCAAAATCATTCAAATTATTTTTTTAAGGATTGTATTGATATCAGCAGTAGACTGAGCAATATTAGTAAGAGCGCGAAGTTTAGTAGATGTGTGTACGAAAGATGTATGTTATTATGTTTGAAATATAGAAGCAATCTTTTATACAGTGGTACAAAACTCTATTGTGCACGTTCTGAATGTTTTATGCATATTCATGTATTTCTAAAGGTAGATTCTGTGCTACAAGAATCCCGTTAATTAAGTAGTGATGTTGCATGATAGGTTGGAAGATCATGTGAATGATACATCAGTAACAAGTATGTTGCTGAAGATTTTTCAATTTTAAGAAGCACATGAGAATAAGAGTAAATAATATGAAAACAATGTATGAAAGAATTAGAGAAAAGGGATTACGTTAAATTATATTAATTTCATCAGAATTTATTGTTAAATAAGTTGTTTTAAGTAAGTTTTCATGTTAACACCAAAATCCACTTTCTAGATTCCCGAAAAATGTCCTATAAATGAAAGATAACAGTTTCATACTAGGTGGGGTCCGTGTCAAGTGATCACAAGAATTTTCGTGCTTAAATGGGACTTACAACAATCTTTTAGTAGTGAAGAAAAACCACAATAAATAGTTTTTGAAAATTCCAAAAACTGATAAGAATATGGAAGTTTTTTAGTTACATATTTGTTTAATTAACAAATTGGAGTTTTTCTTTATTAATGTAGCATGAAAGATAACACAATTTTAAATCCCATATGATAATCATTTATTTGATGTTTCAAGTACAAACAGATAGAGTAGAAAGAAGTAACACCACTTCATTGCTTTAATTAAATTATGAAACCCAATTTTAATTATTTTTCCAACTGTTATCGCACATACAACCGATGCGCTTGAATTTAATAATCAGAACCATGTAGTATTTCTTCTTGATATTAAAGTTTCTCGCGGCTATAAAATTATTCTGTAATTATTGCTGAAAGGGTACTGAATTGCTGTTCATTGCATAGAAAACAAATTTTACTAAATTAAATTAAATTCCTATTGATGAAAGCTGGACATAACTCATAATTATAAATTTGCCATGTACTATAAAACCCGATATTATCACGACTTTACCTAGAGGGAGAATTCATTTCACAAAAGTAACCGACACAATCTAGAAATAATTTAAAATTTGGTAAAACTTGTATGTTCATCCCTTTTTAGGTACTTTTTTGGCGGATAAGGGATATGATCTCATAATCAACAATGGTAATCAGATAGTCTTGAATTAAAATTCAGAAAACCGGTTATCTCAGGGCTTTTTTTCACTCGCTTCGAAGATGTGAATAAAGAAAGCGGAATGAGGCCGCAAAAAAAGGCTATTACTGCCAAAAAGGCAACCAAACCATCAGTGGTTGTCAAAAAGCGCTGCATGCTAATTGAAAAGTCGACAATGGATGCTAAAAAGGAAAAAAAGATCAAGAAATTCGAAAAAGTCGAGGAGATCAAGAAGAAGCTCGAAAATGAAAAGAAGAAGCTAGAGGAGAAAAAATTACTGGATGACAAGAAGAAACCTGAAGAAAGGAGGAAGGACAAAATTGAAAAGCCAGATGAAAAGAAGAAACAAATTAAAGACCTAGAAAAGAAGACTGAAAAAATAATCGAGAAGAAGGCAGAGGAAAAAAATGAAGAAGAGATACTTGAGAGTGGAGAAAAGAAGAAGGGTCAAAAATCAGATGGGAAACTTCAGACTGAAAAGACCCTTTTCGACCCCAAAAAAAAACTCGATAAAATCGACGAGAGGACCAAAATTAAAACTGACGACGAATCACAAGAGAAAATAAATGACAATGAAGAAATGGAGTTAGTTGACAATAAAGCAGCATCTTCTCTCACTGCTACAAAAAAGAAAGTTGAGAAGAAGAAGGAACTAAAACTGCCAAAACCAGAATCCAAGGAAAATTCGAAGAGTATTAAGGAACTGCTGAAGGAGAAGAAAATTGAACGTAAGAAGACAACTGATGTAGACTCATCAGGAAAATTATCCCCTTCTAGAAAAAAGGATCCAAAAGTAAAGTCCCCTAAGAAAACTGGACCGAGAAAGACAGTACTGTCGAAAAAAGAAAATCCATCTGTGGCAAAGAGGTTTCTTGAAAAGAAGCTGAAACTAGTCAAGTGCTTGGAAGGCGACAATTCTCTAACGGAAGACAACAGTGAAGCTGTGAAAAAAATAAAGAAGAAGGCAGTGGTATCTAAGAATAAATCTGCCGCAGAGAAAAAAGCAAATCTTGAAAAGCAAAAGATGGCAAGGTTACCACCGAAGAAATTAATATTGAAGAAAGAAGAAAGGGCAAGAAACTTAGAAAAGGCTAAAAAAAAGGAGTCTAAAGAATTAGAAAAAGATTCAGAGGTTAAAAAAGCTGGTAGTGAGGAAGTTGTCCTAGATATAAATACTAGCGAAATAAAGAAGGAAGTAATGGACGAAAAAGAATTCGAGAAAGCTAAGGAAGTTAAAGAAGAACCAAAGAAGGTCTCTAAAAATGTTTCTAAGGCAAAACTTCCTAAGAAGAATAATAAAAAACTATCCAAGGTTTCTAAGGACCAAAATGAAGACTCTAATAAGGAAGATTCTGAAGAAGAAGAGTCTAAGCAAGATGGTACAAAGACCTCAGCAAATTCCAAGGAACGTGCTGAAAACTTAATAAACGTAAATATGAAGGTAGAAGCTATAAATGGAGAAACCAGTGAAAGTTCGAGTACTTCTGAAAGTAGTGACGATGACAGTTGGAGAAACGGAAAAGCCAGGAGTTCGAAGAGGAAGGATAAGACCAGATCTCCGTCAAACGAAAGAGCACGAAGAATGCGATTATTTGGATTTTGGAGTGGACCTAAAAGACACAGGGTTGCTTCTTTGAATGCTCTTGCTAAAGTTCACTGTTTGTATGAAAATGAAGCAGGTGGAGTTTACCTTGGTGGATTCTGCAAGCCTAAACCAGAAAAAGAGAAGTTGAAGGAAAAGAAGGCAAAGGAGGAGAAAGACAAGGAAAAGGAAAAGGAGAAAGAGAGGGAGAAGGAAGCAGTTATTAAAAAAGAGAAGGACAAGAAGGAAAAGATAAAAAATGAACAAGAGACTGCTCCAAAGAGGAAGTTGAGAAACGTGCCAGGTTTGAGAGGAAAACATTGGGACATGCACGAGAGCGTTTCGTCTTCTTCATCTTCCTCCGAGGAAGAAGAGTGCGAGAGCGAGAAAACTGAGAAGGTCAAAAAGACTTACATTAAAAGGAAGAAGAAAACCGAGGAGGTGATGGATTTGAAGGATATGGTGGTCTGTAAGAGAATGGCAAGTTTAAATGCCTCTGCTATTTTGGCTGCTTCCTATTCCGATGAGAAAATTCGCCTTGGTTCTGACAGCGATTCTTCGAGCGAGTCGGAGGTCGAGATCATAAGGAGAAAGAGAAACACCGAAACTGATGCGGAAAAGCAAAAGCGTCTAGGCTCGGAAGCTGAAGAAGTCATAAAGCCTTCCAAGAAAGTCGTCATTGTTAACCAAGACACTGACGTCACCATCACAGGTAAGACTTTTCCATAAGTGGATAGTTAGTATAAGAATAAAAGTACTCGAAAGTCCAAGTGTAAAATTCTTTGTTTCGTTCTTTTCATTCCTTAATACGACAAAGTAAGTTATATTCTTTAGAGTAGCTTGTTACAGTTACGTTACGTTTGAAAAAAAAAAAAAAATTAGTACTTCGTTGGAAATTGGTTTATCTTCATTTCTTATTTATATTTTCCTTTAAATGAAAAGCACGCTATTTTATAAAGTTCATAGCTGTTTTAAACTTACGAGGACAATAAAAAATAAATATTTATTTTGACAGATGTTTGGACTTTCCAATATGACGTCATTTTGTGCTTTGCACGTGGAATTTTCTGAAGCACTCAGTATGAATTGTGAGATCTTGCGAGCAAGTGTAATCAGTAGTGGTTTACTGGTAAGAGTCAGTAGTCTCCAAATACTCTCCAGTGCATTTATGTTCTTCCCAAGTTACATTCATAAAGTTCAAACAGTAATTTACGGTTCATGAAAACCGTATATCATTCAAATAAATTTTGTTTAAAACCATAAACAATATTTAGATAATTAAATTTTTCTTTTCACTAAAGACGCATGTACACAAAAGTAGCTTGCAATAAAACAAGGTCACTCCCAGAATAGAATATGAATCACAGATCATATTGCGGTGTACATAAAAATAGATTTGCGTTTTATAAATGTACAAATTCATTTCATAAAAAGAAACTTTTCATGACTGATTTCGAGCTAACTAAAAGCCGCACCCTCTAAATTTGGAGAATACACTTCTTTAATCAATTTTAATGAATTCAAAAGATTTACAATGAACTTGGTATATTTCTTTATTTAATAAAAAGTTTGGTTAATTGATTGAGTAAACCACTTTCGATTAAACTAGCAGCAAACCTTTCTAAAGCACGCGATATCAAGCTAACATGTTTTCGTAGGTGTTTACGTGAATCAAACTCGATCGACTCATCACGAAGGTTTCTGCAGCATCGCTGGGATGCAATATCGAATAAGCTCGACTAGCCACACACAGACAGCAGCCACAGCGGTGGCAACGGAGCTTCACGAGCAGGTAATCTATATGAAATGCCACATGCCTGTACCCGAAAGGAAGTGTACAAAGCTTTGATTCATTTCGATACACTGCGAGTAACGTAAATCATTTTCTATTGCTACAGCAAAAACCAGAGCAGCCTTGTAAATCGTACACACCTCTCGGTGCGCTTTCCTCTATGCAGCCTCCAGGGGCCCAAGGAAATTGCTCCAACATGTCTCCTAGAAGGCACTCCGCGTTCTCTGCTCCTCATCAACATGGTGAGTCGAAATTTTATTTATTTTTACATACTGCTTCAACCTTATATTGCTCCTAGAACCTATTATGTTCATACCAGAGCGTGTCTTTTCACCACTCGTAAAACAGAAAACCTGGAACGGTATACTAAATTGGTATTGGTACCAAAAACTCTCCTGGATCTTGTCTTTTCCATCAAATCTCCATATTCTTTCATATTTCTCCTACAAGATCTTTGCAAAGTGTCATAGACCCATGCATTTAAGACATACTAGTCTCACGATTGTAAGCAGTTGCATACTGCTTAAGCTTTACATAAACATGCAACTCAGCTTCTTATGTAAACCTTGTACTGAAGCCGCCACTGCCTCCAACTACGCAGCGAATGTAGTTACTATATACCTAGTCACTATGCAGATATAGTGACAGAAAGATGACGCGGCAATGGCACACCTGACAGTCTTCTATTAGGGCTGACGAGACGCGCTTTACGTTTTACGCGAATGCACTTTGATATGTACGTGCTGCAGCAGGTAAGTGTATGTGCGCGAGTTTTAGCTTACGCGCATCATCGGTTAACATATTAACAGCACTGGAATATCTGGTAGCTGTGTATAGTTGTATACTGATCCATGTAACATATATATATATATATACATGCGCAACATGCATATGTGCAAACCTTATTGCATACGTGACTATATATGCACAATTGCACTCAAGGGTACAAGGTACAACCCAGGACAACTTATACGCACTTAACGAGATTATTAAGCAAGGAGCCTTTACAATTTAATAGTAATCGGCTGATAACGTCACAAAAGTATCGTGTCGATGCAAACTTGTTTGCAATCGGTGATGGGCATTGATATAATTCGGAATAGGCTGCTCATCATAGAACTTAACAGAAGTGAAGAACTTAACGACACTCAAATTTAAAGGTGGATTGAGTTCAAATTATAGCAAGAAATTTCGTAGTTATATGCTAACTTTTTATAAGAAAAAAGCATTTTGTATATGTTTCCAAATAGAAATACAAATATTAATTGAATAAGGACAATTTTAGTCTACTCGTGAAATGTTTGTACAGTTTTGATCCTATTTCGTACCAATAATCATCTTATGGGATTTAGATACACAATGCACGTGTATAGATATAGGTATATACCTATATAATTTATATTTTATGTATTGCTGTGGAATTTAAACGTTAAACAAACCGTTTATTCAAATTAGTTTCCTCTCATTACTAAATACGGCTGCAAACGTGATTGCGAGCCTTTTGTGAAAATATTCAGTGTGATCCTAACGGGACCGCAAGCAGGTTTTATTATACGTTAATGCATATATAGTGTTGCTTTAAAAATAGGAGATTATATATCCGAAAATAATTTAACAGTAAAATCATTATATGAAACTAATGATACTTACAAAATTATGAGTCAATCACATACAATTAATCAAAATTAGGAATTGCAGCATCTTTTGACAGTTGAATTGACATTTAATCCTTAACATACTATCTTTTGATCTCAAACCTTGTAAAAAAAACTTTTGTTTTTCGAAAATGATATCGACATCCGAAACATGAAAGAGATTCATGTATTTTCCTCATTGCGGATACGTTCTCGCGTGCGAAACATCCGCAAACTGATCCATATTTGCGGCCTAGATTTCCGTATACATACGTTCAGCAAACCGCCAGAGATAGAACAGTAAGTACACGAGTCTTTACAGTTCATCGAATTCATATTCATTTGCAAGCGATCTGAATAACCCGCACCGATTAAGTCGAGTACGTGGGAATTTATTTCACTTCCTCGATGTCTAAAGAGAATTGAATCAAAATGCAAGAAATCTGTTCCTTAATCAGCATGCAGACGCGAAAAGATACTCATTATTTTACTTACTACATATGCGTTTCATGTAAATAAAAAAATCCAAAGAAAAGAAAAACCGGATTTTTAAGAAATTTATTTCTTGCTTATATATTATATATCGAATCTCTAGCATTTGTCAACATTTGATAATGGACGTAGATTACCGCGATTTCGCAAATGGTACCACTTTTCAGCTGTATAGCTAGAAACTATATTTCTGTCGAAGCATATATTCAAATATCACGTTTTCGCGTGCAGTCAACACTTTCCACTGTAAAAAAAAAGTATCGCCATCATAAAGATTGCGTTGACAGAAAACTCATGTTCTTTCTGGTCGATATTTAAACATTAGACTGTTTTCACACAGGAGAAAATTGGATTTGAAAATGCCGTTCATTGCCGACTGAGATTCTCAACCACTCACAGTAGGTACACGTGCATTAATGGTCACCTGGCTTTATCGATTGTGTATAAATAAGGAGCGCTTTGTGTGTGTGAAATTTCACGGAAAGCATCGTAAACTACAAAATGTTCGTAATATATATATAGTTGACGAGGAAGGACGATTGAGTGTCGGAGGCCAGATAATATACGAATCCAAGTCCTAGATGGATTGTTAAATTGTTACGATGCTACTGTAAATATATGACCAAGTTTTCAGCTTGAATATTATACTATTGAGATAGTTTCTCTGTAATTGGGTCTTCTTCACCAATTATCCAACTCGATTGCCATGAGAAATATCATTTATATATGCAATTTCTATCACCGCACAGGTGTCCCATTTATTATATATTATATATTTGAATACTGAAATGAAATTTCATATTTTTCTTGGATTTTCTGTACACTCTAAATCTGAATCAGTGAATATGTTACGCCCTTTATTAGCAAAATTCCGCTGATTCAGATTAAGAGAACAAATCATTTGACATGCAGCAAAAATTCATCGCGTTATAATGACATTTATTATTCCTTTTTGACCGTAAATTATAATAATATATAATCAATTCTTTAGATAGTTCATGCATTAATTAGTCAACTACTTATTACTAATTGATTTTCATAGTCGATCCCATAATAAACATATCACGTTAATGCCCATTCGAAAATATTGATGCAATAAATAATCCAGTCTTAGCAAAAATTTGGATCTTGGTATATATAATATTTATTATATGAAATCACGAGAGTTGCTATATATACGTAAAAAAGGTTGGTAAACTTTTTACTGCCGCCGCGAATTTTCTTGCAGTGTATATCTTCTTATAGTTGGCAAGTAAAGTTCCCCGGCGCAGGGCTTTAAATTATACGTAAATGTTGATTAGACATGTAATCCTCGTGACCACTTCAGACATCGTTTTATGGCCGCCTGCACACGCACACGCACCGGTGAAACTAACGGGCCATCCATACTTAACTACCGAACATCAGATGCATCGGTACAACCGGTCCCATCAGACACAATGTGTAACGATTTTTAATTTTTGCTACA
Source organism: Synergus laeviventris (assembly GCA_032275145.1). NCBI lineage: Eukaryota > Metazoa > Arthropoda > Insecta > Hymenoptera > Cynipidae > Synergus > Synergus laeviventris. The sequence continues at coordinate 5,700,459 of JAUESI010000029.1, forward strand.
CAAAGTAATTATTATGTTTAAATTTGAATCTCTAAATGGAATTAATTAGTAAGAAATGTTGAATAAAGTCAGTAATAGTTTTGACAGATCAATCATTGAGTAACCAATGAATAAACAGCGAAATTGACTGATATATCTAATTATATTTATAGTGAAAACCCCAAGTATATATATAGAATTTCAGTGAATAAGTCGCTAAACCGCATGTGTTTAGGATTTAAGGACTGACTTAAATTACAGTAAAGTTTTACTTTAATTCCGATTCAAAGAAAACATCTGTAGAAAGAATTGTAGAAAAATCCTGTATATTTATAGAGCAAAGAAGGAGATTCGGCGCTCTCAATATTTTTGTAGATTTTCGAGTTAAAAAAAAATAAACTTTGGAAAAACATAAAAGAGGCTAATTACAATATTCTGTATTAAGGCGGGATTAAAATCGTCCATGCACCGTTCAAAAATTCAGAAACGCGACCTTCTAAAGCGTGAACGGGTTTACGACATGGCGGACGTGCGCACTTTGACGCCGCGTCTGCGGTGAGAACCCCTGGCTCCCGGTATTGCGTCCGATAACGACGCAGTGCTCTCTCAACTGAGAGATGGCTCTCAACCTCCAAGTAAAAAATGCGACACGACGGCAGCCACAACGATGATTCACTCTAACGAAAGTGATAAAATATCTTCACTCTGTTTCTTAATTCCCCACAGACTTTGTATGTCTTAAATCACTTTTTAAGGTCAAATTTTAGTCAAATGTAGTCTCTAATTCCTATACTAAGTGAAAAGCGAGCCACGAATTTACCTTAGTAACTTTTATGACTAGTCATTATTCATTTTTTGACTAAACTTGTAAAAGAAATGTACTTAAATGCCATTATAACTTGAAGAAATTGTTACTATATTATATGATGTACAATGAATATCGACTTGGCGCTTGTCTCCATATTTTAGGTTTTCAGGCATCAAATTAAAAAACTAATACGATGAACGTAAAGAAAATGATAGGCAACATTTATCTACTGATGACTCAAATGTATGATTTTTTCTAATTGTTTTCAAAGACAGGAATCGGATAACTAATACATAAAATAAATCCCACTGATGACTACGTATTTTTTTATTTCAATGAATCTTGATAAAAAAGAATAAACGAGATAATTTTCAGTTTGAGAGTTTGTTTTTTCCCGATTGAAATAAGAATGAAGATTCTACAAATTGTCGTGACCATATTTTTTGGTGAATTTTCAGCAACTGAACATAATATTTACAGCAGCATAAATTCTACAATCAGAATAGAAAGCACACTTTTTTTTGTGTGAACTGTGTGCTACAATTTGAAGTGATAAACTCCGTATATCTGAAAGTTATGCCACGTTTAACGAGAAAGAATTACCATTCGGGAAAAAAATTGAAGGTCTGATTATCGGACAATGTTGTAAAGAAAATTAAATGTATCAAACTAATGAATTCCGTACCGCCCCAGCAAATTGTAATCTGCAGTTGCACTGCTCTTGCACCTGTTGCACTAGCCCGGTGCTCTTGAAAAATAATTCTCGAAACCTTACATTATACCCTCCACACTCTAATATTTTATTTTCACTCTTAATGTTTTTATCTTCACATATAGTTTCACGCCAGCCACTATAATTGATAGTAATTCCCTTTGTAGTTTTGGAATTTGCACCGAGTGTTTGTCATATATATTCACGAATGATATCTCCAGTGATTGGGGATGTAATGTAATAATTGTCTTTGAGCCAACGCGTGATTTCGCAAAAGCGAGTAGTCTCATTATTCTGAACGTTGACATCAGTATCTGAGATATTGTATTTTTTAATCGTTTCATAATCTTTTGTGATATCATATGGTTTACTTACTGAAATTTGCGTTCATTCATTTTGCTTCTACTTGCATCTTTTTGGTATTTACCTGAAAAAGAGAAAAGATTCTATATAATTAAACCTATGCACTTGCGATATCGCAATTTTAATCGAATTAAAAAATCATCTTCAATAGAGGAGCTGATTGAGAGTAAGCATCATATTGGATATTTCAAACTTCAACCTTTTGGAAATGAATATTGAAGCAGTATTGATGAAAGGTGGTGCGGGATATGGCGCCTAACGTGGGCGGTTGCTCGAACGAAGTCTATAATATATCTACAATGTGAATATGACGTAAATTGCACTATTGCTTCCTTATACTACTTAACTACATACATTTTCATTAAATTATCGATTCAGTTGTGCCACATTACAGTAATTTAATTGATGATTACGTATGCAACTGTCACCTCGTTTTCAAATGGTTGTATGGGCAACAGAGTAAATTGTTCATTATTATTATATCACGCAGACATATATCTAAATAATGCTTATTTTTCCATTCTCAATTTGATTCACAATAAAATATCAACGAAAGGAATTAATAAAACAAATATTAACGACACCAGAACTATACCAGAATTCAAAAACATTAATCTCTCTCTCTCTATTTCCTTATTCAAACTCGAAATTTCCCCAGACATGAGTCATTAAACCAGTCTTGCATTTAAGCCCAAAAACACCTCAGGCATCGTGACGTAAAGTATTAACTTCACCCTCTGTATTCAAATTCAAAGTCACCTCAGGGTTCATAAAGCATTGATGCCAATTTGCATTCGATAAGCGTGTCAATCGAATTTTAAGTATATAGTGAAAAATCGATCTGCCTGTCAGTTCTTCAAAACTGCATTGAAATATAAATGCCCCAATATAATAACGAATAAAAGCTTCAAAAGAGATTTACATATTATTATACTTGCGGATATAAAAACGATCTAAAAAATTTATCGTAACGTATACTCTTGTTGCCAGTCACGAATTCACAGAAAATATTATTATAAACTGCTTTTTTACCAGATAAAATCCTGTTTTCTTTAAGATTTGATATCAAGTATAAAATTTTGACCCTTATTATTGGAGTTCAAGACTCTATTTGGATAAAATGTATGTATATGGAGACAACACGTGTTGATACGTGAGGTAATAATACCTTTAACCTTTATTTAATGTCAAAGATGGAAGTCGGAATTTCCACGGGGATTTTCAAGATGAAAAACCACCCACGAATAGGAAGCACATTAAGTTAATACACGTCTGCGTGGGACGACAAGGGGTGATCCTTGTGTTAAAAAAAGAACTAAAGAGACAAATTCCATCTCGTTATAACTTTTATGTGAGGAACGATGATTTCGTACCTACACGGAGAGATTTTTGGTATTAATATTTCTTTTTTCGCATATCCATAATTAATAAAATATACCAATTTAGGGATTGTCGAGGTACGGTTAGAAAGAGTCGAATAATGATTATGAGAATAAATCGTAAGAATATCAGACTCTAACATACAAAAATAACGAAAATTAGTATAGTACTTTGAAAGAAAGTGAAATAAAATGTTGTGCATTTCGGTACAAAAGCTTTGCAATCTTTCTAAACCACTATACGAAAAATGGGGGGGTCACTCGATGTTTTGTTTCATGCTGGCGCATGGCAAAGCGGCAGACGGAGGGAAATGTAAGAACACACACCATTACATAGACGACACTCACTATATATAAATATATTCTATACTAAAGTATACCTATACGCATATATAAACTTATCTTATAACTATAAATCGCACGCATTTCGCTGAGACTTATGATTCTTTCTGCTCTTGTATACTAAACGAGTGAAACGTATCACTATATGAGAAGCTAATTATAGCGCTGGGTAAAAAAATTTCAGGTGCCCCAGACCTAATTGAATATTTATATTTATCTCTCATTTATTTTTAACATATAAATATATATCATTTTCATTTTGATTCTAATAGCGTTTATTGTCTTTTTCGCAATCAAATTCATAAAACAGTGGCGCTTCTTCTGAGAAAATGAAAAGTCGATTTTCTCAAAAAACTCACCCTTATATATTTGTCAATTCTTTTTTGACTTGTACTTTGGTAAGGAAGATGTCTTGTATACAAGACATTTATATATTATAAGTAAATACTTATATAAGATTTACTTTAAGCCTTACTTATAAGCTTACTTATAAGTAGGCTTTTTCTTACAAACAATGACAGATACGAAAGAATGTTAAGATAAAAGTTTGCACGTCTAACTATGTTTTATGAAAAAGTCTGTTGTTCTTTTGCGATATTTTTCACTGTTTATGAGAAAAATTCATAAATTAAATTTTTAGGAAAAAAATTCTCCCAGCCTCAAAAACAAATAAAAAAAGATTTTTCGGAAAAACCTAGCTATTTTATTTTTTTGTCTATTTTGTTTACAATTTATACTAACGAAAGAAAGCCATGCTATCAGCATCATACGGACTCAACCATTTTTGATGGCGGGTGAATTTTTTTTCCTAAAAGTGAAATTTTTTTATTTTTCTCGTAAACGATGAGGGATATCGCAAAAGAACAGGAGACATTTTTCACCAAACTGTTTTAGACGTGAAATATTTTATCTTAAAATTTTTTCGCATCTATCATTCTTTGCGAGGAAAAGTATAAAATTCGATTCTGAGAAAAAATTCTCCTGGCCCATCGCATTTCATGAGCCGGGTTCAGTTGGTCAGCTGGCCTCATCATCACTGACTCGGCTATAGACGGAAGAACTCGGAATCATTCGGGCGATTTTAGTATAGTCTTTTAGAATTCTCACAAAATCCAATTGCATATATCACTGGTGTCTCTCATTTCAATATGCATTCTTATTTAAGAATATTAGAATATCGTTCATTTCTTATAACTTATGTTACTTAAAATACTTTCTTTCGATAATATTTTTTACAAAACTTGTTATTGACTATTATCGCTTTTTCACACTGACAATTTTTAAACAGTAGATAAGACTATTTCTAAACGTTAATACTAATTTTGCTCGCTTAAGTTTATACTAATACCTACAGAAATACCATATAATAGAAATATTTATAACAGCTCGATTATCTCTAAATTCTTACATTCTGTTTAAATTATAGATGTAGATTTAAACCAAATATTGATATCGAAAGTCTCTCCGTATATTTTTACACTTTGAAACTAAAATGCTACTATTATTAAACATATAACACAACTTAAATTTAAATATTTAAATTTCGAAATATTTTAGTTTGAAAGCGTACAATATTTTAAATTTGAGACGTTGCCAATTGAAGCTTAATAGATTATTAAATTTTAAAAGATATGTTTACATGTTAATTTTTAAACTCTTAATTTAATTATATAAGACGTCTAGCCTCAAATTTTAAATTCATAAATTATGGTAAGATGAATCGACTTTCATTTCGTCATTTCGAATTCATTGATTTTCCACTAGCCTTGTCGAGGTTACATTCATGGACATGCAAAATGTAGCATGACTATTAGAGCGAGGGTGAGATAAGCATAATGTGGTTAATGCGTGTAATAGAAAGAAAATGAACCCTATGGATTTCTTTAGATAATTGCCGTTCATAATCCGTTAAACGTTCGAACTTCCAAGTATGTATAATATACATATATGTAGAGGGTACGATTACGATTCACCCTCTTCATAGTTTATTCAAAAGTACGCAATACAATGTCTCCTTCATGTCTTTCTTCTTAAACAAGAAATTGTGATGAAGAGAATCCCTTAATGACGTTTTGAAAACGATTAAATTCCCATAATTGGAAAAACATTTTCATTATCACCAATTAGAATCAGAACAACAATGACCCTCTATTATTTCGTTGCCACATGGAAGATATATCACTGGAACTAAATAAGTTTGACCATTTTTTTTTCGTGGAAATCGAAGCTTATTGCGTTGGATAGTGTGCCAGTTGCCACGTGACAGGAACAATCGCGCACGCGCGAAGAAGACGTTTAGAAAATGTTTATCTCACAATCACCATGAATCGTTCCATCAGAATACACGCGAGACATTTTTCCACATTATCAGCGTTCTACGTCGCCTGGGCTAGAGTTACATACGAAATGGCCTTCCTTTATGGCCACCTGTCACTAGCTTATTATATTTTTAATCCACGTTCTACGAGAGACATATATAATCTCGCTTCTTGGCTATGTTTATGTGGATAATGCATATGCTTCTATACGCGGTGGATTATTTTTTCCGGTCTGTCCCTTTTTCTATCCTGATCTCTGCCCGGTTGGGGTTTTGTCTGTCGCTATTATGTTAGTTTCCACTGTACAAACTGACTGACATGCGAAAAACGAGATCCCAGATATTCGAAGAAGAAAAGCCATAACCCGAACGAAGAACATCTGGTTCTTGAGTCCTAGTTTTTTAAATCAGATTAAGCTTCAGGAAATGAGCAATTAATATCATCATATGACAAGGCCTGATGTCTTTAAAATTTCAAACTGTTCACTTAATAATTGAATGCAAAACAGGCATACAGAATGGTGGAACAGATCGTTTAAAAATTAAGATTTGGTGCATAAATTCAGATTCATGAATTTCAATAAGAAAAAAGGATCGAAAAGAGAAGCAGAGAAGCGGGAATTAAAACAGCGAAATTCTTTGTTTGATTGTGAGGCAAATTTTTGAGCACCCTGTATGAATCAGGTCATGTAGAATGCATGCACATTCTGGTCTCCACGCTCAGCATCTGAATCTCCTTGGGTTTGAAACGACGATAACATAGCCACTAGACCAGAACGTTATCAGTATGCGAATCGCGCCTGTCGGCTTTTCCAAGATCGCGACAACCGGTAGAATTCTATCTTGAACTAAGCAGATGAATAAACATACGTGTTTCCATTAATCATTCTCATTATAATAATATTAATAATAAAAGAATCGACATTTCAATTTTAAAATGATATAACATTCTCCGAATAATCTAATAATGATTATTGTAATCTTGCATTTATAAATATAATTCTTGCATCTTATCAGATGGTCATTAATTTTGGAACTCGACAATACGTTTGACTCGAATTTATCTATCTACAATTCTACAGTGGTTCCATGAATTTACTTATCAGTAAGAAAACCAAGTGTCTTTTCAAACAAGTTCAGAAGGCTTTTGAAAATATAATAGATCCAGTCACAGATGATTTTCATTCATTCATAGAAGGCGATAATTAAATTGCAATCTATTATAATTTAATATGACACGCCAGTTTAATTTATTGAATCTATATGATCTATATAGTAACCTAGTCCCTGCAAGTTTCCTTGACATATTGAAATTTCATTAAGAAATCACGACCTGCTTAGATTAACATTCGCATAGCGTGGAAAGGTTAATTAATTAGAGACTCAAGTAATAGTTTCGGATTTCTCCGACGAGGGTATCATGAAATGCTATTATTCAATATGATTAAGCTTACTCAGTGTAAATATATCCAGAGGAAGCCTGGCGGATCTTCCTCACGAGTCTCAGTTTCTAACCACCCTCATATTCGTCACACAATTTTGCAGAATTGTGCTGTGAGGTAGAAATAATGTTGAAATCATTATCAGTCAAATCCAACTATAATTTAAACGTACGTGAAGATCAATCTTTTCCATTTTATTTCATTACACTCACTGATTCAGGTTTAGAGAGTAAATAGTTACAAAAATGTCTTAAGGTATGTTCACAAGCACTTTTTCTCTTATCAAGTTTGCTACTAGACATCTCGCTTATTGCCTCATCAGATTAAACTTTCATTCCCTGGTAAGACGTGCCATTTGCCTCTACGACTAGGCGGCCGACATTTGGCACACTTGGCCCATTACCACCCCACCTATATGCCCCAGTCTAAACCTGGTTCCGAGAACCACCCCAGCCCTGAATCCTTGAGAAGCCTCCATTTTTTATCCGCCTGCGGCACTCCACTGCAAGAGGGCATACGAAATCTCCAGATTCTAGATTTTAGAACCGCCTAATATTCTAGAATTCAGAATAGCCTTTCCAAACTCGACTAGCTTCCACATGAGAAATCACGAAGATCATTAAAATAGATTGCAAGTTAGAGTGAAACACGCGCATATATGTTTGCGTTGGAATCTACCTCCACCATGCAGAGGCGCCGCAAAGCGTGAAGTGTATTTTGTCCAGGATGGCACGAGCCGAACAAAATCGTAAAGCGGCAGAATATTGGGTAGCTTATGCGTGCTCATATGCCCGCGTGCTGCGAGCCTCGCACCTTGCCGATTCGACTACAAAAGGTAAAGAGAAAGAACCAAAGAACCACGAAAGGACCAAGGGAGGAATGGAGGGCAAGGGAAGAGGGATCAGGACTCGCGGCAAAGAAAGAGAGGACGAAAGAAGTAAGGACGAGTGAAAAAGGATGAAAGAAATAAGGAAGAAAGAGTGTTCCAGCTATGGAGGTCGACCGTGGCAAGACAGAGAGGTCGGATCGGTTCTGTTATTTGGCAGCTGTGTAGCAGCAGCAGATGCTTCGTGAAAACGTCTTTGGAGCCAGCCGGCCTGTAGGTACCTATAACCACAGAAGGAAAGAAAAAAGAAAAAAAAGGGACGGAGACAATCCGTTTCCCGTGCGTTGGTAACGAGAACACCTTACATACGATACGTTAATGGAGTGTGTTACAAAGACACATCCTCATCGCCCCATAGCCCAGCATAACATAACATAACCCGCAACCACTGATGCATATACGCAGTTACGTTCCACTTGGGGTGCAAACACAACATGTGCAACTGTCGACGTAATTCGGAGATGCGACAGTTGTCTAGTTTGTCCAATTTCACCAAAAACACGCGTCACTCAGTGTCCGCTCGCCGCGCTAACTTTATCGCCTGACCAAATTCTATAAATTAGTACAATTTTACAGTTTTGCGGTTTTAGGTATTCGTGTGGGACACCAGAACTGAGGAAGTTACTGCATTTATAAATAGGTCAATCCTTGATATAGAAAATTCTTTATAAAGGGTGAAATAATGAGACACCTAAGAGGTATTCTATCAAAGCATATGTTCTGATTCATGAAAATAATCCTGAGATGGATGACTGTTGATCTAATTTATTGCAACGAAAACACGAAGGTTTGAGGTATCACGATCTGGTCGATTGTCCTGCTTCCTTCTTACAGCTAAGTTTCTTTATGCTTTGCACTCTCCAGAGATACAGCCCTTCTGAAGCGTAATTGGGCTTCGGTCCAATGCGGACCCGCCGTTTAGGAGCCAGCACCCTTCCACTTCTGCTCAACCTACTTTTTGAGTACTTACATCTCTGTCCTGCCTTTTTCGAACGATCTTTTTTATCCCCATCGTTGATTCTTTTCATTCCGAAATGCGATGTTGGAACCTGAATTCGCACACCTACTCCGAATACATTTATCTATTTCTATTCCAACATCGTTGAATTCCTCCTAAAAAATCCTCGCTATTTATCTAATGAAGTTTCCTCTATACTGAGGAAATATGCCTCAATCTACAAGGAAACTCTGTGTCATTCATTGTCAATGGACTTTCACTGATAATCAGTAAAAAGTCACTGTGAATCGTTAATTACTCCTCATTATTTTTCTTTGCTTCTACTCCTGAATGAAGGCGTCAGTAGAGAGACGTATTTATGAAAGTATTTTGCAATGGTTGGTCACGTGCTCTGATAAGTAAAGATTTCAATTCGCTTCGTCATCGCTCACTACTAGCTGCACTAATGCGCATAAAATGTGGCGAGTTTATACGAGCGTCATGGGAAGTCCTGTGTGAATTGTAACCATCCGGTTTCTCTTTCATGGGGTGCGGAAGGCCAAGAGGAAACGAGGGGGAGGAGGCAGTTGAAGAAGGACTCCCCTTTCGTGACGTCATCTACGGCGTTCGCTGGCGCCCTCGTGCCTCATGTCTCATTTTACCTTCACCTATGTGTATATATACCTTCTCGGCTCTCTCATCGAGCACCTGCACCTTTATTTTCGAGAAACTGACCGCCGCGCCGATTTTCAAACAAGGGGAGAACAGACTCGTGCCATACGTCTATGCTAGATTTATAGTTTTTGGGCTTCTTGAGCTCGTCCCGACTTTGAGTAATATTGTATTTCCGCAAAGTCATTTCACTTAATTACTGCCACTATTCCAACTATAATTGCTTATCATCATATTTGAACTGTTATTTATTCTTATAGAGAATAGTTTTTGATCCGACTTTTTCGATGAAATTGAATTACTGAACTAAACTCAACTTTCAGATTAAATACGTGAGGGGATTAAAAGTCGAGTTAAAAAGTCGAGGGTTATTTTTTGGGTAAAGGCATCGGATCTTTCATGATACTTCTTCCATCATCGCATAAAAGCATAAATTTGAATATTCTTAATTCTATTATAATTCAATTCTGCTGTCGATAGATGTTAGAAAACGAGAGGCTTTGTTCTTTTACTGAACTTAACAAAAGTGGAGAAACTTTCCTATGTAGGACTGGTAGGGACTGGTCAGCTAAATTCTAGAGAATCCATTCTGAGGAACGTGTTGTGAATGCGTTTCCTCCTGACGTGAAACTAAATGCTCCATCCCTTTAACTTATTTTAACGCAATAACATCACTTGCTTCGGGAACAAAGGACATAACTTTTCCTGCAAAAGTTTTTTTTCTCTGTAGGATCGTTGTCACATGCCAGGCAGTATTGATTTCCTCACCTCCTGACATTGGTTCACTCGAGCGTGCAATTCACTGAATTTAAATGGATTGTCTTCTCAGACAGTGGTCCTTAGTTATTTTTAAAAGATTGTACCTCTCTTAATAGAGAGAATTCTCATAATCTGTTACATAAACTATTATGTAGCGGATTTTCTAAAAGTATATTTAATTAGAAACATATGTGTTACTTAATTAAATATGCACGATCACATAATCGGCTTGTTATATTCTTACACGTTTACAATTTCGAAATGATTAAAATGACATAATCAACGCAACTTGACATAGTATCGGTCGGTTAAACTCAATCCCTTACACTAGCATCAATTCAATGGTCCGTATAAACAGTTTGCTTGCCATCTGCAATTCAATGATCTATAATAATAGTTGTAAATGGTCGGCTCTTGAGGGCCGAATAAGTCATCAACAGAAAAATCTTCGGCTATCAAAAATGCAAGTGAATTGTGAGTCCTTTGATAAAAGTTCAGATAGAAATGAGCCGAATGAGGAGAAATAGCATGTGCCATTATTAAACGTCCTTTGTTATCTGTGGCATTGAATCTTAAAATAGACTATACTTGTACTCTTTGTGAAGACTCAATTAATTATTCAAAAACTCTCAAATGCAATCTCTTTAATCAGCGAACATAAAGTATTAAATTTTAAGACTTCATTTAAAATTTACAATTTTTAATTAATCTTTAATTTAGAAACATTCAGAATGTCTTGTTATATATTGCTATCTTTGAACTAGCAATAGGTTAGTTAGATAATGGATCGATAGAAGGGAAAAAATAACAAAAGAGGCGTTCAAGACCTGTTCGACACCCCTTGCGTCGATGTTGATGGATAGCTTTCTAAATGGGTACATGCAGTTTAATTTCCAACCTGGTGCGAGGATCGCTCTATCAATTTATGAATTTGTTAGCTCGCAATTAAACACGAAACTTTAGAATCCAACAGAGCTAATAGTTTAGCTAACGACTTGGCGAATTAACTTGATGAACACAACCTTAATGACTTAGCTGGTGGGACATTGCAGCTACTTGCCACCCTGACCTCATCTCTATTCACTACTCGACAAGTCTAATGGCTCGTATACACTCGCGTAATCACGGACGTGTCGCGGAACCGAAATATCATTTGCTTTTTTTACTTTTCTTCTGACGCCGTTCTGAAAATAATGAGAGAATGCAAATTGGATGGTACTGCACTGTACGGTTCAACGGCAGCGCTGTCAACACTTGGAATCAGCAAAGAAAAGAGGGTTTTTCTCGTTTTTTTTTTCACTGGGAGTTTCACACAGGTTAGATGTTTATAAAACTCCTGTAAATTCTCAAATGTGGAATCCTGAGATAATACTTCAGAAATCCTGACTGAAATTGAGAGAGAAATTTATCTAATTTCCCGACCTGTCTAAAGTTATGAAATTCAGCGGATGAATCTCCTGGCTTTCCCAAGGGAGATGAAGTGAATCAGGGGAGGCTGGTTCGAATACAACTCGTAAACGGAAAAAAACTGGGGAAATACAATGAGTACGTACATAATCTGGCAAAATGGTTCTCCTGGGGGACTTTTTGCGTATTTAGAGACATTATATGAAGTGCTTTTATAATCTCTATTTGTATACGAATAAAGATGGGAAGTTAATGTCTAAGTTGAGTCAAAATCACCTAATTAAAATGCTGGTTTGAACACACACACTATTAATTTCCAATCAGTGAAAGTTGGACTTCGATTTGAGTCTATAGAAAATCATCTAATTTCCATAAGTGAGCTGAGCTGTTACGATAACCTTCTGGAAAGTATTGTTGCACCCAGAGTAAACTTCCGTTTGGTACCTCATTGAGAGGCGTATAAAACGACCCAGATTTTCGAGCACTCTCTTTTCCCATAACCCACAAATGATGGCAGCCGCTCCTTCCCTTCATGCTCCTCATCCGTCATCTATGACCGACCAAAGCACCGTTTTTCTCGGTCGATGCTGTCTTCTGTAGAATGTAGATTGTAAACTATAGACTGTCTGTCCTTCGACCTACAACGGAGGACTCAAGTGTCACGTGAAAGACACTTTGCCTATATATTATCATTCCCTTTCAGAAAAACTATTGCCTAAAATGAATGAGTGTAAAAGCATTTCAACAATCCTAAGGTGTGCAAGTCAAATTTTCATGGTTTTTGTCAGTTTTAAGTTGTATAAGGTCTGTAGTCATTAAAGTTTTGCCACTATCAGACAGAAGCAAAGCGTCAGAAGAATCGCGAGGTTCTCGTATGGCGCTTGGGCGTATAGTCATCGTTCACTTGTCGTTTCCGCGCTTACGACGATTATTATCCGCGTACGTGATGCGAGGTAAAGCCGCGCAAAAAGTGAGATTTTTATCACTGTCCACTAGTATTCCGAGGAGTGGTCTTGCCAAGTACCACATGAGATTTCTTGCCGCTTCTGCCCACTCTCCTGACTGTAAAACTCTGCTCGCTGACATTCTTTGGACTTTTTATGTCATTGAGACTGTATAGTAGCGAGGATGTGGATCTAAGAGAAGAGGTGTCCTTGCAGCAGCGTTAAATATAATTCATGATACTCTTTTAGTTGCTTAAAAAGCGCTAGGACAATAGAACCATTAATATTTTACTATTTCATCAGCTAAGTGGCGAACTCCTTCCATCCTTCCATTCTTTTCCCTAATCTACCTTCAACTTCTAAGCATCCTTACGTGAAACCTCTTGGAAAATAGTAGCTTCCAGTGAAAGACAAAACTACATTTTGTTAGGTAAGCCAATTATCCAAATCTTGCTGAGATTTCTATCAATTTATTTCTATGCACACTTTAATTCTTTAATAAATTTAATAACAACATGAAAGCATTACCCAATTAAATGTTCCGGCTATCAGGAATTACCGTTCTCTTAATTCCATTTAACTTCACCACATATTCTGGCCGCGAATGTCGGATCCCAATTGGTGCTTGAAAGGATAAGTTTTCACCCAAGTCGTGAAAACCTACCTAGCTCTCCCTATACATAAATGTGAATTCCACCATTACCTTAAGATCTTCACCTTTCAATTCCAAACTTCTTGAATTAGATTCTCTTGATATTATAGAAGCATTGATATCATTTGGTAAAGCAGTATCATTCCCTAATACTTAAACCTTCAAAGATCTCTATTACTTTCTTAAAGTTTGTCTAACATCGAATGTTCATAGCCATAAAAGGTTTATTAGGCGATTCATTGAATGTCGATCTCCTTCAATAATAACTCCCATTTTCAAGGCTGAAGAACTCTTAACAGCGTTCTCCACTTACTGCACTGGTGCACACTCAGTGTGCACCAAGTGTGCTATTAAAAAAAATGTTATTGGTTGAAACTTGCGCGCCCATGCAGCTGGTCATGTTGAGTGGAAAACACTATAAATCAGGGCTTTCATCTCCAATCGAATCGCTAGAGTCCATGGCGTTCGCTGCAAACTTCACTATTATTATCGCCTTTGCTCATTATTTCGTAACTTTAGTTTTGTTAGAAACTACCAATGCATGTTCTGGAACATATTTCTGGTAAAGGTATGCGTTGCAATAATATTTTCAACATAGGGATGCTAGGTTCTTTTCCTAAAGCTGCTAAATTGATAAATAAAGCTGCTGAAATTGATCCTAAATTATTCAAGGGCAGAGTAATCAGCCACTCATATGTTTTTAACGTCCATTTGTTGATCGATTCTCCGAAAGTTGAGAGGTTGAAAGAAACGAGACTCGTTTGTCAAAGACCCTTTGAAATGAAAGCAAAAAGAGGAGGTTTCTCATGTCGGAGGAGAGCGTGCAAAAATGTTAAAAAGCACGTGGGCCTACAAAATGCGTGTTGTTTTAGCCCTGAACAATGTCCAAGGACTCAGAGTCCTAGTTTCTCAAGACTTGAGACATGGATGCTGCCAAATGATTCGGAATTGTGCTGACCCCTCGCCTTGGTTTATCCACGATGGGCGTACGTGTACACTGCGCAGAAGAAAAGTGGCCGGTGGCACGTACGAACGCGCAGTTGTTGATTCGCTGGCGCGTGCATGTGCACGTAGCGGTCACCCAGCATCCGTCTCTCTCACACTCATCCCTTCCATATCTTTCTTTTTCTCACAAGAGCGGCTCAACAAGACTGTCAGCCTAGCATAATTTCTAATTAGTATGGTGTACTCCACAAAGAAAACGTATTTTTCATTAAGGTCTCACCCCTTTATATATCATCTTTCCCGCCGAGTTGATCTTTCGTACTTATTGCTGAAGAATGAATTATCCTTTTACACAAAGAAATGTTGTGTGGCAGCAAAAACGAGCTTTAAAATCTCAGGGGTGTTTGTATTAATTTGAAACGGGAGACAGTTTGTAATATACCTTCTCTAGAGACTTAATTCTTCTACGTATTTTCCAATTGATTGAGAACTTGAGTATTTAATTCCACAAGAAAGTAAAATGATAAAAATACACCTCTCTAAGCAATAAAAATTATGCTTTTTACCCTCGGGAGTAATTATTAGTAAGCGCAGGTTTTATTAATAATTCTTTTACTTTTTTCCAAGTCATGTAGAAATATATTATGAATTGCCCATAAAACCACGAAGCACAAAATATATCTTATAAAGGATTTTAAGGGTGTATTTTGTATTTTTAACAGTTTTCAAAATTTTGTAGAGAATTCCGAATTTCCGAAAATATGGTTAACACTTAAGAGAGGATGCAGACTCTGAACTCAGTCAATTTGACACCACCTTTTTTAAAAATTTATTCTCGTTTCCGCGCTATTGTATGTATTATATCCCTCTCATCCGTGGGAGAATGCTTTTCGATATTTTTCAGGGAATCTGTTTTCTCAAGGTGTCAAGTCTGGTTTCCGCGCTTGAAAAAAGGCTTCATAAATATGATCTCAGAAAAACAAATAAAACTATAAATCTGTTTTATGTTTACTTTACAGCAACCCTTCCGACACGGATAATAACAATAATATGTAATAATAATCACCGAAACTAATGAATCGACAATAATTTGACCATTATTTCGATAAATTTGAACTAACATTTATTATTTAAATATTATATTATAATTAAATATAAAATGAACGAGAAATATAAATATGAAGGAGAGTAATGAAAGCTTAATCATTTTTAGTTTAGAAAACTAAGTTTTACAATAGTAACCTACTTTTCGTGTATGACTGAGTGAAAGCGCGTAGTATCTATTGTTGTTATTGAAAGTGCTTAACATATATTGTAAAATATGTTAAAAAAGGTAATGCTATTCTTACGGAAAACGTGAACTAGCTTTTGATAAGATATTGTTACCAACTGCCAAACGTTTTTAGTGTAGCATAAAACATGTTACTTGCAGTGAAAAGTAATAGCAATTTTGTTCGCACGGAAAAAGATAAAGAATATTTTACAGCCTGCTCTAACTGTAAGATGTGTAAACAAAATTATCTTCATGATTTTTAAAAGTGTCTCTCAACTCAAGTTGAATCTTAAAAAACAATGCACATTAATCAAATCGTTCGACCAATTTGAGTATTTGTTTAAATAAGTCAAATCTATAATATATAAATATTAATATTTCCTAGTTAGCATGTTATTAAAAAAAAACCGACTGAAATAAAATTAAGCAGAAGAATATTTGTAGATTATCTTTTTTTATGTTATTGCGTAGTCAATAATAAAACATCGAGTCATTATACTCAATACGAGGAAATGTTTACCGTTTCTAGTATTTCCGGGCACTTGATTACTCACGTGTTAGATATTTTTAATTACACTATTACAAAAAATATTTTTAAATACTTTTTAAATTATATTAATTTTTTTAATCGCATTTCCACAATTTAAATAAAATATACGAATTTAGGGATAATCGAAATAGTGATTATGAGAATACACACAGACTAATATCTCTGATTGGAATAAATCGTAAGAATATTATCAGACCCTATCATACAAAAATAACGAAAATTAGTACAGTTCTTTGAAAGAAGTGAAATAATATGTACATTTCGATACAAACGCTTTACAAGATACTTATAAGTAAGCTTTTACTTATAAGTAAGCCTTACTTATAAGCTTACTTATAAGTAAGCTTTTTCTTACAAACAATGACAGATTCGAAAGTATGTTGACATAAAAGTTTGCACGTCTAAAGAAGTTTTATGAAAAAATCTTGTGTTCTTTTGCGATATATTTCACTATGTTTATGAGGAAAATTCATAAATTACATTATTAGGAAAAAAAATTCTCCCAGCCTCAAAAATGTTTTAGCCCGCATGATACTGATAAGATGCCTGTCTTATATTAGCAGAAATGTTTCAAAAATATTTTTTTCAAGTTTTTAAAATTTTAAGAAAAACATAAAAAAAGATTTTTCGGAAAAATCTAGCTTTTTTATTTTTTTGCATATTTTGTTTACAATTTCTACTAAGAAAAGAAAGCCATGCTGATTCATACAGGATCAACCATTTTTGATGGCGAGTGAATTTTTTTTCCTAAAAGTGTAATTTTTTAATTTTTCTCGTAAACGATGAGGGATATCGCAAAAGAACAGGAGAAATTTTTCACCAAATTCTTTTAGACGTGAAATATTTTGTCTTAACATTTTTTCGCATCTGTCATTCCTTGCGAGCAAAAGTAGAAAATTCCATTCCGAGAAAAAATTCTCCTGGCCTATCGCATTTCATGAGCCGGGTACAGTTGGTCAGCTGGCCTCATCATCACGGACTCGGCTATGAACGGAAGAGCTCGGAATCATTCGGGCGATTTTAGTATAGTCTTTTAAAAATTCTTACAAAACCCAATTCCAGGTATTACTGGTGTCTCTCATTTCAATATACATTATTTTTTAAGAATATTAGAATATCATACATTTCTTATAACTTATGATACTTAAAATACTTTCTTTCGACAATATTTTATACAAAACTTGTTATTGACCATTATCACTGACAATTTTTCCCACATACAGTTTTCAAACAGTAGATAAGACTCTAATTTTTACTGGCTCAAGTTTATAATAATACGTAGAGAAATACTATATAGTATAAATATTTAATAACAGTACCTCGATTATCCCTAAATTCTTACATTCTGTTTAAATTATAGATGTAGAATAAACCAAATATTTATATCAAAAGTCTCTCGTGTAGAAAAAATCACAACATCTGCACAACAATCTGCAGTTAATGATTCAAAATGTAACAGAAGAAAAAGTTAAAGTGCATTTCATTACTATCGCAAATGGATTCAATCAATCAATTCTCTGCTGATGATGCGAACAAATAAAAATGAAGATTACCATCTGCGTTCAACTGTATGTATAATAGTCATTATGGAATCTAAAAGCAATGCGGTCAAAGGTCGATGTTAAAAATTGATCTCCTAACATTTCACGCTTATACCCACAACTGAATAAGTTATGCACAAACGAATTGTTTGTTTTAAGGGCACATGATACTTTACGCTCGCAATAACAATTCGTATTTGCTAAAACTTACCCATGTCTGAATGCAATGGTAAATGGACTAGTTTTAGTAAAAAATATTTCTTGTTGAGAGCGTAAAGTTTGGGAAACTAGATTTGCTCTTATATTAATTACATGTCTTTGACTCTAGAAAATTGCTATAAATATGAGCCAATATTGTACAGAATTTGAATACTATAATATAATGCTTTGTAACGCGTACATATTAATCGCGAATTTCCTCATATTCAAAGTTTGCCTATGAAATGAACTTCTCGCATGGCCCAGCATTTGCAAAAATGTGCCAAGTTTCGGTAAAAGGTCAGTAAACTTTGACCATTGAAAGCGGAGACTGGCCCAACAACAATAGCCGAATAGCCGTCTGTTGACTGGCGATATTGGGCCAATATTGTCTCGTAATTTCATTTTCGACAATTCTTCGACACTTTCATGTAAAAAATTGAATAACGCCTTTTTTAGCGACTCAAGCACACAATTATTTACGAATTCATGTGTCAAAGTCTCCTCCATGAACTACGATTCAGACTTTCAGAGAGAAACTCAGTGTCTCTGGGTGCCAATCGGGTTGTATTCGTTCCTGGCCTCTAAATCGACGGTAGTGGGAAGCGGCAGATTCGTACGTGTCTCGGGGACGACACCACTCGTGCTACCCGGCTTTAAGAACGCGCCAGTCGGACTTGAAACCTCGTCCGTGTCGGCGCCCATTTTCTGTGCTCAGTTTATCGTGTTTCCGCTAAAACACGCGGACGGATCATAATAGTTCTCACCCTCAAGCAATTGTACGTCGATATTTCAAAACAACCCCGTTACAATTATTCAAAAAAGAACCGCGTAAACACATCCCCTCATATTTTCATTGCGAACAACTACATCGTACACAAGGTACTTACTGTGTCATGACAAAGTTACCTAGTCGATACTTGGGACCAATATGTGCGATGAAAGAGGTGCCATATCGTTTACAGCGATTTAAATCGAAAATTACGAAGCGGCTTATCCTTGAATAAGCCTCTTTATATCGATTGCGCAGTTAACGCGAGATAAAAGTGCCAATAATATTTCTTTTGATAGAATCAGTTTTTAAGAGAAACTAAAAGTGAGAAAATGCATTCTTAAAGTGATAATAAATGTATCCATGAGATTTTAGTGCCAGGATTTGATATTGGTTAGTAATGAAGTATCACCGGTGATTTAATGTAGAGGTTATGACTGTGTTGTTTGTAGCGCCCCTGATAGTCGAAAGTTATACGCAGTAAACTGCAATCCATGTTAAGATTGATCATGGTATTACGTCGTTAACAATCGATTGCACTCTTTTTTTTACACGTGAAGGATTATGTGCTTTCTGTGAAAAAGGGATCGTGTAAGTAGTAAAGCTACAGCCGTATTGAGATCATTATCAATAGCGACTGCAATTGTTCTTTGAAATGAAGTAGTGCTTCAAGTGCGCAACTCTAAAAGTAATGCAGGTGCAGGAGTACTTACAATCAATTGTTAGGAATGTTAAGATTAATTCATAATGCAGGTGTAACATTATTGGAGACAGAGAATTTGATCACCAACTTTCCAATAACAAATAACTAACAAAACATAACACAATGTTCAATAACACACAATATAATACAA